>CAJQZP010000824.1:1830000-2147500 GCA_907164705.1 Parnassius apollo
TCGAGCGCACTGTGAAACCTTATTTATAATAATGTTTGTGAATACGGGTGTAGGTTACGTAAAGGACACTAGATATTATGGAGAGGCGCTGCCCTCCGTACCCCTTTCTATCTTCCTATTCATGACAGCAGCCTTATGCTGCTATTTTGTACTGGTCTGGTTTAACCTGGCCCACGTTGTGGGACAGTCGTAATTTATATAGTGAATAAAATACTTTTTTTTTATATCCCTTCTCCCCTGAACCTTCATCCCTGAATATAAGCCTTCAAAAACTGCAATAAAACAACAGTCCTTAGTCACTTACATTCGTTAACTTTCTGCATGTTTTACCAGGTGGTCACTCCAACCGGTGGGAGCTGCCTTAGTTCTATACCAGTACAAGATTGCATGACTCTCTTAGAACCCCTATCGGTTGTCGGTTCTTCGAGCTATATGGCGGCCCATTACCACTAGCTTACTGATCTGCTGGACTATTGGCCGAATCTCAAACGCTACTCAATTTTAAGATGTCGGTTAAGTATCGTGGTGTTAGTCATTTTGACTTAGTGATGGATACAGTATGAGACTAAACTGCATTCTAAAATTGAGTAGTTTCAGTATTTTGGGATATGTTGATTACTCTACTGTGGTTCTATTGCTAATATCCTCATTACAATTTCATTGTTAATTTTACAGATAAAAAAACTACGCGAAGCCTTGGGCATGAAGGAGATTGCCAGTTACTACATAAAAACATTGTTCCTATGGAAAATTGAGAGAGTTAACGACAAAAAGTACTGGCAAAACAAACTCAGTGTGATATTTCGCTCTATGGTCGAGGATTTATACAACGCGATAAAGGCCAAAAACATTCCATACTTTTGGAATGAGAAAAACAACCTCATAGGAAACCTGAAGCCGACGCATCAAAAGGTGTATATGGATAAGTTGAAAGTAGTTCTAGACAGCATCGATGCAAACGACGTCAATAAAACAGTCGTTTCCCTGCTAACCGATGTAGAAATGGAACAATTCAAATGTTCCGAGTTTTATCTGAGACAGTTAGCGTTGACCAATATCGAGCTGCCAGTACTTAAAAATGAAAGTATATGTTCTACAAGCAGCAGCAGTCAAGAGTTTCGGACGAATTCCCAAACCAGTTCTCAAGAGGAACAACATACAGCTGTTATAAGAGCTCTTATGGAGAAGATAGATTTGCTGACTCAAAAAGTGAATGATCAGGAAGGCAGAATAAATAAATTGGAGGAGATGGTTGCTTGTAAAGAATCGACTGACACTAACCCACTTGATTATACTGTAAAAGAACAAAAAGTATTTGATAAGTCAGGCGACCGGTCGACAAAAAATTAAAACGTTATTGATATTGTGTTGAATAATGAGAACTCTTGTAATTCAAACGCACTGCCAGAAGTCGACAACAGTGTTTATTGTGATATATAAAAGAGAGAGAGAGAGAGAAAGTAGAGTAGCAGAGTAGCCAGCCTCTCAGTGCTCTATAGGATGCATTTCGGCGATTGAGCACAGGAATTTCATGCTTTAACGAACAATATCGGTGGGTCTTCACCATTTTGTTGCCGATATTTCACGCATTAGAACCAAACAGTTTGCTTTGCTTTTGTAATGCGTACAGCAAAGGAGTGGAATAATTTGCCAGCGTCTATCTTTCCATCCGAATACAGTCTGAATAGGCTTACGTTACGCAAAAAAAATTGCGATTTACCATCTGGGGCTACATCGCCACTTACCACCAGGTGAAATTTGGTTAAGCACTGGCTTAGAAAAAAAAAAGATTTTATCATATAGGCGATGGAGGATTATTTAGTTAAGAGCCAAACCTATATGTGTAAAAAATATGTCGACCACAAATTTTGAGATCCGAACTGGGGCAGTGCCCGCCGCACCACTCGTAACTGCTCCATAACCCTCTCAATATTAAGAAACGATAAATTGTATAACTTACCTGGCGATTTTTCGCGTGCTAACCGGGAAAGATGAAAGTTAAGTATCCATCGCTTAATTAAAATTTTTTGATTGACTTCGATTGCTGAATTCAATTACATGCTCAGTAGTTAAGGTGAGGAAGCTGCATGACATATTATGAAAATTACTAAAGCAATTTGGTGGACTATGTGTATGATCTCAAAGAAAATATTATAACTAGGTGGCAGGATTTCTGCCTGGGAACCTATTTTTGTTGTTGCTGTACGAACCAGAGAGCCAGTACAGGCTGTGAAAAATTCGATCTAAACCTGAGAGGTGACATGGTATTCAGATTTTCGCATTTATAGCGTTCTGTATTTGAAATTTGTTATTTGTGTCCACAGGATGCGGTAGCTACTTACTATCAGGTGGACAGTTAGGTTATTAGTTACTGACTTATTAAGGATGACCAAAAATACGCTTTGTGTTAAGACTAAGATGGATTTACCATCGGCTAGTTATATTTTAAATAAAAAATATTTTTAAATATAATTCCTAATTTTATATAGAACATCACAATATTTATTCAGTATGTACCTGTATCTTAAAACTTTGTACTCATCAAAATATATTTTCTCAAATTTTAATAAAAAAAGTTTAAAGATCAGAGTTTTAATTAAAGCCTACAGTCAAACCACTTTGGTGATCCCATCTGTTCGTACAAGAATATGGCATACTTATACAAAGTGAAGGTTATTGTGGGTTTGTGTCATTCCTTCTGGAAGGTCTTTTGAAGGATTGTAATAATGATAACGATATGATGATGATGAAATGTGTCTCTATTTGTTGCTTGTGATTGGCGCACGGCTTAAAGTTGTTTATTGTACTTGATGGTGACACTTAAATTCATAGTATTTCATTCATTCTATCGTAGTGGCAATGTTGTTTTACGGGACTATTTCCATATG
Source organism: Parnassius apollo (assembly GCA_907164705.1). Lineage (NCBI taxonomy): Eukaryota > Metazoa > Arthropoda > Insecta > Lepidoptera > Papilionidae > Parnassius > Parnassius apollo. The sequence goes on from CAJQZP010000824.1 coordinate 1,832,889, forward strand.
GGCTTTAAGCGACGAACTGCTCCAAGTGTTGTGAGATCTAAATAGATAGCCGGTTAGATCCACGTATAAGATTATGTACTTATTAATAGTTTAAATTCAATTAAAAGGCCGGCAATGCAACTTCAATTCCCTTGGTCTTTTTCCTACTGTCAAGTAAATGTTTGCGCCCATCTATAAAAAAAGATATACCTAAAAAGACCCGAAAATATATTACAAATTTATAAAAAGGAAAATTGAAGTATTTCATAGGGTAGCCAAACGTCTTGGATTCTGCGGTCTATCGCGAATTTGTAATTGAACTTCTGTAATGTAATACTAAAACAGTCCCCCAAAAAGTGTAGTCTCAAAGCGCAAAGATTGTAAGTAAGCTGTAAGCTTATTAGCCCGTCCGGTGGCGGTTTTTTGGCCCGCGACAAAGGGTCTGCTAAGCGTAAACTGTAAAAGTCTGTGAGACGCAGTGACAAGCGGACCTCATGAATATCGAATGGAGTAATGATCGGGAGCTAACGTTCCTTGAATGGCACCATAAAAAAAAGAAGAAAAGGGGCTACTTAATGTCCAGCTACAGAACATATAGAAAAAAGTTAAAGATTCTATCCATAGTGATGCCAGCTCAGATGAAATTTATAAAGCTATAATGGTTCGCCTATGAAACCATGAATTCATTTCTTGGAGGAGTGGCATGTAATAAAACAATAAATACTGTATGTTTTATTTGGTAGGTAATAAAAAAAAATCAATAAGATCTTATGGACCACGCTCTCGTACCAGCGTGTAGTAGCTTGCTGCTTTTCGGTGGGTGTTTCTTGGACCTATTTATTGTCTACACATATCTATCTGCCTACTTACAAAATACTTTGTAAACTCGTCTCTTATGTCACGGGCATTAAGAGCCGATCGGCGAGCTGTAATTGGAATATTGCGAACAGCACAAATTTTGTAACAAGAATCCCAAACGTATTTTCTACTACAACCCGTGACCTTGACAGATTCTGATTAAAAATACGTTTTGGTGATCCCGAATCATTATACCCGGATAAGATTTCATTAAATATGTTGACAGTGCAAAAGCACCATCTTCTAAAATTACATAGGGTACATCTTTGTTTGAACCAGGCAAGGGATGTGGTGTAGGCAAGTTTAATGTATTCAGGCAATTTTTTTCCATAGTAAACTATTTTTAAAAACTCCGCCATCGCTAATTCTGCCCCGACATCCTATATCTGCAAATATAATTTTATAATTGCTGTCGACTAAAGCTAACAATACTATGCTTGAAATTTTCCGATCTTGCTTCTGGTGGGCATTCAATAACAATATGTTTTCCATCAATTACACTAAGAGCTCGGGGAAATTTAAAACTATTTTCAATATCAAGCCACTCTTCTGCGCACGTCGGTATCTGTAAAAAAATTTCTTTCATTTATTCAAGTTTACGTTAGTAAACAGTTAAATACGTTTATATTACCGACTTATTACTAACACGTTACTTGTCTTGCCTAATAATCGTATTTTTTTAATTTATTGAATTTTCTTATATTTCAGGAAGAATCAGCAAACAATGAACAAATAATGTCTAAAACGATTCGTCGCCGTAAAAACCCCTCTGGGCTTTTGATTGCTGGAGAAACAGTTAAGGATTGTCTTTCGACACTCAAAACCACATTGAGCGCCCAGCAACCCCATGAAGGTGATTTTTGAATTTTAATAACTAATAAGTACTTAAAACACTTTCGTAATAAAAACTTTTGATTATTATGCATTTTTATTATATTTAATTATATATAATTTCCGTCTTCAGTACTTGATTTAAATCAACTTGTCACACTTCGGGTATTATCTGCGATATTAATTGAGGTGAAACTTTAAACAAAAAGTGTAAACTTACTAGGCTGCCTCCAGTTGCAAAAATCGTAATGTAATGGCGAGGCGTGTTCTAGCAGAGATTGCTTTTCGTAACTGAGTATCTTGCTTAGCTATCAGTGGAAAAACTTCACTTAATAACTTTTTGAAATCTATGAGAGACTTTCTTGTAAACATTTTGAATTCACCAGAAGGTTCGCCTACTAACTCGGCAAGCTGCTTTTCCAGAATCGTACTGAAATAAATAATTGTGAATAAATATATTTTACTAGAGCACACCCACACAACTCAAAGTTTTTGCTATTGGTTTAATAGATTTAAAATAAATATCAAAAAAACTTGCCTGCCTCTGTTGCGATGGATTTGTGTCGTCCACCACCTCTTTCTCCTACATTTCTTTTTTGTTTTTTTTTTTTTTGATTTTATAAGCGCATAATTGTATCACGCTAAAGCGCACAGTGTCAGAGCAGCAGCAACTTCAACGTTCATTTCAGTTAAATGCGTCAACGTAAATGCGAAAGGTTGCGAGTGTAGAGGGCTATGTTTTTCGCGTCGTGTTCACGTGCGAACCGCGGCCGAAAGTAGAGCCCACATAACATGAGACTTGCGAGGACCGTGTACAGCGTAAGACTACGCGCTCTACTATACAGGTTATTACAATAGTCTTGTTTGGCGTATGGACTGGATTTTTTGGGGGCGATGGGAGGTCATACGCTACATTTCCTCGGTAGGCCCAATGTCCTAAGTGTCATTGTAGCTGAGATATGATCTTTATAGGTTTTTGGAAAATCACCCGAAATCTTTAAATCGTCATAACTTTAAAAAGTACAAGAAATTGAAATTTAAGTGACATGAAATTTTTAAAGATAATGCTATTTAAGTAACCACCACCAGCTTTTACCACGAGCAACTTGTCAGCGTGTTTTTCAAAATCAGCACTCAACAGATTTTGAAAAACACGTTGACAAATTGCTCGTGAAATGGCGTTAATTTCTTGCACAATGTTTTGCTTTAACTTTTCAACTGTTATTGAATTATTTTCGTGTACTCTTGTTTTTAGGTAACCCTACAAAAAATAATCATTAGGAGAAAGATCTGATCTGGATATAAGTTTTTCTGGAAACATTTCTTTCGGTACGTCTACTGAGACTGTTGAAGTGTGGTACGTGGCTCCATCCTGTTGATACCGCGTCCTAGAATTGAAACCCTGAAATTCTTGAGGAGCTGGAACCAGAAGCTCTTGCAACATCTGACAATAATTCTCAGATCTCACTGTTGCAGCAACTCCTCTTTGGTTTTCAAAAAGTATGGCCCAATTATTCCACTAGCCGATATTCCAGCCCACACAATGACCTTAGGGCTATGAAGAGGTCTTTGATGCATCTCGCGGGATTAGATTCGGACCAAAACCGGCAACTTTGCTTATTAACATGACCGTTGACATGAAAGTATGCCTCATCACTGAAGATTATGTTGGAAAAATTGTTAAAACGTTCCAGCATAACATCAGCAAAATTAAGTCAAAGATTAACATCATTAGGCTTCAACTCTTGTGTCAATTTAATGTTATACCCTTTTAAATGCAAATTACGGTGGGCAAAACCCTGCGAAAAGTGGTCCTCTTGATGTTCAAGATTTGGCTTCTTTTGCGAGTTGATTGTCTAGGATTTTCTCTAACCGATTCATGAACCCGTTGTATAACCTCCAGCGTCCGTATTGACTTCGGGCGGCCCGTATTATTTATTCTTATTGTAGATATTTCCGAGCTTTCACTCGTAAAACTGTGTAATGTTATGGAAAGTGACAACTTCTAAATACATTTAAAAAAAACTAAGTTGTTTTCAATTTAACCTTCTTCTATGAAGTTATTACCCTTTCCAACGATATGCGCTACATGACATAAGAAATAATAAATTTGTGGTTAAAATAAGATTCACAGGGCCAAACACGCACTCCAACAATGTAACCGGTTAGAACAATGCAAGCAGTCAACGCGGATAAACAAGCAGTAGGTAAAGTTTCTCTTTCATTAGTATGTAAAATTATTGCTGTCTTTGTCTATGGAGTTGGAAGTTACACTTAGGACAGGGTCTACCGGGGAAATTTTGCATATGAACCCCCCAAACATCCTGTCAGCCCATACGCCAGACATCCTGTATACATCATACACTGAAAACTTTTTTGTGCACTGTACTCTAAGCACGCCGCTGTGACTCGGGTCTCATGTTATTACACACGAGTAATAGCATAATTAAGTAAGTGACTGAAGTTACACTTACGAAATGAAAGTTAAGTGTTTGTAGTTATGAAGGTATATCATAAACATAATAATAACTCGCCCGTTATTTGTGTGTTAGCATTCCCTTCATACTTTGTTCAGGCTTGAGACAGCGAATATGCTAAATATTACGTTGAATAAAAAAGAATAGAGTCGTGGTAGAAAGAGGCACCTTTTATATAAATATTATATTAGGCACTATGCGCTGTGCGAGCAAAATTGCACTTTATTGCGTCGTAGCAAGAGTCGCTATTTATTTAAAAGGTTTTTGCGGAGTGATCTTTCTGTACCCTTGTACTTAAGTATAAGTTTTATACGTGGTAGAGTCATGCTGCAATTATATTGGTAGTATAGTTGTAGCACGAATGGGTCGGCTCGACCGGGGAAGGACCACGCTCTCACAGAATACCAGCGTAAAATGGTAGCTTAATGCTGCTGTGTTTCGTATGGTGAGTGTGGAGAACCGGAGACCCTTTCTACTGGAATCCATTTACCATTACCATCAGGTGGACTGTGTGCTCGGTTGTCACCCTATCCTATAAAAAAAGTATTCTGTGCTATTTTTTATAATAATTACAAATACTTTTGCATATTTTCCGCAGAATTTAGGGATTTCAATTTGACTTTCTATAAATATCTATATTTACAACTTTTTATGAATAAAAGCACGAACCAAAAAGTATTGTAAATATGTCAAATTTACCTTAAGAATTTTGGTTTTAAATAGAACACCCTTATATCCTATAGCTATAATCTTGTACAAGGTTTAATTTTAGCAGATACCTTAAATGCAAGAATTCATAATTTAAAAGAAATTTTTTTTTAACACAAGTTAATACTTCCTCGCCGCTATATTGATTTGTGTATTTATCATAGAAAGAGATAAATATATTACAGCCAAGTGATAAAAACGCACCGATGCAATATAAACAATTGATTACAAACAATATATAATTGATGATTCTATTTTCTTTTGTATTACTCGAATAAAACAAAAATAGTGTTACTTCTTTCGTTCCTTACAACTATGAGCAACTTAATTTAGCTGGGCTACAACTAACTGAAACAATCAGACTATATAATTTTGACGACTTTTTTTGTAATATCGTAGGTATCATCCCTACAGATATGTTACAAAATGATTATAAATATATTATTCTGCAATTTACTAAAACAAACGACTTTTCCTTACTCAATCTCAAATCTATTAATATAAAATACCTACACTTGATCCAACATAATATGTGCACTTAAGTGGTTCTTACAATACAAATTAAGGACAGTACAAAAAATTTACAGTCGCATTACAAACAAATTTAATCACAGCGTTTTAAATAATTATTATAAACTCCCATATAATATTTTTAAGAAACATTAAGTCAAACATTTACTTAAGTTTCTTCACTTTTGAAAAGATAGGTATTGATTGTTTCAATACATATAAACATTATAAGCCGTGTGAATAAATACATCCGATATAATTTCGAAAGAGCAGCAAATAACTCAAGATTAGTTATTTATATTATTATGAAATATACTACCTCGAAATTATATCAAAAATAAACAGGTAATACGTAAAACATTGTATTTTTAAGAATTTCAAAGATTTTGAGAATTTTGGTTTCGCTATTTTATGTACAGCACATGTGGAGTAACACTATTCTCACACTATATACCTTCAAACTTAATCTTTAGCTAACAATATGAGAAGTATATTAATATAATTAATTCTAACACTATCAGAAAATCTAAATATTATAACATAGGTAGTACTCGCACAATCCTCAATATAGCCACTATTAGATAAATACGATATTTATATTAAAAAAAAAAATTAAAAATATCGGGCAATTTTTACAGATAATTTAAATTTCATCTATTAGTTCCTATATTCTGGATATTGTACATTTTTTTCATGTGGCAATATTTCGTTTACCAAATGATTACCATAAATAAGTCATTGGCACCATCAAAAGGATTTTATAAATGTGTTCCGGATCAATTCAAAGACGATATATTGTCACACGTCGTATAGAGAGTGCACCGACTCAAGCTAAGATTTAATAATATTTCTACACTAATTACATACAAAGTATCTCCGTAAAGAATTACAATAAAATACCTATTTTGATTAGTGAACTGATCACAAAATTAAAAGGTACAATTTGAATAATTTGTTCATCTCTATAGACATAAAGCCGTTTGCACGAAACATAAACATTTGGGAGCAATTTAATTCAAATAAATGGTTCCCTTAAATTTGAAAAGTGCAAGAGCAAAAATAGCTACATAGTCTGCAATAATAGAATTATATAATTTTACCATTTTAATTTATGCTATTGGTGTTTATCATGTATAATCATTTTATTAAAAATAAAAATAAATTATAGAAAATATAAGTCTAATATAAGTCTTATATAAAGTTGTATAAAAAACATTGCACGTTAATTGTAATTCTATACGACGAAAATTGTACCTTCGCCGACGCTTTACCAGTTTCAAATTCATTCTATACTGCCTTCAAGAGGAGTTGTAAATAGAGTGCTTTGAATGTGGAGCATTCACGAATGTATATGCTTGCAAACCTTACATCTCAACTCCGTCCAATAAGGCGATGTTGGAACGCTAATGGTAATGGGCAAATTTACAATTAAATGAACTCTAGCATTTGATTGCACTTGAAAACATCTAATATTAGTAAAGGAATGCACTAAGCTAGTCTTCGAATTTAATTAATTTAATTTGAATTAGTCCCTAATTTTAAACTGAAATTTAAAGAGATGAAATAATGTCGAATGCAATTTTTTATACATATATATTTCTCTGTGAAAAGACAACATATGTTTTATTTACTTACTGAAAATCAGTTTCAAATTGAATCGGTTGTAGCGGGCGGTTGACGTCTTAAACGGCACTAATGATTTTTTTATTTTTTTTTAATATATTTTCCATTTGTAAGTCCTTTTATTCGTTTTATTTGCGTGTTAAAAACGCCGAGTGATTTAGGCCCAATACAATAACGTGCGTAGCTTACAGCGAACAATGCTTATAATGTAAGATATTAAGTGCCTGTAGTGGCGGCAGGCAAACTCTGCCTGCGTCAAGGTGTAGGGTTGCCAACTTTTTAAACAAATATAATTTTTTCAACTGACTTAAATGGTCCCTGACCATTTTATTTATCCTAACAGTTATTTTCAGTGCCTCCTACTCGGAAATTTTAAGCTTTTCTTTAAAAGAAAAGCTTCACCACTTTCAATACACTCTTAATAACAGAAAACCATAGTATGGGTAGAAAAAACTATACTGGGGTCATAAGTAAAAAGGGCACACCTTAATTTTTTCCGAAATTAGATTTCATTATTGTAATATAATGAAATTAAATAATATAAACGGAAACATAAAGGGGCATTATTTAATATTTAATATATTAATAATTTAATGTATTTTATAATATTTTATCATTTAGTAATAGCAATGCTACAAGACGCTTTCAATTGTTTAATTTATATTTCAGAAAAAAATATGAAGGTATCACTTCTTTATGAAGATATCCAGGCTCTGTCTGTCACACTAATTTCCTCAGAAAAATTTAAGGTGTATATTTTTAATACTATGTTCTTTTATTGTCCTACTGTGTATTTTTGTTGTTTTCGAGCCCGTAAAACAGTAAGATACATATTTGGTTGGCAACCCTAGCTGCGTGAGTTGTCGATAGTGGGGGAGTCGCGTATAATTAGCGCGCGCTGCCCGATTTACTGTGCGCGATGAGCCACTGCAGCGTTATGTCGATATTATCTTTCTCCTTACACGAGATGGAGTAACAGCATATCTCGCGGTCCTGAATGGCCGATAGATTCCTGCAAAGTCAATTTAAATATATGAATAATCAAATGGTTAGGTAGTTGTGCTTATGGTGTAATGGCGGTGTAAAAATATCTACTACCACACATCGTTTTTTTTTTTAAATAGGATATGGTGACAAATGAGCACACAGGCCACCTGATGGTAAGTGGTTGCTGTAACCCATAAACATCTACATGTATCCTCGATTACGAATCAAAATGCAGATGCGTTATCACCAGTGAGGACTAAGATGGAACATTTAAACCTCACCATTACAAAGGTAAACCTAAACATTACCATTAAAAAGGGTCTCCGGATCTCCACACTCACCATACGAAACACAGCAACATTAAGCTACCATTTTACGCTGGTATTCTGGGAGAGCGTGGTCCGTCCCCAGTCGAGCCGACCCATTCGTGCTACAACTATACTACTAATATAACTGCAGCATGGCTCTACCACATCTAAAATCATCGTATGAATATCATAAGAGGCGACAGCGGGAAACGAACTACGAGTAAGAGATAGGCAACAGCGTCTAATAACATCTGGAAAGAAAAAAACTGTTGCCAATCCGCCTGCCAGGCGTGGCAACGAGAGAAATAATGAGAGCATCATCATTATCAAAAGTATACTACCGAACATACGAGGGGTGATCCAAAAGTAATGATAATTAAAATAAAACACGGTAATTAAAGTTAAAATAATAATTTATTTTTCTACATAGTCTCCTAACAAATCAATACATTTAGTCCATCTTTTTTCTAAACCCAGGATTCCCTTTGAAAAAAATTCTTTGTCTTGACCCTCCCAAAACGCTTCAACAGCGGCCATTACTTCGCTATCGTCTTCGAATTTCTTGCCTCGGAGGCGTTCCTTGAGCCGAGGAAAGAGGTAGAAGTCACTAGGATCTAGATCTGGCGAATTGGGAGGCTATTGCATAGCTTCTATCGCGGGCCTTGAGCGCGAGGATCGAATCCAGAAATTCCGTAACGAAAAAACCTCAGGCTCCCCACTCCGACGGGCACGGAGGTGTGGCTTGAAGGCCGTGCATTGTCTAACGTCGTTTCTTTTCGGCAGTCTTCGACACGGTGTTTGTGTGCGTGCAACTAGACGTATTGTACGAATCTACGAAGCTCGCACGAATCGAGACGAGCTGCTCCGAAATCGGAACGAATTTCACATAAGCAGCTGTTTATGAGAAAGTATATAGGTGTACAGGTATTTATGTACAACAGTGAATAGCTGTACTTGTAAAATTTGTGTATAAAGTGTTTTGAATATGAATGAACAAAGTGCATTTATTATTTATTTATTTAATAAAAGAAAAAAAATTGTTTTTCTTATCGGTCACCACGCTCAAAAAGTGTAACTTGAATTAATATCAAAGAAAAAGAAATACTGCATAAATAAAATAAATAAATAATTATAATTGCATAAGTTGATACAAAATGCTATGCAATAGCTTTACCGCGGCAGTCCCCGAGTGCCACACGTCTTTTTTCCTTAATGTCTTTTTTCCTTTTTTCCTTAATGGCCTCCCGTAATCTTCTTATTTGGTCTGCGTAGTAAGAGCCCATAATAGTGACTTTCCAAATATAGCACCATAATTATGCCTTGAGCGTCCCAAAAAACAGATGCCATAACCTTTCCCGCCGAACTTGAAACTTTGAATTTCTTTGGCGTCGGTGAGGAGGCTCGCTTCCAAGTCATCGATTGTTGTTTGGTTTCAGGATCAAAATGGTGGATCCAGGTCTCGTCCATAGTCACAAAACAGAACAAAAAATTTTCTTGATCTGCTTGGAACTTTTCGTGATTGACCCTCGAAATGTCAACTCGATTTTTCTTTTGCTCGTCGTTTAACATTCTGGGTACCCAACGCGCAGAGACCTTTTTCATATGCAAGTCGTTCGCAAGGATTCTTTCAACGCTGCCATATAGGATCCCTGTGACCTCAGCTACATGCCTGATGGTCACTTTTCGATCTGCCAACACAACATCTTCGACTTTTTTCACGTTGTCTTTTTTCATATTCATCTTCAGTGGATGTTCTGCCCAGTTTAAACTCCTTGGCCCAGCCTGCAACTGTAGAATATGGAGGAGCAGAGTCCCCCAATGTTTCCACTAAGTCACTGTGTATGTCTTTTGAAGACATTTTTTTCAAACAGAGGTACTTGATGACAGCTCTAATTTCGTTTTTCTCCATGTTGATGTTATCTCTTTGACATTTCGTATTCAAATGAATGTATCTCCCGGAAATCGTGATCTATTTATATGATTTTTTTAAGCTGACGTAGTGGGTATATAAGCAAGCAAAAAATATTTTTTTTTGGATTTTTATGCGGACCTGAAGTAACCGATTATCATTACTTTTGGATCACCCCTCGTAGGCCTTCCTGTATACTGCCTCATTTGCCATAGTTACCACTTAGATTGGTTATTAACCACAGATTTTAATTAAATGCTGCTGTTGCCTCTGATGACACCCACAGGATGACTGATGATAGCGAATTCTCTTGCACCGTCACTACACGGCCAACATACAAATAAAAATCACAATCACATATACATTTTAGAATACACAATATTAATGTGTTTTGTGTGAGCCGCTGGTATAACAAGTCATCATAACATCTCGCGTTAGTGAACTTTTAATTGGGAAAGAGATAGACAAGTGGAGATTTGGAAAGAAGGGTTGGTGCTATTGTAAGTATTTGGCTGTGTTCGAAATTTATCAACAAAGAGAAGATAAACTAGAGGTGGGAGGTAAATGGGCACAAACGAGCACACAGTCCACTTGATGGTAAGCGGATGCTGTGGCCTTGTCACCCTTGAGGGTTAAGATGGGATGCCTCATTTCCAGTAACAAGGGTCTCCAGTTCTCTACACTCACCATACTAAACACAACAATATTAAGATGCTATTTTACCCTGTTATTCTGTGAAAGCATGGTCCTACCCCAGTTGAGCCGACGCATTCGTGCTACAACCATGATATGCTGCAGCATGGCTCTACCACATGTGTACTACTCACATGCGTTCAATGAGTCCGTGCTCGTCGAGTGCATGGGGCAGATCCCGCTTGTTGCCCAGCACCAGCACTGGGATCCCGGTGAGCTGCTGCTTCTCCAGCAGACTGTGAAGCTCGTTACGCGAAGCCTCGATCTTGTCCGGGTCTGCCGCATCCACCATATACCTGTGATGTAATATGAAACTTGATCCTTTGCTCTTTTGTAAGATATTGCAGTTAATGTTTAATAAATATACACATATAAAGTCCGGACGCGATGCAGGAAGAATTTCGTACTTTAACCTGTTATTAACTGTCTCTGTCACTCTCGCGTAAATATAATGCGTCTCGCTCGCAAAGATGCAATGGCCGCCGTGTTTCGCTTGTGGCGCGACGACAGCCCCGCTACAATTTAATTTTCAGGGCACACTGTAAGAAGTGCAGGAAGACACTAAAGTGCAGTCACGAAACCAAGCATTTTTGGAGGGTTTGTCGACGGGTGCCAAGAATTCTACTTCCAAAGACAACTGGCTAATTATTTTACATATAGGAGGTGAAAAAGGATTCGTGCCAGAATCAGAATTGGTATTTGAATGCAAAGGTACAGGCGATTATCACGAATCGATTAATGCTGTTAAGTTCAAAAATTGGTTTCAAGCAATGCTACCGAGACTTGAGTCAAACTCAGTGGTTGTCATGAATAATGCCAGCTACCACTCAAGACGCCAGGAGAAAATCCTGTAGTAGGAAAAAACCAGACATCAAGGAAACACAAGTCCAGCTCTTGGAAAAGGTGAAAGATGTCAAAACTCAGTGCCAATGTACGTAGTCGGTGAGCTGGTAAAAGAAGTTGGTGTGGAGGTATTGAAATTACCTCCATACCACTGCGAATTGAATCCCATCGAACTAGGCTGGGCAGATGTCAAGTGGTTTGTGGCCCGCGAAAACACATTTAAGATGGCAGATTTTAAAAAGCTGCACCAGGAGTCGTTGGGCAACATTTCACCAGAAAAATTGCATCAGTCACGTAAAAAATGAGGAATCGAATTTAGATAGACTAGATGATAATGTAGGAAAAACTGTTGAATATTTTGTAATAAATGTGACAGTCGAGACGTCGTAGAAAAGCAGTAACTCCGATACAGATAAATCGGATTCTGATTTTTAAATTTTCATTTTCTCATTTCTGCCAAATTAGTAATTGTAACTCGATTTTTATAACCATTTTTATAATAAAATCAAAATAAATAATTTATATAATAACAATAATTTATTTAGTAAGTTAGTAATTTTTTTCCTTCAAATATTTCATAGAAACTGCACTTAATACAAAAATGTTTGTGACCACTGTCAAAGAAGGCATTGTACGAAATTTTTCCTGCTACGCGACTGGACTTTAGATAAAATTGAACTGTCTGTAATATTGAAATAACTGGCTTCTATTAATCTCAGGGGGTTTTTAATATAGTTAATATTTCAAAGTTTTCTGTCTGTAGGTCTGTCCTTCGGAATGGCTGAACCGATTGAAATAAAACTTTACCAACAGATAGAGTAATGCTAGGAGAGAAAAAATTTATCCGAAGAACTTAAAATTAAAAGTTTTTGAAATTCCAAGAAATTTTATAAAATAGTCTTTGATTATCTTACTGCTAAATAACGCCACATTATCAGACCATATCCAGGCGAAGCCGGGGGGGGGGGGTCGCTAGTGTTAAATAAATTAAAAACCTATTTTATTTAACAGATAGCAGATCTCCATTTTTGTATGTCTGCCCGCCTGGGTAGGTCACCATCTTATCTTTCTCTTTCATATCATTAAACAGCAATGTGTCTACTAGACATGGGTGAAAACTGTTCTGATCTTAAGGGTATGGGATGTTATATGCATTGATAGTATATTGGTACTATAGTAATTAGCGCGCAGGATAGACTGACTAACGACGAAGAGAATAATCTTACGGTCGAATTGCAAAAATTATTTCAAAAGTTTAATTTACGCCTAGTGAAGCCGCTAACCCTATCACACGGATTTTTTTTATAAAATGTGCTAATGAAGAGTACTTATGCATAATGTAAAAAAAGAATTGAAAGAATAAGGATGATGTGAACTGTAATTTCAAAACGTTACTTTCTTCTATGAGAATATTAAAACACTGTAAAAAAAAATCTTTTTCATCTTTTTGAAAAATTATTTGGGACCTCCAGTCGTTCATTACAATATGACATCAATGTTATTGAACCCGGCTGTAATAAGCTTAAAACCTGAACTTACACAATGGCGTTGACCCCTCGGCAGTACCTTTCCCACATAGAGCGGAATCGAGGCTGGCCACCGATATCCCATACCTGAAAAATATAAGTGCAAACTTCAGGTAATTTTAGCACTAAATATTATTAATTATGATTAATTCCCTGTAACCAGCACCTGGGATCCAATCCTTTTTTTTATTATGAATGTTTAAAAATTCTAATTTAACAAATAAATATTGAAGCAAACTCTCAGGTCTAGGTTGGAATTCATCAATTCAACTATAACCAGTCCTAAAACAAGCATCTTATGCTTGTGTTAACCACTACAATAACAGAGTATACTTACTTGGAGTAGGTGAATGGAGTAATAATAATATTAATAGAGTTATTAATATTTTTAATAAATAAATTTAAAAAAAAAATATATATATACCTATCGGACTATGGTTGTGAGGGAATAAAGAGCACCCACTACACACTACACACACCTCACGCACTTGAGTATTACAATCCTATTCTGCACAGAGGGCTAGTCTTTATTAAGACAAGTCACCGTGACCGAAATTCGGTTCGGAGGATATTATGATTATTATAAAAAAATCAATGTTAATATTAAAAAATAAATATTAAAAATATCAATGTTACTTTTAGAAATTTTGCATTACATTTTATATAAAAATATTTGTAAACAAAGGTAGCTTGTTGGTTCTCAATTGAGTGTATGCTCTTATTTATTTTTTTTTTTGTTAGCAATCTTAGAACATCGGATTGAAGATTAAAACTATTATTTACGAACATCCTTATATCCACGCATGCAAATGGCAAATTTATATTTGTTTTCTTCTTTATCATCAATTGATGGCAAATTGTAAATCACAATACTGGACATCTTGGATGGTGCCTTCCATCACCAGTCTTGATATCCATCACCAGTCTTGATATTTTATATTTGACTTACACTATTGATAGATAGTGCTATTAAACATCATCTGTTGTAGGTCATGGAATTTTTCTGACTTTTCCCATAATCAACTTTTATGTCATGCCCGGGACGAAATAGGGTGGAGAGTACTCTCATTCCATCACTGGCAATTATAGGTCTACCGATGCTATGAAGAATGAGGAAATAATCCACCAACACAACATGCCACATGTTACTCTCTGTACTATTCATCAGCATCCTCCCAATTCTTGGTCATTATATTGCTTTTAAAGATGATGATTTTTTTAACTGCTTTTGTCACTCACCTTGATGGTAACATTTCCTTTAGTAATCTTGCGCATGTTGAAACCAACAGTGGGGATCATATCTTCGCTAAATTGTCCAGACTGGAAAGTAAGATGTATTTTTATAAAAGATATATTTTGTAAAGCATATTTAAATTACAAAAATAAAATATTGATATCAATTTCTTTTTAACTATTCTAAGCCAGCACTTAGCTACAATCCCACCTGATGGTAAGTGGTGATGTAGCTTAAGACGGTAAAGCGCACTGGCTTAACAAAAACCTGTTCCCTCTTGCCTTGAAGACACCCACATTGTAATCGGATGGAAAGACAGATGCTGGCAACTTATTCCACTCCTTTGCTGTACGCATGACGAATGACGAAGCAAACCGTTTGGTTCAAATGCGTGGTAAGTCAACAATGAAAGGTTGAAGCTAAGAAGGTTGTGGCTAGTTTTCCAAGAGTATTATACCGTTTTAGAATCTTGCATCAATTTTTAAAAAAACTTGCCATAGTAGTGTCAGTACTTTTTTTTACACCACAATGAGTGAAAGTGGACTGAAAGTAAAAAATCTTTCAAAATTTTAGGAGTAAAAATAATTTTGATTGATTTTTGTGTAAAAACTACATGTATTCTAGGATTTATAAGGGTTGTGGTAGATAGCAGTACTACTAAGGTTGGCGATACAAAAAAAAATTAAAAAAAAGACGTGTGGCACACGGGGACTGCCGCGGTAAAGCTATTGCATAGCATTTTGTATCAACTTATGCAATTATAATTATTTATTTATTTTATTTATGCAGTATTTCTTTTTCTTTGATATTAATTCAAGTTACACTTTTTGAGTGTGGTGACCGATAAGGAAACAAATTTTTTTCTTTTATAAATAAATAAATAATAAATGCACTTTTTTCATTCATATTCAAAACACTTATACACAAATTTTACAAGTACAGCTATTCACTGTTGTACATAAATACCTATACACCTATATACTTTCTCATAAACAGCTGCTTATGTATTCGTCCGATTTCGAAGCAGCTCGTCTCGATTCGTGCGAGCTTCGTAGATTCGTACAATACGTCTAGTAGCATGCACATAAACACCGTGTCGAAGACTGCCGAAAAGAAACGACGTTAGACAATGCACGGCCTTCAAACCACACCTCCGTGCCCGTCGGAGTGGGGAGCGTGAGGTTTTTTCGTTACGGAATTTCTGGATTCGGTCCCCGCGCTCAAGGCCCGCGATAGAAGCTATGCAATAGCTTAAAAATGTGCTCATGGTAGTTAAAAATACCATATCGGGGTATCGATTTTCGAAGAATTTCATTTTTTTTGTAATTTCAAAAACGATTTAGATTTTTTTTTCTCTTTATTTTTTCCTCGAGTAGTCATGAGCAGGTCACCCTCTGGTGCCTATTTATCGTTGAATTTTGGGACCCGTTGTATAAAGTAAGCATCTGTCTCGGCGTGAAGTATCGCCGCACCTTTGCAAGGACTCCTAGCTTCCTTGCAGCTGCTTTGGCCTTGGACTCAATGAACCGCTCAAAGTTCAGATTTGAGGATATCTCAACCCTGAGCAACTGGAAGCGGTCGATGTATTCCAGTGATTCCCACTTTTTCAGTAAAGAGACACGCTTGTGTTTTGGAGGCATTGAATTTCACAAGATTAGCGTCGCCCCATTTGGAGACTGCCTGTAGTGTGAGATTCACACACTCTACCATAGCTTCTCTTTCAGACTGGATTTGATCCCGACTGGCACGAGGACTTGGTTGGTATCTCTCCACTACTGTGGTGTCGTCTGCGTACCATACAGCAGGAAGAGAGTTGCGGAGAGAGCGAACCCCTGAGGAACACCGGCGTTAGTCATCACTGGATCGGATGAGTAGCCATTGACGACGACCCGGAGAGACTGTTCTCTCAGAAAGTCCTTTACCCAGTCAATCAGATAGAGGGTATAAGCCGTACGCTGGAAGCTTAGCCAAAAGGCTAGCATGCCAAACTCTATCAAAGGCCTTTGAGACATCAAGGGAAAGAACAAGTGCTTCCCCACTGTTCTCAAGTTTCTCGCCCCATATGTGTGTGGCATACGCTAGAAGGTCTCCAGCTGACCGATTTCGGCGAAGCCCGTATTGCCGGTCACAAAGGAGGTCATTCTGTTCTAGGTATGACGTTAAGCGGGCGTTAAATATACGCTCCATAATCTTGCAGACTATGGAGGTAATTGAGATTGGCCGATAATTGGCAGGGTCGGCACGGCTGTCTTTTTTATGGAACAGGCTGCACATTTGCCGGCTTCCAGGATTTTGGCACTATTCCAGTCCTATATAAGAGGCGGAACAAGCATGTCAACACAGGAGACAACTCAGGTGCACAAGCCTTTAGAACTATAGCTGGTATAACATCTATTCCACTAGCTTTATTCAGCTCTAGACACCGCAAGGTTTTGAAAAACTCTTTATTTGTGATACAAACCTCTGACATAGTGGTCCCGCAGTGAGGTAATTTAGGTGGAATGCTGTTGCAACTGTCCAGATTTGAATTATAGGCGAACAAGTCCGCTTTCTCTTTAGCCGTATGCGCCAGTGTGCCATCCGGTTTTACCAGTGGAGGCAGTGAAGGCCGACAGAAGTTTGTCTCGACCGCTTTGGCAATAGATCAAAAAGCTATAGTGCCGGATGATCTGGCAGAGAGTTTTGCGCCAATAATTTTAATGTTGGCGCAAAGTTTAATGCGATCGAGACTGGCTTTATGTAATGCTTTTTTGTAGGACTTGGCGGCCTGGTTGAAAGTTCTCTTCCTGAAGCTGATATCCGGAGCTTTGCGGTTACGAGCGGCAACCCAGGACAGGTACACTAAATGCTTGCGTTTTTCAGCTTTCAGCATTGAACCATGGGTGGGCTTTGCTATTTGTGGGAGTGGTATCGTGGTACTGGTAAAGAAGAAGGATGGCAGCATGCGGTTTTGTGTTGACTACCGCCGTCTGAACGACGTTACGAAGAAGGACAGCTATCCCTTGCCAAGAATTGATGACACGCTGGACATGCTTACAGGAGTAAAGTGGTTTAGCACGCTGGATCTAAAAAGTGGCTACTGGCAAGTTGAAATTGACCCTAAGGACAAGGAGAAAACTGCGTTCTCAGCGGGAAAGGGTCTGTGGCAATTTAAAGTAATGCCGTTTGGGTTGTGCAATGCTCCAGCAACGTTTGAAAGGCTGATGGAACTTGTACTTACCGGGCTAATTGGCGATGCCTGTCTGGTCTACTTGGATCATCGCCCATCATCGTGGGCCGTACGTTTGAGGAACACCTTCAAAACCTGGAACGCGTGCTCATGAAGATTCAGAGTGCCAACCTCAAGTTGAGTCCGAAGAAATGTTCACTATTCAAACGGCAAGTCAACTTTTTGGAGTATGTAGTGTCGGAAGAAGGTATCCGTACGGATCCGGAGAAAATCGCCGCTGTCAAAGATTGGCCGGTTCCAAAAGACAAGACGCAGGTTAGAGCATTTTTGGGTTTGTGCTCCTATTACCGGCGATTTGTGAAGAACTTTGCAGATATAGCCAAACCTCTGCACAAGCTAACCAAGGAGAAGCGACATTTCTGCTGGGATGAAAATTGCAATATCGCATTCCAGGAGCTCAAGGACCGTCTGTGCACGGCACTGTCACGGCACTGGGGTGGGAGCGTCAGAAAAGGGAATAAAATACTCCATAGCTTGACGCGACACATCGGTTATCGAATCAGCGCAGATCGACTGATCCGCAGAAGAGAAATAGACCTCTCGCCAAGGATAGGATGCAAAAAAATGTCGCATCTCATCCCAATCAGCTGACTTGTACCGCCATATTCGTTGAAAACCTTGGGATTTGTAATTAGGTGGAGAATATGACGATACAGATTTCACCAGACAGTGGTCAGATGTACCAAAAGGGGAGGTTACCTGTACTTCATACACATCTGCAGCAGCAGCAGATGGTCCAAGCAATTGGCAGTGTGACTGTCTACGTTGGGTACCCTAGTCGCTCCCTTTACCAGCTAAGAAAGACCTAGCGTTCTCCTCCAGCATGGTCGGTCTTCTGGGATGAGAACAGCCAGTCTTGGTGACAGGCATTGAAGTCCCCCAGAAAGGCCAGCTGTGCAGTAAGATACCTACTAATGGCCACATCAGCAGCCTCACTAAGGTGATCAAATAATTGTGTTGTCTCCTGGCCACCGCTGTGCGATCGATAGATACAGGCATATAGAATATTTTCAATACCGGCTCTTTTTATTTACCAGCCTACATTAGCCCACAGCCGGAGTTGGTCTGCTACCATAGTAAAGAGTATTTGTCTTAATTACCTATTTCTGACAGATTAACGAGCGCAGTATCATATGTGGTAAAGCCACACTGCAGCTAAATTATGGTTATAGCATAAATGGGTCGGCTTGACCTGGGTATGACCACTAACCAGGTAGACTTACTAGGCGCGCGTAATACAAGTGCCGAAAAACCAAACCCGGGGTTTAAAAAAAAGGAAAAAAAATCACTAAAAAAAAAAAAAGAACACAACCACCCCCAGGGAGGGGCCCCTCTAAAAAAAAAAAAAAACAAACTCATTTGTCACCCATATTCTATAAAAAAATATGTCGTGCACTACTTCCCATCATGAACTATGTGATTACATCACCATCTACAAGAAACCATAGATATTTCCTGCATCCAGACTATTATATCATACAGTTAAAACACGTCATCATATCACAAGCTACATTAATCCATTATTTTTTAATTCCGATTTTATATAAATATTAGCTTTAATCTAGTTATAAATTCTTGGCATTTAAAATTATTAAAAATTATGCAAAACTCTTAACATGAATCCATGTTTTAAAAACCAGTAATATGAAACAAACTAACATTTTATCAAGAGTTTTTTTTATCTAAATAACTGTGTTGTAGAAATATGCAGCACCACTGATACACAAACAAAATGAGGCAGTGCCATAAATCTCAATGTTTACAATTAGTATGCATATGCTCAACATGCAAATGTCATACTTGGCCCTATGAGATTAGAGCTGGCATAAATGTTGGAATACCAACCATGACATTTGTTACTAAAGAATTGTCCAAGTATCCTAGTGTAGAATTTATTGCAGCTCTATATGAGATAGATCGTTGTTATGGCTATTTGTCCTGTTTTTTTTTTCCAACTTCAAAAAGGTGGAGATACTCAATTTGACTGTATGTTTTTTTTTGTGTTACCTCAGAACATTTTTCTAGGTGAACAGATTTTGATGATTTTTTTTATTTGATAGCTGGTGCCTTTTGTGTGGTTCCATATAAATTTGATCAAGATCTTCGAGTGATCCTTAATAACACATATTTAATTGACTTCAAATACTTTGATGATGTTCTCATTTTATTTATATTGAAGTTGGTTCTACAAAAGTTTTAATTTTATCACTTGTTTAAAACTTTATTCTGGTTCGACACTTAGTATTATTTTAGTTCTAAAATGTCTAAAGAACCTAACTAGCAATTATGAAAAATTACGGCAAAGACCTCATCTCATCATTAAAGAAGTGATGCTTTAAAATACAAGAGGATTAATTAATATAGTGAGCAAAAATCGGTTGACTGGCAGAGAATGCCCAGAGGCAACTATTGTTTATTTAAAGTGGACAATTATTTATTTTTTTGGTTGTCCATTTAATTTGATGTGAATAATAATGGGTAATTCATAATAAATCTGATGTTTCTTCACTACCCATTATTATACAATAAATCAAGATCTACATATAAAATTATTGCAATTATTGGTCAAAAAATAAAATAATAATCTATTTATCATTATCATATTATTATAGGTATTATTAGATGTTGAAGAACCACCTATTGCTCTGTTTCAGACGATTTACCTCCTTATTAAAGACAATAGTTTTCTGACAATATACTTAACAATGTTCTGACTAATATGTCTTTGTACTCGCAAGCAGTTTTATTTTAACAAGATCTATATGTTAAAATATTTTATAAATGTAAAGCTATTATGCAAATTTCAATCACTACTTCACCCTGATTTTTGTTGAATTTTATTAATTTATAAATTTTCTTTTAACAAATTTTAAGCAGTTAAATACATCTTAAATTTTCGGTTGATTAGATTTCGGATGGAGCATTTCAATAAAGTTGAATATTATTCTAAATTGTATAAAATTATGAATAAGAACAGTTATTAAATCTTTCAACATATTGCAATTTACGGAAATGAAGAATGTTGAAAATAAGCTGAGGGTTATAAATAAGATTAGTTATGCAATTTTAGGGGACATAACAGAAAAATTATGATAAAACTTGGGATAAAATAACCACCGCAATAAACGAATATTAAATTTGGGTTGCTCTAGTGCTAAATATGATATGTACGGGATAAGAAAAGAAAAAATAATCACAGACTGATATCGATACTTATAAAACTAAATGCAATAACGTGAGGGGAGCCAAATAAGTGCAAAACGAAGTGAAAAGTACACAAATCATTGTTTTGTAGTAATACATACGGCTATGACGTTAACAAAAGTTGTTTTCCCGGAATATTGAAGCCCGACGAGCGTGAGCTCCATTTCCTCTTTCCAGAATAAACTTTTAATCCAGTCAAGGATACGATTGATTAAAGCCAACATTTTAAAGGATAACTCGCAATAATATTTCCAAAAAAGTAATACTTTTAAACGCCTATTCAGAAAAGAAAATTGCTGGTAGAATTTGACAATCAATCACATAACGTTTTGTTGCATTGACGTTGCGAAAAAATATTCTATTATTAATTAATAAGGAAGTATTTATTTATAAAAATGTATTTAAATACCTAGAATATATTTTTAATATTTTAAAATATATCATAAATTAAAATAGAGTAATTAAAATTTATTGCAGTTATTTATTTTAACTTAAAAGAAAACGTCCCTTTTCAACTTTGTATTAACTAAACGGGTAACGCCTTTTTAAAATTGAATATGACATCGGCTACAGGGTCTTCAGCCAAAAAGAAAAACTATGTTAGGATAACTTACAATCATGGAGTCTCTTTAATTTTCATGCTTACAACAAAATAATACGCTTAATTTAACTAGATAAAATATACAAAATGCTACTAAAATGTAAAAAAATCTAAATAAAAGAAAAAATAACTAAAAAAGCAAACAAATCTATCGCCTTCTTGTCATTCGTGAACAAACAAATCCCGCTTGTATTTACAAAATCTTAAGATTCAAAGTGAAAATTAGTGTTAAATACACCTAATTAATGATGAACATAACTAACTTCATAAGAAAACCCCTCATTATTATACATTTGATCTCTAGGCTGGGGAAGGCATTCAGACCGAGGAGCCTGCGCCCTCCTTTCTGCCAAGGAGGGTCGCTCTATTATCTAGATGTTAGTGCTGTCAGTCTATGCGACTCTTACAGCTTCATTTGTCTCAGGGCTCGCGGCCTGCAATGCCGCGAGCTAATTAAAGAAGGGAAAGGAAGGAGGGTCGCGTCCGTATACGGTTTAGAGATCTCTAGTTAGACCGTTAAGCCAGTCCCTAAAAGGTGGGGTTTAGTAGGTAAAAATCTCCTCATAACCACGCAGCCGGCTGCGTGGTTATGCTATGAGCATTCCCTACCTCCCTCCCTCGCTTTCCGGAGGGTTGCCCATATTTGCTTCGGGCGCAAAAAAAGGGGGCAACATCGAAGCGTGTGTAAAAATATATCGGAGTAGCTTGGAAACTTCTATGGCGTGATTGAGGTTTCAATCCGTGTAATACTATGTTCGCCACATATACCTTTTTACATTTTATTTCATTGTTTTTGAATGTCTTATAGAAAAGGACGCAAATGAGCATAT
The DNA here is from genome assembly GCA_907164705.1 of Parnassius apollo. NCBI lineage: Eukaryota > Metazoa > Arthropoda > Insecta > Lepidoptera > Papilionidae > Parnassius > Parnassius apollo. The sequence goes on from CAJQZP010000824.1 coordinate 1,855,239, forward strand.
GGTTTACCCGATGGTAAGTGATCACCGTCCACAATATAACATCGTTAACACCAGAGGTATTGCAGTTGCATTGCCTGCCTTTTAGGAAGGAGGAGGCTCTTTTCTTAAAGGTTCTTAACCATAAATCATGCCAAATAAGAAAAGTCATTTCGGTCCATTGTTTCCATTAAATGCGATCAAGTGGAACAAGTTAGGGTTAAGGTGCCTCGGCCTAGTGACAATAAAATATTCCATATGAAGTAGAACTTGCGGTTTGTAAAACTGCATGCGGTGGACCGGCATGAAATACCGTCTGGATAAATTGAGCATACCAAGGTTTGAGAGACGAGTTTAGCTTTCCCTTGCGGAATTGAACGTCAGTCTATAATTCATAATTCTTTATTGCATGTCACAAAGTATAAAGTTGGAACAATATATTTACAGAACATGTGACAGCCTGTACGGGCGTAGCATATTAAAACAGAGTTTAAATTTTAATTAATATGGAATTCATTTTCATTTCATTCAAATTACAGTATTTATAGTACACAATATATAAATTATATTATAAAATTTCAGACTAAATAATACTTACACATTTATTTTCAAAATTAAATTTCAATAAATATTATATGTCAACTGATCATTCGTCATTTATATTATGTAAATAAAGTTTAAGATTTTTGATAAAAAATACTAACAATGTCAAATATGTAAATAGAAATAAAGAAAATTGTCAAATAATTAAAATTGATTTATAATTTATCATTAAAATATTCATTCAAACTGTAATATGTTTTTACAATAAGCATTTTCTTGAGTACTATTTCAAATTTACGACACTGGAGGGCTTTTATTGTATTAGGTAAATGGTTGTAAACCCTTGTAGCCATGTAGTAGGGACGATTTTTATATAATGTGAGATGTGTAGCAGGAGCAACCAGATTATAACCTCGGCGTGTGCTGTATCGACTGGGTCTATCTTCAAATCGCTGGAAATAATGAAAATTTTTCCTAACAAATCGGCATAATTCAAAAATGTACATGCTCAAACTATATGTCGATACTGAGGATTTTGATGCTGGTTGAGGTAACAAGGAGAATGCCCTAACTTTGCGGTGATAAGAATGTACATATCTGCGAAATAATCAATGTAGTATATCGATATGCATGCATATTTTTATATTATACATTTATCTTATATATATAACTAATATATAAAATAAAAGGGACGCCTGGCAGATGTGAAACTTCGAAATTATTTTGTTTAACTTATGCATAGAACAGATTACGACAGAAATTAGATATGGTATAATGAGAAGATAAAGCTTTGAAATTTTTTTTACCATGAAATAATGACTATTTATTATATAATTATTAATTTTCAATTTGAATAAATCGTACAAAATGATATTTTTAACTCTTAAGGTAATATAAATATTAAATTAGCCATTTCTGCCATCTAGCGTAATATTTACGTACCACCGTGAGAATCAAACAATTTTCGTTCGATAAAATGACTTCACCTATAGAAATAAGTAGATGGCGCTATTAAAATGTTATATACTGAACTGAAGGACTAAAGTAAATATTCTTTAAAAACTTCAATACCTATTCATTAAATTTATTACATTAAAATTTGTAATAATATCTATTCATTTAATTTATTACATTAAAATTTGGGCTTCACGTAAAAAAATTGTGACAAATATTTGCTATAAAATTAAACTTATACCTAGGTATCTCATATTTTATGCCGAAGTTCAAAATGATATTTTTAACTCATATGGTAATATAAGTATTGAGTTATTAAACCTTTAAATACGCCTAGAGTAATTAAACTTTAATACAAAAGAGCCCTATACATATTAAAGTATGAAGAAATATTTATTTAATTAAAATTTTTACGAGTAGGTACTCTTTTTTTCGGCTTTAAGTTCTCCTTTGTACCTATTTTTTTATTTGATTGCAATAAAGAATTTTCTATCTATCTATCTATCTTTTTCAGTTTCAGTCTATCGCCTCGTAAAATAAGAAAAAAATCGTACAAACTTTAGCACCTTATTTTACCCTCTTAGGGGTTAAATTTTCAAAAATACTTTCTTAGTGGAAGTGGATGTTTACGCAATAAAAGGCAGCTACTATCCATTGTCATTGCAATTGAATGTAATAATAATATTACAACGCCCCAATACAACTGGGCATCTTCAAGGTAAAAGTGAATAGGATTTTTTTGCGCTACGACAGTGCGATTTATCATCTATGGCTACATCACCACTCACTACCAAGTGGGCTTCTGGTCAAGCACTGGCTTAAAATAAGTAAAAAGGAAATATTAAAAAATAAAATAAGTAAATAAAATAAATAAATTTGGAAATAGCGATTTTTACGGGTAGCACGTAAGGGATTGGTTTGGAAAATCAAATCAAAATCAAATCAATAAAGGAAAATATATTAAAAGTTACACTTTTTATGGGGGAAAATGGGAAAAAATTTTTACGGAAGAATTAAATAATGCTTTTTATTTTTATTTAAAAATTGATTTTAAATTGGAAATAAAAATAATTTTGGAGTCATCCAATAAAACGCAGCTACTGTACAGCTGCGTTTTATGACGTAGACAACCACTAAAACTTGAAAAAAGAATTTTCACCCCTTAAGGAGGAAATAGCATATTACCGTTAGCGTCATTATCATATTGTTGTTAACATCATGTTATTACTAAATGAAACTTATTATTTTACGTAGCGATTGCTAGAGACATACTGAAAGTACTCTGTAAAAAAAAAACAAGAGGGTGAAATAAAATGTTACAGTTTGTACGACACTTTTCATTTTACGAGGCGATTTCATAAGTATGTATGGTGATAAATTAATGATTTTGTAACTGGAAGAAAGGTACAATTACTTTTGGAATAAATTTTATGAAATATGCATTTTTTATTTTTCGAAAATCTAACAATAAAGTATGTATGGGTATAATGTTTGCGTGTGGAAAAATAGGCAGTTTTTCATTTACCGGCACGGCAACGGCCCGGCTACCTGGAAATGTTTAAATTATATGAAATATATAGCATTTTTTTTCTCCAGTTACCGTGGCCGGCTCCGGCACGGCGATGTCCCCCACTGAAGCTGTCACCCGTGCTGAGACAGCAAGCTTCCCACTCGGTGCCGGGTGCTGGCCGACAATACTGCATTTATATTCTGTAGGTATTGTAGCTGTGCGCACACGCGAACCGAAGTAGAAGGGACGCGTTGAGATTGTGACTCAAAATAGACTTTTGAAATTATGAAATATGTCCTCGTTCATGCGTGTGTTGCGTTGCGTTCAACAGTGTCAGTGTAGCATCAGCTGATCTGCAGTTGATGATGTGACTTTCACCTTTATTCTGTCGCGCATGCGCAATGCGAAGATAATTGCCTTGGAAATGCCACGACGGTTTTTTATTGTTTACAATAATAATTATTGAATATTTTTAAGAATTAGCACGCGGGCAAATTAAATTATCGCAAGGGTAATTTTTTCACTCTTGGTAGAGTAAAAAAATAATCATTTTTCAAAGAGATATGGCTATTTTAAGTAAAGGAAAATTGAAAATTTTATTTCTATATTTCCTGAGAAAACGAAAAACGGGCTTATAAATTAATTAACGTAGGTCAAAAGGGCTTATTGAGATCTATATAATGAGATTTTTTTTATTTTGAAATTTTAATATCTGCAGGCTGGAACGTGCCCGGTAATAAAAACTCTGCTCTGTCGGCTCTGTCTTGAGTTTTTATTTCGTCTGAAGTTTCTACATCTAGCGTAATTTATTTACGTACCACCATGAGAATCAATCTATTTTCGTTCGATAAAATGACTTCACCCATAGAATTCAGTAGATGGCGCTATTAAAATGTTATATACTGAACTGAAGAACTAAAGTAAATATTCTTTAAAAACCTCAATACATCTATTCATTTAATTTATTACATTAAAATTTGGGCTTCACATTAAAAAAAAATTGTGACAGTTATTTGCTATAAAATTAAACTTATACCTAGGTATCTCATACTTTATGCTGAAGTTCAAAATGATATTTTTAACTCATATGGTGATATAAGTATTGAGTTATTAAACCTTTAAATACGCCTAGAATAATTAAACTTTAATACTAAAGAGTCCTGTACCCGTACCTATTAAAGTATGAAGAAATATTTATTAAATTAAAATTTCATTTTTAAAGATTTCACCTTTTCCTCGCCGATTAGCACTTTAACACTCTTATAATCATCAACATCATCATCACAAGGAACACTATTGTCCTCCCATTTTCACTAAAAGTCTTTGAAAAAGCATAAATTTTTAACAGACACAACAAAAACAATCATAAACATTGAAATTTGAAGTGAACTTGCAAACGTATCACCCGTACCCCCACTCACTAACACACTCCTAAATAACTTCAGGGCAAAGCACGGCTTTTGGTTCCATAGTAATTGCTATATAAATATTTTGTAGTCATATTTCATTACAGAACATTTTGTCACAGGTTAAAAAAGGGAGCGATCGTCTTCTCGAAAGCCCGGTAAAAAAGCCAACGCGTGCGAGAGAGACAACAAAATCAACTCCTTGCGTTCATTAATTTTGTCAGTCCAGTGTATTTTGAATTGAAAGCAAACTGCCAAGTATTGACGTTACATATTATATGTAACGAGGTCATGCCCTGCCTAAAAAAGAGGAGTGCGCAGGAAATTTTAAAATAGTTTGAAATAGTTTACGAGTTATTTTATTAGTTGATATTATTGATTGAGCAATTTCATAGAGCAAGCCCGGCTTCTGGGCTTCTATGGAGATTCTATTCTATCGCCACTGGATACACTATCAAAGTTAATACATAATATTTTCGAACTTTACAAAATATTTTTGGGAGGCTTATGTTCAGCAGTGGACTTTAATAGGCTGTAACGGTAACGGTTACAAAACTTTTACAAATTCGCCCTTATAATGTGGATCGATTAAAATTTCTATTTGATCTTGAGATTGAAAACTAAAAAACAATGTGTGGCATAAAATTAAACATGGAATATTGTTCTTGAAATTCTGCCACGTTTCTATATCTTTGTCATTAGAAACTTAGCGACATGTATGGATACTCCACGCCTATGCGATCTCATATTAAGTATGGGTACATTACAGTGGAAAAGCTAGTTGTATAAAAATACACAATACATTTCTTTGTTTAATTTTTTTGAAGTAAAAACTTTTTTAGGTACGTTGGGCACCTTTAGTATAGGGAAAAATCACTGAACTCGCGTGACCGTCATGCTCAGATACTGTTGACGACACGAGATAAACATCTCATTAAATCATTAATTGTTTCTTAAGATTAATGTTAAATTTATATTAATTTTACAAAATGCTAAAATGAAATGGTGCATATGTCCGACTGGGATAAGTATAAACATTAGAGAGGTATGGGGTATGGCTAGAGCCACCTGTTTGATCCCGAGGATCGTGTTCGTGTAAAAATTAGTTTCTCAACTCACAATAATGTCTAGCAGAAGCCAGCCAGCCAGCAAGCCAGCTAATGAGGATACCTTGAGGATCACCAGCTGATTAGTGATCGCCAATACGGTTTTCGACGTGGTCGATCAGCTGGTCATCTTCTGGTCTACCTAACTCATAGATGGGCAGAGGCAGTAGAGTCCAAGGAGGAGGTATTGGCCGTTAGTTTGGACATTGCGAAGGCCTTCGATCGGGTTTGGCATAAAGCGCTTCTTTCGAAACTCCCTTCCTATGGGCTTCCCGAGAAATTGTGCAATTGGATCACCAGCTTTTTTGCAGATCGGAGCATCAAGGTCGTTGTAGACAGCACAAGCTCCGATTACAAGCCTATTAATGTTGGTGTTCCACAAGGCTGCATGCTTTCGCCAACGCTGAATTTCTTCTCCATATCAATGATATTTTGCAAACCCGTAACATTCATTGCTATGCAAATGACAGCACTGGTGATGCTCTGTACACCGGCCGTGCCAATATTTCTCGGGAAAACGTCTCCGAGTACCGGGACAAACTTATGTCTGATCAGTCTTTGCTGAACAGAATCTCGGATTGGGGGCGACTAAATCTAGTCCAGTTTAACCCTCAGAAGACACAAGTTTGCGTGTTAACCGCTAAAAAGAACCCCCCTTGTCGTATCTCCTCAATTTCAAGGCACTCCCCTTGTTGCAGTATCGGAATCCTCGGCGTCGACATATCGAGTGATGTACAGTTTCGTGGACACTTGGAAGAGAAGGCCAAATTGGCCTCTAAAAAGCTTGGCGTGCTCAGCAGAGCGGGACAGTATTTCTTGCCGGCACACCGCCTGCAACTTTACAAGGTGCAGGTTCGGCCGCACATGGAATACTGTTCCCTTCTCTGGGTTGGAGCTACCTAGTACCAGCTCCTTCCACTTAACCGCATCCAGCCCAGAGCGGCTCGAATCGTCGACGACCGAGTGCTTTCCGATCGGCTCGATCCAATGGCGCTGCGAAGAGATGTTGCATCTCTTTGCATTTTCTTTCGCATATACCACGGGGAGTGCTCTGAGGAATTGTTCGGATTAATCCCAGCCACAAAATTTCGTGAACGCACTACGCGGCAAACGTCCCGATACCACCCACACCATCTGGATGCTTGGTGGTCCACCACTGTACGTTTCACGAGTTTTCTTCCGCGTACGACCTCTCTGTGGAATAGTTTACCACCGGCGATTTTTTCGGAATGATACGACCTGGGGACCATAAAAAGAGACTCCTTTCTAAAGGGCCGGCAACGCACCTGCAATTCCCCTGGTGTTGCGGTTGATCATGGGCGGCAGTAGTCACTTAACATCAGGTGAGCCGCATGCTCATTTGCCCCCTCTTCTATAAAAAAAAAACGTTTTAATTGTTTTTATAACGTGTTTTTTCTCTGTACTTTATGAGAAACATAGTTGTTTGGTGATATTGTCATGGGTAATAAAGATATGGTATAATATATGGAAATGTGTTAATAAAAATTATCGATTAAATTAATTCAATATGACTTTGCGCTCGCGGATCTTTTTATGGTTTAGCTTTCGGGGTAGGATTAGTAGGTCACCTAATTTGCAATTAAGGACCTGAGGATCTCCTAGGTGTGCGTTGTTTGTGTCTAGTAGTGGGCACATACAACCGCTGGTACGACATACTCCACCTATCGTCGAGTCCGTATACTCCGTGAGGCGTCGAGGTCACCGGCCCCTATGCAGAACCATAGGCACTTTAATCCGCTCCGTGCTTTTAGTGCCCAGTTGCGTAATTATAGTCTCATCTTTAATCTGTAAAAAAATTCACATAAACGCGCATACACACAAGTGCAAATACACACAAGTCCAAAAACACACACACACACACACACACACACACACGCACACACGCACACACGCACGCACGCACACGCACACACAATATATGTGTTTGAGATAGGCAATAAAATGCCAGGTCACCAGGTCTCAACCCCATGAGATATAAATAACAGCATTATTTGTAATTGAGCGCTACATAAATTGTAGATCGTAGGATCATAATGTATTATTTCAAGTGACAATTTAATTTATATGTAAAACAAAAATTGTACTAAGAAAAAAAAAATAAATAACTGTGGTTTCGTAACCTTATATATTGTGTGTGCGTGTGCGTGCTTGCGTGTGCGCGTGTATGTGTGTGTTTGTGTGTGTGTGTGTGTGTGTTGTGTGTGTGTGTGTGTGTGTGTGTGTGTGTGTGTGTGTGTGTTTGTGTTTGGACTTGTGTGTATTTGCACTTATGTGTATGAGCGTTTATGTGAATTTTTTTTATTTATAGAGTAAGTCTTCTGTACGGTTATAATCCAATTTTTTTAACCACTCCGCAACAATAAATTTGGATTTAGTTTTTGTAAGGGAATATATTGATAGTTCCTTATTCAATTTATTATACAGGTTAATACTTTGGTAACAGAAAAATCGATGTGTAAGGCTAGTTCTGTATAAAGTAATATTGCAGACTTTATCCTTGCGGCGCTGATTCCTAAATATCTCTGGTTCATATTTTAACTGGGAATGTTTTTTAAGGACGGTATATAAAACGCAGAGGTGGCGTAAAGTGTGGGCGACGTGGGCCACCGCCTACAGCCTCGCGCCCTGGAGATTTATGCACTACTTAAAACAAATATGTTTTTATTCAGTCTATCGATATTAGTTTGCGTTACTATTGCGGGGAATCCCCGCTGCGGGGCGACCAGTATATATACAGTAATCTATGGAGGCGACAAAGGCCGAGTATTCCCCGTTCTGTTTGTTAGACATAGAATACTGACTTTTTTTAATCGTGGGCGCGTGGCAATCGAGTAAAGAGTGCTGTACAGTAGCCCACGTGGCTACTGTAGGAATATTTTCGCGCTGTACACAACACATGAGTAGATAAACGGAACAGACACAAAGCTTTTTAAGAACTTTTGTAGTAACTGGTTTGGTAGGTTTCTCACTATAGGTGAAACAAATTAAAGCTCTAGAACATTTACGTACATTTTGTGACCGGATTAATGAATATTGACAAACTTGTTTCGAAAAATGCTTGTCTGGTGCCCAACAGTTTATTGAAAAAAAAAACTGCTATGATCTGCCAAAAGACTAAAAATAAAAGAGTAGCCAAAAAGAAAAAGATGTTGGATTATGAAGGCAAGGATTAACCTATACAGTCTCCTAAAAGTCGGCGTGAAACAGATTTCTTCAACACCATGCTTGTTCAATTATAACAAATATGGATTTAAGATTTATGGCTTTAAACCAACATTATGAAAAATTTGGTTTCCTTTATGATTTAAACAAGTCAAAAATATTCCAAACCATCTAATATTAAAATAACTGTTAAGATTTACACACAGCCCTGCGAGTGGGTGAAAGCAGTGACTTTCAAGCTTACGAATTACATGAAGAATTACAATGAATGATCCCTAATTTACCTAACTTTGTAACAGATGTGAAACAGCTTCTCCAACACGTTACAGAAAATAATTTAAAAAAATATACCCAAACATTTACATCGTCATTTAACAATACTGATCTACTGATCGGTATTGTTGTGTACCTTCAGCCTCCGCTGAAGGAAGCTTCTTAAAATTAAAACACATTAAAAATGATCTCAGGAATGCAATGTCATAGAAAAGACTTTCAGCGTTGAAAGTTTTATCTATCGAGGCAGATATAACATCCAAGCTATATTATAAGGCTATAATTAAACAATTCAGCAGGATAAAAATCAGAATATCTATTTTTTCATTTTTCGTCGAAATTGTTTGGTGTTGGTACTTAATGATTTTGTATGAATAAAAATTTCATAATGTCAAGTGTTTTGTTTTTTATTTTATATAATCCGTCTTCTTGCGCGGTCGGAGGGCCTCGCAAAATGTATCTTGCCCACATAAAATTTAGGTCTTGCGCCGCCACTGATAAAATGTAAAGCTGTCGTACAGTCAGGACTTTCCATTTTTGATAGAGATCAAACGTAGGATAATCGAATGGTAGGAACGAGCTCAATTTTAAAAGTGCTCTTTGGGCTCGATCAATTTTCAGTATATGTGTTTTACAGGCACCACCCCATGAAGTGATACAGTACATTAGTTGCGACTGGCAAAGAGCGAAGTAAACTGATTTTATTACTTTTTCCTGACCCACATGTCTCAAGACCTTAAATATTACCATTAATTTGCGTATTCTTGCCGTTAGAAGGTCAATATGATAGTGAAAACTTAATTTATTGTCAATCATTATGCCTAGGTATTTGGTTGAGTCTGTGTTTATAAGTTTTGGGCATGCACAGTTTGTATCATTGGGATTATCACACAAGTGTGAAACAATTCGATGCGTAGGGTCAGGCTTATCAGTGTTTTTAATGGAAAAAGTGATGTAATTTGTCTTTGAACATTGAGTGTTAAAAGGTTCTTCTATAACCAACTCGTTACAATATTCATTCCTTTTTGAGCATTGAGAAAACCTCATCCCATGAACTGCTACTGAAAAGGAGGACCGTGTCGTCTGAAAAGGTAATCATTTTTGCATTTGGGATTTTCATCTGACAAAGATCATTTATGTAAATTAGGAAGAGAGTTGGACCTAGAATACTTCCCTGAGGAACCCCAAAAGTTTACAGGGACTTCTTCGCTAATGATGTTATCAATTTGTACACATTGTGTTCTGTCTGTTAAAAAATCTTGAAGAAGTTTCAACTGGATGTCTCTGATACCAAGGTATTCAAGTTTTTTAACTAAAATTGGGACAGAGACTGTGTCAAATGCCTTTGCCCAATCTAAAAATACACCTATTGTTTTTTCTTATTGTCAAAGTCATTAACTATGTAACTTGTTAGTTCGAAAACTGCATCTAATGTAGATCTATTTGCTCTAAAGCCAAATTGTGCATGCAACCTATGCGACACTTGCACTATTAGCCGGACAGTCATCGTCCGCGCCAATCAACCAAACAGATCTGCCATCGGACGATGGCCAAAGGCCATCAACTAGCTACGCTCAACTGGCAGCAGCCCCGGCAGTACCTAGACGTAAGGAGGTTAAGGCACCACCACCATCAAAGGAAGCCGAGAAGGCCCGCTATCCACCCATAGTAGGGGAATGCCTTCCGGATTGGACGAAGCACTTTGAGGTGCTAAATAACCTCAAAGTGCTTCGTCCAATCCGGGAGCCATTCTGCTACTGCTGGAATACCCGCCCAACGCTCGTCCATTCGGGCAGGGCGTACGTTTTACAACACAGAGTCCGGAAGAATTCCGGACGATTCAAAAATTACCGACAAAATACTAGGCTTGTTCTGGTACTGCTACACCCCGGAAGAGGAGAAGCCCACAAAAGTGGGCATACGAGGACTGCCAGTTGACACGAATCCAGCTGCAATAGGGGGGGGGGGGTATCAGGGCCAAGGGATCGCCGCTGCCCAGTCCTGAGGAGGATTGCGAGGAAGCAGGGGATTACTCGGCTGGATTAACACTACTACCAGAAGATCCAAGGAAGGATCCTCCAGAGTTGCCCCAGAGTTATAATCCAAGAAGACGGGTAGGTTACCATCAGAGGGAAGGGAAGGCTGCCAATGACGCCAACGGAAACGGTGGCACCGGTTGCAACAACAGCAGCCAAAGCAACCACCGGGGCGACTCTTCAGCCCCCCGCTAATGACGCCACCGAGCATCAACTCTCCAAGAAGAGTAAGCGGGGGAAGAAGAAGAAGAAGAAGGTGCAGCCTTCTCCTCAGGCAGCCACCTCTACCCCAACCCCAGCGGTAACGATAGCCCAGGCGCAGTATACTGCTGAACAACATGCACCCAAAATGGGTAGAGCTCCAGAAAGGGCTCTATCAGAAAATAGAGCCCACTCTACTCATAGAGCGCGCTCTACCCATAGAATAAGACAAGAGGTCCACCACCCGAGACCAGTGCCAACGTCCACACAGACAAACAGAATACCATCAGCCGGCTTCGAGACAGCAGACGCCATCCGACGTTTGGTTGGCATTGCTATCGAGGTCGGCAGTCAGGTCCTGGCTGACATCAGAGCCGGGACGGAGTCAACAACCGCAGTAATTAAGGCGTTGGCAAACCTCCTGGCCCGGCATTACAGAGAAGAGTAACCTGCGCCTCCTCTACTGGAACCCGGACGGAATCCTGCATAAGCTTCATGACCTCCGCACAGTCGCCCAACAACAGAACATCTAGGTGATCTTGCTGGGAGAGACTAAATTGAATCCATCTACGCATCTGCATCTGCCTAACTTTCATATTTACAGGAGGGACGAGGTCACTCCTCAAGGGGCCACCTATAGCGGTTCTAGTGAGGAGGGACATCGTCCATCAAGAACTAGATCCGCCAGACTTCCAATCGATGCACAATCGGCATAAAAATAGAGGCGGCGGGCGAGGAACCAAGGGTCTATGCAGCATACCGCCCGCCATGGACTTCATTTTACTCCTCAGACGTCCGGACGACAATGGAAGGCACAATGTCCACCATCATCGCCGGGCACCGCCGGGCACCGCCGGGGACCTAAATGCCAAACACCCGGCATGGCGTGAATTTAGAGTGATCAACCCGTCGGGTCATGATCTATATGAAGACGTAGAGAGGAATAATTATGACGTTGTAGGTCCCGAAGATCCTACTCACGTTCCGATATTTTTTTTTCTGTAGCTTTTAACAATTTTCCAAGTTGTTATTGTCTTATGAAGTGATAAATTGACAATGTGATTGTTATGAGCTTTTTGTGTTAATTTAATTTTTTTTAATCTATTTGAATAAGTCCTAAACATATTTTTATTGATTTGAGTAAGATCTCTTCTATATTGCCACAAAAGGTGACGCTTACGTTTACAACAAACTTTTATGTCATTTTTGTTTCGTATTTTTCAGGAAAACAAAGATTATAAAATAATTTAAATTCATTATAAAACTTATTAAAAGCCTCACTAGATGAGCTACTGTTATAAACATCTGTAAATCTAATTTTGTCTATGTTATATTTTAATTTGTTTAAAATTTCTGTGGAATAATCTCCGTTAGTTCTGTATACCAATATTTTAATGTATGATCAGACAGTCTAAAGTCTAAAATATCACTTCTCCCTTTCCCAACATTGTGTATTACATTATCTACGCAAGTGCCGCTGCAGATTCTTGTCGGTTTCTCAATTTCCAATTTGAAATTAAAACTATCCATTTAAACTGTAAAGAATATTTATTTGTTTTTATTATGTCGGTATTAAAGTCGCCATTTTCCAGCCAGTTTCATAGAATTGACTGTTAGTTCTTGGGCTTCTGTAAATGCATATAATAATAGTTTGATGGGCAGTAAGCTTAACAGCTTAGCATTCAAGGATGTTAGATATATATAGGTTATTTATGTTATTTAGGGGAATATATGTATAATTATTCCTAATCAGTATACAACATCCGCCATTCCTATTATCCCTTGCATAAAATGAAGCTAATTTATATGGCGGAATATTCAAGAATTCTGCATCATTCATGTTGTGTTCCGTTATACATAATATATCTATAAATTTATTTACATTTAAGGTAACATTAATAAGTTAGCTTTATCCATTTATGTTTGATGTAGCAAAATTATATTATTGTACTAGAAAAAACTGATTATAATGATTATATGAATTATTATATATGAATTATTTACAATATCGGAAGATGTATTTGTGTTTAAAGAATCTAAGTTGTTATTTTTAGAAATAGTACATTCTTTTGTTTGCGTAGATTTATCGAATAATTTGTTAGAATTAATACAATTATAAGAAATTACATGATAGTTTGTTCCGTATTATCTCTTTTAGTAACGAGCGGCAAACATAAGTGGAAAAAAATTACTTAAATGGTATAAAACGATCAAAACCGATCTCTACAAATATACAATTTTTATGACGATTATTTTATGATATACCTATCTAAGTTCATAATTTATTTATTTATTTCATTTAAAAGTTTGTTATATGGAATTTCGGATTTTTGTATTTGATAAACAATTCAAATAAACTTCTATATTACACTTAAATTCAAATGGATTTTTGTCATTAATTTCCCCCCATACGTATGACATAATCTTTACTTGTGAGGGACGACAATTCCTGTTTAAATGAGGATAATAGATCATACATTTTTGCGCCCGGCTTCCTCAGACAAGTGAATAAAAATTCATCTACTATAAGGTTTTGAATAGTTTTGAAGGCAGTGACGAATTCCTCGACCCTGTTGGTCTGCAATAATAAATGTTTTTCTTTTAGTGCTGTATGTTGAAATCATGGAGCTTATTCCATTCTTTACTACTTTTTTGTTTAAGATTGTGAAGGCGTTAGGTCTGCCATGCATGTGGAATGATTCTCGATGTACTCTTTGGCTTCTTTTTTTGTTGTAGAGTAGAGAGAGATATTACATTACCCTGCAATTTTTTTATATTTTCGTTTAATTTTTCTATTTGTCTGTTAGCTTCAAGATTGATAACTTAATAAGGGTAACACTTTTCTTAGGGGATATAGAATTTGTTTTTGTAAGAGTTTTACTGATAGGTATAACGTTTTAAATTTTTTTTATTACTGGGTAAAACATTAGGTACTGAATTTTCAGAAAAACCATTTTTTTTCATTAAACTTAGAGTATTTTCTCTCTGGGCTAGAGTTTTTGTAGGTCCACGTTTTCTAGAGATAATCGCTCCATTTCTTCGTTAGCAGATTCCCTTAGTAATTTTTGTTCATTTATTTGACGTTGTAAGTTTTTGTGTAGGTAGTCATTTTCCGTGATAAACTTAGCGTAGACGTTTCAAAAAGATTCGAATAATTTATATTGCATCCATCGATAATTATTGAAAGATCTGTAACTGATTTCGATTTGTGTTTTCATAAAGTGATGTTTGTTTTTTCCATTATTATTGTTTCTTTAATTGTATTAAAATTACAAATCACTATAATTAACAAAATAATTTCAGATCAGTAGTGACATCTGTTGGTTGGTCATACTAATAATTTTATTACCTATCAATGCATGTTAATCAGTAGTACCATTAAATTTTAAAAGGTGGCGCTACTTCCAAGTTTTTTTTAAATAAAAACGTTCTGTATTTATATTAAAATTAGTTGAAATCGTAGTTGGTCCGATTATTCCGCAATTCACTGTATATCGCTTTGTATCAGAGCACTGTAAGTCTGGATACACGTTCATAACCACTTGAGATATCTTAAATTTATCTGGATTAATCACTGTTACAATTTATCAGTATTTTTGTTTATTTTACACCACGAATACCTTGAATAACCATGGTGCCGTTAATTAGTGTTTGTAGTTAATTTATTACACTAATCACTGTTTAAAACTTATAAAAACTGTTAAAATAAATGAAAATAATAAGAGCTCGTACAGAACAGTGTTTATTCAACTACCGCCCTAAATTGAACCGACAGTTAACTAAAACTAGTCCTCCCGTTTGCCCGCTGACCAACAACGCGGGCGAACGTTGTTATGATGCCAAGGGTAGAGCGGATTTTTTTTTTTGCCAGAAACATATGCAATGTGTGTACCCTAGGAAGATGAATGCCTTTTCCATAAACAAAACAAGCGTGGTCCTTCTCTCAAAACCTGGCCCATATCCTTGTAGAGCACTTTGAGGACCAATTTATGCCGGACCCAGCAAGTGCGGAGTTCATGGAGCTTAATTCCCGGAAGGAGAGCCGCGTACAGGAGTTCCTGTCGTCGCCCACGCCACCGCTTGGAGGAGAGTGGTTCATCTCCCCCGCTGAGCTGCGGAGGACAGTAACATGCCTGTAACAGAGGAAGGCGCCGGGGCACGACGGGATTACCAACGCTGCACTCCGACAACTGCCCAATAGAGTCCTAGTAGAGCTTGGTCGATTCTACAATGGGATACTGCGGACATCCCGGAGGACTGGAAGAAAGGCAAAGTCATCGTCTTACCGAAACCCATGAAGGACAGGCGTAGAGCTGCCAGCTACAGGCCGATCACGCTGCTACCGCACATATCTAAACTGCTAGAAAGACTGTTGCTGAGACGCCTCCGCCCGTGCATCCAATTTCGGACGGAGCAACACGAATTCAGGAGGGATCACTCTACAGCTATAAAGCTGACCAGAGAGCTGCACCTACTTTCGGCCGAGCATAACCGCGGCCGGATTTCGTTGGGCGTCTTTCTCGACATACAGAAGGCGTTCGACAGAGTGTGGCATTCTGAATTACTCTATAAATTGGAAGAACAGACCAGTATCCCTCGCGCTATGTTGCGGCTAGTGGCGTCATTCCTCGAAGACAGGAAGTTCTACGTCTGCGTAGAGGACGCCGTGTCCGCAACAAGATCCATCAGAGCCGGCTTTCCACAGGGCAGCTGTTTGTCTCCAGTCCTGTATGCGGCTTATACCAACGACATCCCAACACTGACAGGACAGCTGCGTGGTGGGAAGATGACGTGGAGCTAGCGCTATACGCAGACACCTCGTCTAGAAGAGCCCACATTACCACTGCCAGAATGCAGCGTCTGCTGGACCTGTTGTCACCATGGCTGGATGAGTGGAGGTTGGTCGTCAACGTTGGTAAGACGACCGCTCTGCCCACTCGCCGTCTAAGAAACCTACCACCACCATTGACGCTCAGAGGGCAGAAGATCGCGTACGAAAAGGCCGTGACCTATCTTGGGTGCTGGATTGACAGGATGCTGCGCATGACCGCGCACGTCGACTTCGTCGTCCGCAAAGCCAGATGTGCGCAGGCGATGCTCCGTCCAGTCCCGGCATCCAAGTTTCCGATCAAGACCAAGATAAAAATCTACAAACTATATATAAAACCGTTAATCACCTACGCTGATCCAGCCTGGTACGCACTTCTAAACGATCCACATCGCTACGTCCGGAACAACGTCATAGCGGTCAATCTCAGGATTGAAACCATCGAAGAATTTGTAGTCCGGCTGGCGCGCGGCTTGTTCAACCACGCAGACAACGTACCACACCCACACCTGAACAACTTTGCGCCGCTGCCACAGATTACCCACTAAGGCTTACCCGCTTATGGGGTAATCTGTGGCCGCTGCACACTCGGCCCCCGGACGGGTAGCCTTATCCAAGAGAACTCTTCTGTATATAGATTAGGGAGTCGAGTAAAGCCCACAATGCCGTAGAAAGGCCAACTTTGACACTAAAAACAGTCAACCAACCATTTTCCAAAAGTTAACCGACTACGGAAAAAATTTATCCTACTTTGAAAAATAACATCCAACCTAATAACGCCTTTACACAAGGCTCTCAGGACCGGCCCATAGTAGTAGGCCGTGAGGATAATCCGGGCAATGGGGTATTATACCCCGAGGCCCGAGACCTGCAGGGCCCAAAAAGTTTTTCCAGAAGACATCGTATGCTTGCAATTAAGGATCTTCTAGGTGTGCGTTGCATGTGATTAGCAGTGGTCACATACAACCGCCAGTACGACATACTCCGCCAATCTATGAGTCCGCATACTCCAAGAGGCGTCGAGGTCACCGGCCCCTAGGCAGAACCTTAGGCATATAAGCGCGTTGCGTGCCTTCTGTGTCAGTCGCATGTTAGAGTGCCATCTAAGCATTTCCCCCAACCCTTTCACGTGGCACGCAGTGCCCTAAAAGTGTTGCGGCTACCTACCATCTCTCGCCCCCCTCACCCCTCGCGTCGCGCGTCATTATAGCCTAGCTCGTTTGGTGAGTATACAAATAGGACATGAATAATAGATTACCTGAACATTACACAGCAATAAAATGGTTGTAACCTGTAACTACCAACGTCATGTCGGATAATGGGAAGTCCCCCCCTCCTCGCGTACGTAAACCACCAGATTGTACTGGCATTTTGGAACAGCCACTTTTTGTCAGGGATCTATCCAATCCGTAGCGATCTCACATCCAACTTCTCACAAATTCCCATGAGGAAGCCATTTCGCCCATGAAGAAACCCGCACCGAGCGTCGCGCTCACGCCTGCCGTACCTGAGTGTACGAGTGCCCGAGAACCGTCGCCCCAACCGTAGCGGGTGAAAAAAACGGCAAGACGACACACCCCACCGGAGACCGAAGCTTCCCTCCATGAAAAGAAGCAGTGCATCGGCTCCCCAACCCTATCATCGTCCCCATCATCATCGTCGTCATCATCAATGATGAAGAGCCCCAACCGAAAGGAACGAAGAGGGTGCATAACACCCCGCCTAAATCGCCGTCACCAGCGCAACCGCAACCCCCCTCTACCTCACCGGACCGACACAGTCATGACTCGGCCCAGTTCAAGCAGGGAGGGGAGGAATCTTACAACTGGGAATCAACCACCTACACGACCTTAGCCACATCCGCCGGGCGTTTATTACCAGTGCCCAATCCCAACCAGTCGGGCCATCCGCAAGATGACAGACAAAGGCCCTCAACAAGTTATGCCCACATGGCAGCGGCACCAGCAGTACCACGACACAAGCCGGCGGAAGAGCCTAAACCAGTCAAAGAAACGGAGAAGCGAAGATATCCGCCTATCGTTGCGGAGTGCCTCCCGGACTGAACGAGGCATTTCGAGGAGCTTAACAGAAAATTAGGGCATCCTCCTAAAGCCCATCCGTTCGGGGAAGGGGTTAGATTTACTCCACAAAGCCCTGAAGAATTTCGTACCGTACAACGGTATATGGTCGAATTATCTGAGAAATCACTAACGATTACATGGTACTGCTACACCCTGGAGGAGGAGAAGGCCACAAAAGTGGGCACCCCGGGAGCTGCCAGTGGGCACGGATACCAAAACAATAGAGGAGGCTATCGGGTCTAAGGGATTCCCGATCAAGTACGTCAAAGCGATCCCACCCCGTAGAGGCAAACCTGGATGCCTTTACTTCTCGCAGCTCGAGTGCCTCAGCCTGGAGCGACTTAACGAACTTTACCGAATTGACGAACTCCTCTATATGTGAGACAAGCGGGACCGGCACAATGCCACCGTTGCCAGGCTTCGACATGCATTCACTATTTGGCCAGTTAAGTGCGTTCGCTGTGCCGGGGAGAATATCCCCAGCCTTTGCCGCGGGGTAGAGAAGAAGAAACGGAGTACGCCAATTTTGCTAAAAACCACACGACAAACGATCGCCGCTGCCCAGTCCTCAGGAGGATTGCGAGGAAGCAGGGGATTACTCCGCTGGGGCTGCTCCCGGAGGACCCGAAGAGGTTCACCCAGAGTCACCTTAGAGCACTTACTATTGAAGAAGACGGGTGGGCCACCGTTAGAGAAATTGGCAGGCAGTAAGCCCCCCCTCCCACCGCCCACCCGCAAAACCAATGGAAACGATGGAACCCGCTGAGACAAGGGTAACCACTGGGGCAACTCTCCAGCCCCCCGCTAAGCGTTAGAGTGTCAGCCCTCTAAGAAGAGGAAACGGGTAGGAAGAAGAAGAATTCACAGCCTCCTCCTCAGGCTGTCTCCTCTACCCCGACTCCGGCAGTATCGGCGCAGGCTACTGGCGCTGTAAGGAAGAATATCAATATGGGTAGAAAGCCGCTAGGGCTCTATCTGAAAATAGGGACTACTATTAATGACTCGCGACCAATGCTTTTATTAACTAGACGACAAACACCAGCAACTGGCCACGAGACAGCTGATGCCATCCAGAAATTGGTAGACGTAGCTATCGAGGTCGACACTCAAGTCCTGTCCGATATCCGGGCCGGGACAAACACTATCACCGCCGTAATGAAAGCGCTGGCATCACTACTGGCACGCCACTACGGAGGACAGTAGCCTGCGCCTCCTCTATTGAGGATCCATGAACTCCGTACAGTCGTCCAACAACAGAACGTCCAGATGATCTTGCTGGGAGAGACCAAACTTAGACCTACTACGCTTCTGAAGCTGCCAAACTATCATATCTACAGGCGGGACGGAGTCAATCCTCAAGGGATCGCCTATAGAGGGGCGGCGATTATAGTGAGGAGAGACATCGTCCATAAAGAGCTGGACCTGCCAGATTATCAAACGATGCGCTCTATCGGCATAAAAATATAGGCGGCGGGAAAGAAACTAAATTTCTTTGCAGCATACCGCCCGCCAGGGACTCCATTTCACTCCTCAGACGTCCGGATGGTAATGAAAGGTATGATGCCCACGATCACCGCCGGGACCACATACCATACTCAACCTTTTTTTATAGGAGCTACAAACACGTTTCAGTCTCGGTGTCGAGGGCAGCAAGCAAAATTTATTTAGGTCTTAATTAAAACGTTATTCCAAGTTAAGGGAAAATATAATCTCAAATGGCTTAGCAAGATCCTTCGTTATGCCGAAAATATTGCAGCATTAATTCTGAAATAAATATATGGTAAAGTTGAGGATTAATGTTAAGGATTATGTTGACGAAAACACGATTTCGTAAAATTTTCTGGATAGAAAAAAAAAACAAAGTTACCTCCAAAATAAACAATAAACCGCTGTTACTCATAAAATAACTTTAAATAAGATCATGAAACTTTGCATACTAACTGAACTAACTATAAAGCAGTGCTTATGTTATTTACTTTTTTTAAAATACCATTATTTTCACTGTAAAAAGAAATTACCTAAACTATCGGCCTTTTGAAGCGTGATTCCTGCCGCACGGTCACTTCGCTTCGGCCTTTGAACGGGGAGGTTGTGTCGCTTACGATCAGAATATACATTACGATAGACGACGTAAAATTAAAATGGGAAATAACCGTAATAAAAATAAGAAGCGACTGGCTTGGCGTTAAGAAACAGGCATAAATATGATAAACCTAATGAAATAAGTGTCTAACGACCTTTCTACTTACAGTATTATCGATTACAAACATGTCGGTACATAGCATACGACGCGCGGGCAAGTGGGGACGAAATTAGTATTTGAGCTGACTTACTCTATCCCCTTAACCATTTTGTACACTCACACACACTTATATATAGTGTATATGTGTGTAAACCATTTACCGATACAGAAATTGTAAAGAAATACTTTGTTAGTACTGCCAATATACTTTTTGATAAATTCAGTAACTAAAAGCAAATACTTTCTGATATTAAAAAAAAACTACAGCGGATTCAACCTGTATGAGGCGTATTGAAGACATTTCTAAACTTATTTTATAGGAATTTATCCTAACGGTGTCCGAAAGATTGAAACAAGTAATGCTTTTTAAGCAAAGACGTATATATAAATAACTTTATAAAAATCTTTAGGTTCGTTTCGCTTAAAAACTACAATAATTTGTGCTTCGCGTATATGCAAAGGTAGGGCATTCCAGAGCTTAATAGACTGGACAGTAAAAGATTTATTAAAAAAGATGTATTGTGAGTTGGTGTGGTTGGTGGTTGGTCGGTGATGCGCCGCTCACAGACCTCTCCTCTATGGACCTGAATTGCTATATGTACGACAGTTCATCTGTTAGATTGTTCAGCTTCGTCTTGAATCTGGGGCAGCGAGTGCTGGCCCAGAGCTTTCTCAGCTTTAGTTTTAGCTGCACGCGTATCTCTTGCGGCAGCTCATCCTTTTTTCCAGTGAGAGGGACGATCGTAGAAGCCGCGTGGAGGGCCTCCTGGATACTCTTGGAGATTCTGGTTGCAGTGGCCACTACGTCGTCTGCTGAGTTTATTAGCGTGTGTTCTGGAGGTCTCTCCTGCAGGTGTTGGTGGTAGAGCCCCCAGTCAATCTTGGTCTTAAATACTCTGGGTAGCGTAGTCACTGCCTTGAGGCCAAGGGTAATCAGTATCGGGAAGTGCTATGTGTTCAGGTCGTACAGTACGTCTACCACTATGTGTATAGTATACCTATTGTACCGATATGTGTCCATTCCTCTAAATTCTCTCACGCCTGGAAGAGTGCACATGTTATATCCCTCCCGAAAAAATATATTCCCGTCAACTTCACTGATTTCCGTCCCATTTCGATTTAACCTTTCCTTTCTTAAGTCCTTGAAAAACTTATTTGCCAACAGCTGACTCTTTCCTCAATAAGCATAATTTGTTTAATTCTTTACAATCCGGATTTCGTCCTGGTCATAGTACGCTACTGCCTTTATTAAAGTTACGGACGAAATACGGTAGGGTATTGATAATAAACAACTCATAGTCATGACCTTGCTGGATTTAATTAATGCGTTTAATACTGTTGACTCGATATACTGTTGAGTCAGTTGTTGTCACATATCTCCATCAGTAATTGACTGGTTTCAAAGTTATCTCTTTGGCCGTCGCCAGTGTTTTCGTGCCGATGAAACTCACTCATCTTGGTGTGATATTACTGCAGGCGTGCTGCAAAATATCTTCTCTCTACCACATGTATGCGGATAGTAAAGTAAAGTTACAGCTTATATACGTCCCACTGCTGGGCACAGGCCTCCCCTCATTTCTGAGAGGGTTTTAGGGCAAGGAAGTGTCCACCACGCTGCCTCAATGCGTGTTGGCGAACTTCACACGCCTTCGAAATATTCTTTTTCCTATTCCTCAGACATGCAGGTTTCCTCACGATGTTTTCCTTCACATGAGTCGCTCGCGTCCGTAGGCTTCGACCACCTAACCTTAGGCCCACCCTACACGTGTCCCCCGGGTGGTGCTAAACGAGCGACAAAGCCGATAAAATAGACTCGGCTCCTCGCCGTATGGTAGCGGCGTAAAATCTACCACCAACCCTTGTTCGCACCATGACTCAAAAAATAAAAGAAATGGCCCCGAGTTCCCGGCGCCCTTTAAATGGGGCAGGGGTGCGAAGAATCTCCGGGAGAAAAACCGGCGACGAGGTTCGCCACCCGTCACGTTCTGTCTCCCGGAGGGGCGAAAAGTGGATTGCGGAAACCCGTCTGGCTGGCTACGCTGAATGTATGTGGAGGAATGAATGATAAGATGGATGAAGTATGCGAAATGATGAATGACAGAGGAATAGATGTGTTATGTGTGAATGAGACGAAACGAAAGGGAAAGGATGCCACTGCACATGGCACGTATACCGCGTATTGGTCTGGTGTAGGCGAGACCGAACGGGCATGCCAGGGAGTCGGTGTCATCCTTTCAGAAAGAATGGGTCAATGTGTGAAAGAGTATGAATGTGTAAGCCCAAGACTGCTATGGATACGAATGAAAGTGGGCTTAAAGAAACTGTTCCTGCTAGGGGTGTACGCCCCAGACATGTCTAAGCCCACTTACATCCGAGAGCAGTTTTGGGACATGGTAAGGATGGTGTTGACAAAATGTAAGGAAAATGAAAATATTATTATGTTAGGAGACTTTAATGGAAGGGTTGGGGTGAAGAGGTCTGGTTATGAAAGGATATTGGGAACGTTTGGTGATGAAAGTATAAATGAGAATGGTGAAGACCTCCTCACCGTATGTGCGGAAAAGAATCTTTTTGTGACGAATACTTTTTTTCGTCATAAGAAGATTCACATGTATACATGGGAAAGAGGTGATGATAGAAGCATGATAGATTTCGTAATTGTGGATGAAAGAATGAGGAGCGCAGTTGTAGATACAAGGGTTTACCGGGGGTCCAACGTAGGGACGGATCATTACTTGGTCTTATGTCGAATTAATGGTCTTTTCAAGCGTTGGCGGCATCGGACATCTGTATCTACCACTGCGTTACAGCGTATAAGAATAGAGAAGTTACAAGATGAAGATGTGATAGAGAAGTATAAATGTAGACTGAGAGAAAATATTAGATGTTTGAATGAGTTGTGTATGAATGATTTAGACTTGAATACTGTGTGGGATAATATTAAGAAAGGTTTGGTGGATACCGCCACCGAAGTATGCGGTGTAAGTAAGAGAACAAATGAAAGGAAAAATAATACGTTATGGTGGGATGATGAGGTACGGGTGGAAGTTGAGTCAAAGAAGAAAGCATGGTTAGATTTACTAGCAACCAAAGCTGAAAATTCTTCTGGTATGAATGATGAGATTGAAAGAAAAAAGGCAGAATTTAGACGTCTAAATAAGAGAGTAAAAGAAGTTGTTGAAAGAAAAAAGAAAGAAAGAACGGATAAGAATGATAGAAGGATATCTGATAATTTCCAGACTAACATAAAAATGTTCTGGAAACTCGTAAGAACTGCCAGGGGAAATACAAAACAGCCTATAATAAATGCTATAAGAGACGAGAATGGATGTATTCTGAATGATGAAGTTTCGAATTTAAACAGATGGAAGGAATACTTTGAAAGCGTGTTTATGAGTGAAGAGTCGTATGAATTAAATGAACTAGAAATTCCGAAAGAAGTGGAAAGGGGTATGGAGATAAGTGTAGATGAAATAATGAAAGCAATGAAAAGCATGAAAGCAGGTAAGGCAGCTGGATATGATAGAGTATCACTCGAGATGCTAAGGGCTGGAGAGGGAGTGGTGGCAGGCCTGCTGTACACCTTGTTTAATTTATGTTGGGAATTAAAACGGGTACCGGATGACTGGTGTAAAGCAGTTATAGTACCAATATATAAAGGAAAAGGGTCACAGCAGGACTGCAAAAACTACCGCGGTATCAGCTTGCTTAGTATTGTGGGTAAACTGTATGCTAAGGTGTTAATTGAAAGAGTTATGAAAGAAACTGATGGAAAAATTTGGGATGTGCAAGCGGGTTTTAGAAAGGGAATGGGGTGTACAGATCAAGTCTTTTCCATGCGCATGATTGCGGAGAAGTTTTTGGCCAAAAACCAGAAAGTTTTTTGTGCGTTCATGGACTTGGAAAAGGCTTATGACAGAGTGGACAGGAATGTGTTATGGCAAACACTGAACTCATATGGGTTGAGCGCTGGTTTGATACAGGCATTAAGGTCTCTTTATAGGGACTCTAGTGCTTGTGTCAGGATCAATGGGGTCTACTCGGACTGGTTTGGCATCCAAAAAGGTGTCAGACAGGGCTGTGTGGCTTCCCCTTGGCTGTTCAACCTATTTATGGACCGGTGTTTGCAAACTTTGAAAGATGAAGAATGTGGGTTAAGAATGGGCGAGTTAACCGTCAAATGCCTTTTGTACGCCGATGATCAAGTTATCCTTGCGTCATCGGCGGCAGAGTTGCAGATGATGGTTACATTAATGAACTGGGAATTAAAAGAAAGGGGAATGAAAGTGAACGCAAGTAAGACGAAAGTGATGGTTTTTGAAAGAGAAGAAAGAAAAACGGTATGTGAAATAAGAATAGAAGGAGAGTTGATTGAGCAAGTGGATGAGTTTGTGTATTTGGGATGTGTATTTAGCAGGGATGGTAGATATGATAGGGATATAGAACGACGAGTAAATGCAGGGAATAGAGTGAATGGGGCACTACACTCTATTATGAAGAACCAGAATTTGTCAAAACAGGCACGTATGGTAATTCATAATGCTGTGTTAGTCCCTACTTTAATGTATGGTAGTGAAAGCTGGGTGTGGCAGAAGAAGCACGAAAGTAAAATAAATGCTGTAGAAATGCGGTCTTTAAGGAATATGCTAGGGTGTAATCTTAATGACAGGGTGAGAAATTGCGTGATAAGAGATAAATGTGGTATGCAAGATGATGTTGCGACCAGGATTAAGAAAGGAATGCTTCGGTGGTTTGGTCACGTAGAAAGAATGAATGAGGAAAGAGTGACAAAGCAAATTTATATGGCAGATGTGAATGGCCGAGTCGGGAAGGGACGCCCTAGGAAAAAGTTTATCGACCAAATTGGCGATATTTTGAAAATGGGCCACGTTAGAAGTACCCTTAACCGACGAGCATGTATGCGTAGATATATGGATGTAAAGGAGGCGAAAGAGGTATGTCAGGATCGTGCCAAATGGAAGTCCGTAGTCTCTGCCTACCCCTCTGGGTGACAGGCGTGAGTGTTTATGTTTATGTATTATGTTTTCCTTCACCGCCGAACACGTGGTAAATCAGCACTTAAAATCGCAATTAACAATTTCATTGGTGCCGGCGGGGATCGAACCCGGGTTACTCGCGGTCTGTTATATTACATCGAGCGTTAACCATCTGAGCTACCACGGCTCTCATGTACTGATATGTTCGTATCGTTTTCTTTTAAAAACGTTTTTGGCTGGTATTATTCCCAGGTCAACAGGCAACTTGTTCCAGAGGGAGATAGAAGTTACTGTGAAAGAATTTGACATAAACCCAGAATGGTGGAGAGGAGTAGACAGTAATAAATTGTGTGAAGATCGGAGATTGAGAGAATGAGTGTCACTACGGAATAGGAATCTTTCTTTTAGATAAAGGGGTGAGGAAGAATCTAAGAACTGAAAATAGAGTGTACAGCATTCGAAAATCTCAGCGCTGGCGTATAGTCAACCACTTTAACTGGGAGTGAAATTCTGATACGTGATCATATTTGCGCAGGCCGAAGATGAATCGTATGCAGTTGTTAAGTAACGTTTCCAACCTGCTGAGCAGCTCCTGAGAGATATTAGAGAGACAAACATCGGCTTAGTCAAATAATGGAAGAATTAGTGATTGTGTTTAGGCATAATTTTTTGTGATCCCGGTGTAGATCGCGCGCGATTATAATGCGTGCTCGTCTTGTGGAGCGATCGGCGCACGTGGTGCTGCTATCTGATCGTATTGGTGACGTCAGGTTACACTACACACTTTCCTACACTACTCACCCACTCCCATTTACTTGCCCCTGACGCCACCTTGTGGTAGAACTTATACTTCTGGAATTCGGTAAGTTTTGTGTTTGCGTATCTAACCGTTCTAATTTAATTACCAATACTGTGGACCCTAGCTCAATCGACCTTTGTCGGGGTAACTCAGGGCCGTAACAGATTGGGTGAGTAGAAGCTTAGTTGAAAGGGGCAGAAAGAACTTTAGACGATAAATGGAACGAAGTATGCCTGTGACTTTAAGATAAATCTCTGACACCTGTAAACTCCAACTAAGTGTCGGGTCAATATAGTCAATAATTAAAGATCCAGCCAGATCCTTGACACTAGTGCAGAAAAGAATTAGGCAATTTTCGTAGCGAATAGATGGTTATCATGTTATCAGTTATCATGACGCTTACACATTTTCGGACCCAGGTTTGAAGTGCAGCGCGGTACGACGACATCGACACCAAATCGGTCTCGGCGTCGTCGCTCCGAGTCTGTCGGCGTCCACGATGGAGTTAGGGTTGTAGGCACATTTTGTCAGTTTATACAAAGGCACTCTGTGCATTTTGTTAGGATTGGCGCGAAGTTGTCGCCGATCCCCGCTACATTCGCCACATTCGCTATACTCACGTCACGATACTTGTTTGTTTACATCCATAATTCATACAGATTATTCGTACTGCAGATGTTAATTTAGGAATTTTGTAGTTTGCGACATGAAAGTAATTATCAAAATATTCATCGCTACATAATTTTATAACAAAATCAGTTTCTCCATCTAATTCATCCCATACATTATGCTGTATGCATTTCTCTGATGTGTCTATAATTCGGTTTTATTTATTAAAGAAGAAAATTACCTAAGTTAGGTAAAGTAGGTTATATTTCATGACAGCTCGGTGGAATAGGCGCTCTGTTCCACAAGAGCATCAGAGAGCGTGTGCGTTAGAAACACTTCCCCTTTTCACCATCGGAAAACCAGGCGCTGTGTCGGCAGGCGAACCAAGCAAATTACATTGTACGTAATGCATACAGCACAGGAGAGTAAAAGTTGCCGGAGTCTGTTTTTACCTCCAACTACAATTTGCGTCGTCTTTAAGGCAATAGTAGGTAGGTTTTTGTCACACTAAGACAGTGCAACTCACCATGTAGGATTTCATCACAACTTACCATAAGGTGGAATTTTAAAGTCCGTCTGAAACAAACCAGGAGATGGGCAGCCGCGTCCACCTATAATAACTAAAAATAAAGAACCGCGGATGCTAGCCCCTCCGCCGGCCAAAGTTAGCAACAATGGAAAGGTTCCCCTATCTTAATCTATGGGGGAGGCCTACGTTCAGCAGTGGACTTGTGATATGCCGTAACAGTAACGGAAACCTACTCTACGAATCTACGATACAGACGATATTCCTAGTGTGCGTTTAATGAAAAGAAAGAGAAAAATATTAAGAACCTGAATCCGATGATAAAACACGAAAATAAATGTCCTTAGTAGTGAAACCTTTCTTGGTTTAATAAATATGTATATTTTTAGTGGACAGTTTGACTATTCTTATTAAAAATAGTTGTAAAATATAAGTAAATAAATATTGGAGCCGTGGTAGCTCAGATGGTTAGCGCTCGCTGTAAATTTCACAGTACTCGAGCAAATCGGGTTCGATCCCCACCGGCACCAATGAAATTGTTAATTGCAATTTTAAGTGCTGATTTACCACGTGCTCGGCGGTGAAGGAAAAATATCGTGAGGAAACCTGCATGTATGAGAAATAAGAAAAAAGTATTCGAAGTCATGTGAAGTTTGCCAACAAGCATTGTGGCAGCGTGGCGGACACTTCCTTCGCCCTAAAACCCTCTCAAAAATGAGGGGAGGCCTGGAACTGGAGGCTGTAGCTTTAACATTAACTTTTTTTTAAATAAAATATTTAAACCGTCATATTATAATTTATATATTTCTGATCTCTGAATTTCGACAACAACGCTACCAACCGAGTTCAATTGAATTTTTAAATCATCCAGCGACCCACTCAAATATACACAAAAATTCAACAAAATGGGTCCAGCCAATTTTAGGTTTTTGCGAGACTAACGGACAATTATTGATTTTATATAGAGATAATACCTATTGTTTACAGATTTTCAAAATTTCTATTCGATCTTCAGAAGCGCAAACTTTAAAACTGCATCAGAATTTTTTTTATTGTAAAAATAATAATCCATATAATCCATCTATATAAAACACATGAAATGTACATACCTACGTCACACACAATCTTGATAAATATTTGCGTGTGCTTGAATGGGTCCCTAGAAGGTTTATATTCATATTTGGACCCGGTAGGTAGCGCTGTCGTCAAGATCCAGAAATCACCCGTGCGAAGCCAGCGCGGATCCATAGTTATACACTATATGTTAATGTTATCATATTATATGTTAATAACTGTAAGAGGTATTATACACCAAATCATCAGGTCATTTCATTTCATCATGACAAGACTTTGGCCTAGGGGAGGGGAGGTGAAGGTTGAAGGTGGGCGGTCACGTGCAAGCAATCGTAGCTAGGGCAGAGATCAATAACCACGCAAATGTGACACTTTGTTGTGAAATCTTTTTATATCAGAATGAGTTATGGGTTGCAATTATTGTAGATAAAATAAAGTATAAACATAATTTATTGGTGATAAAGATCAAAAATTATATTCCAACGAGTTGTTTGTTCAAATCATTGAGAACTATATATATATATATCCACACAATAAATGATTTGATTTATTTTAGGTGATAAGTATTGTACTTACTATATAATCCCACACTATCCTAGGTCTTAAGATGAACATGGACAAAACAAAGATCATTTTAATGTCCATTCTCACTTAGGGTTCCAAAATTACGAATATGTCTTATTTACGTAACTGATTACGAATTTTGGTGGTC
This sequence comes from Parnassius apollo, assembly GCA_907164705.1. Classification (NCBI taxonomy): domain Eukaryota; kingdom Metazoa; phylum Arthropoda; class Insecta; order Lepidoptera; family Papilionidae; genus Parnassius; species Parnassius apollo. Next base: position 1,884,295 of record CAJQZP010000824.1, read on the forward strand.
CAATTACGTAACTACGTAATTACGTAATTTCTAAGATATTTTTGAAATCGAATGCTTTATTTTATAGGTAGCAATGGGTAATGTAAGAAGTGTACCTACAAGAACTTTGATTAAACTAAAGTTTTTATTGAATACCAATCATATAACTTAATCTCAAATCACAACACAAAGATAATACATAAATTAGATTAGATAGATTTATAACAAAATAAAGAGATCTTTTTCCATAACAGAACAGAATGCTCTTTTACTTATTTGACTTTTCCTGAAAATAAGATCTCATAAACGACAACGCGTTTAGTGTTTTATCGCTTAATGAGCTTCTTAATTTACTACATAGATAACCAGCTGAAGAAAAAGCACGTTCAGCTTCAACACTTGTTGTGTGTAATTGATAGTAAATAATTATACGCTGCTGTTAGGTAAACTCCTCGACCACCGCCAGCACTATCATAGATGCACATTTCCACTCTAACAATGGACTCAAGATCTGTGTTAACCGTAGATTTGTTTACCTGTGACGTGGCTTTACATATCTCTTTCTAATTCCTGGGCCACAGTTAACTCTTCGTCACTGGAGTCAGTATGTCCTGTGCTTATTTGTTGTATTGGACTTTGACTTGTCTGTGCAGACGTTGTGTTAGCTGTTAATTTTCAGCGTTTGTTGTGAAGGTTTCTGTTGGTATGGTTTTGTAAAATTGTTCATTGTTATGCAAATACTGTAAAATACCAGATACACTCGTTCGTCTCTCTTTTATTATTTTTCTAAGGGAAATAGCAAGCCTTTCACTGAGTTCGTTGTGCTGATGATCAAGTTTATTTAACATAAACTGAAGAGCAGCATCTGCCGTCAATAAGTTTGAATCCCGGCGACACAAAGACATCACAGTTGTTTTTATAACATCTAAACTATGATGAATATCGTGCAGGTCTTGGATTTCTTTTACTGTAAAATTTATATTTGATTTCAAATCCAGTAATGCCTTCATGACACTTGATTTTAATTTTAAAAATCGGCCAATCATATCCGACAAGCTGTTCCACCTAGTCTTGCAGTCGAGCATAAGATCCAAGCCCTTTCCACATTCTTCTATACAGTATTTATGCAACAATTAATTTTTCAAGGGTAACTTTTTAAAAGATATAACCAAATCTCGTACTTTTTTTATAGTATCTTTGTAAAGAAATTCAGATTCTGGAATTCTTGGTACTTCGATATCAAATCCTCCATAGTGTTCTTCAGAATCTTCAGAGTCGTAATCCAGTTCTTTATCTTGCTGCTCTGGGTTGGGATTGCGCGTTGACTGGTTCTTTGACTTATATAGCACATCAAGAACCGCAAGTTGTATGCCGTGGGAGAAACACAATTGATGGTGGCCGTCAATTGTTTTTGCCAATTTTAACCATTACGCTGGCTCCGTCTATTGTGAAAGCAACTATGTCTTCGAGGCTAAGTCCGAAGTTGCTCAAATGTTGTTGTATTAGCTGAGTTCCTACATCTGCTGGCATTGAACCTTTTATTCTCACCAGACCCAAATTTTTGTAATTAGCTGGTTCGAGATCTTTACTGTGGATATTTATATTCATATATCTTTTATTTCGGGTAGAGGTCCACTCATCAAATGTCATTGTAAATCTTTTGTTTTGGGACTTCATTTCCTTTAAAAGACGTATCAGTACGTTTTTTGTATTATCATGTAGCTCTAAAACTATCCTGGTTATAGTTGTTGGCAATTTCGGTAGATCATAGCCGGATTTTTTGAAAACATGCCTTAGGTCTTCAGAAGTACAAAATTTGCTCAACGGGATACCATCCGATGCTGCCATTCTAGTCATTCTTAACTCCATGGAAGAGTCGCTTACATAATAATCCGTGAGTTTAGTTTTCTTTTGGGGTGCTTCATGTGGGCCGGGGCGCCCTTCCTTTTTTCTTGAATTTGAGCACTATCGGACTCTGATGTTGAAGTACTCGCTCGTGGCACTTCAGTGATATGTTTGGCCCGCAAGTGGGTATGTAATGCTCCAGTTGCACCACCAGGCGTTTTTAAAACTTTTTTACATTGTTTACACTCGACGGTTTGTCCATTATCGGCCCTTAAAAAATGTTCCCAGATTGAAGATGTTGTCCGTTTGTTTAAGAACTCCTTGAAAACTGTCTTCTTTATTGACAACCTAAAACAATTAGGTAAAACAATTTAATTAACAACTAAATAGTAAGTAAGTATGTAGGTAATATTTGATATAGCACTCTCTAGTCCACCAACTATATCTGTACAAAAAATCATGAACTGTTGCTCCGCTTTGACGTGGAAAAAGGACAAACAAACAAAAATAAAAATATTTTTATAAAATAAACCGCCTTCAAAACTTTAATTTATTAATGGATAAGTGAAAGGGAGATAATAAAGATGCCAACTATTTTTTTCCGTCGGTGCTAGCCTATATATTTAATTATCGTCGAACGAAATGATATTTTTTGAGATACGCGCGGACAAAACTAACATACAAACGTGCGACTTAAAAGCTTAAAACCTCGCAACTCGCACGCAAACGTTTATACCTATGCCACATTAGTTAGATTCAATAATAAAACAATCATATCACAATTTATACACAGTCTCACCGTTTGAAAAATAAATAAAATAATAGATTTTATTTCAGTACTTACATATTTGTTGTGGTTCCATACGTTCATACACTAAATGAAATCTCTCCCGCGAAGAAGTGTTCAAAATTACACATCAGTCACTTAACAAAAAACTATTACTACTAAGAGATATATACTACAAAGAGACTTTCTTTCATACATTAAAAATAAATCAGAGCTAATCTCACACATAGAAAGACGCGGGGATTCCCTGTGACCTATTGTTTACCAAAATTAAACTCTATTACTTACGTGTCAAAGAGAATTATTGTCCTACGTTATCCAAGACTGAAATATAGCGCGGGGAATTACCGAGAGCTACAGATTATATTCCGGATTGAATTTATTCTCTACGGGGAAATACCCGCTCGTTCTGTTTCAATGTTGGCTGGGTTATCATGTCATACTGTTTAAAAAAGAGGATTTTGTATGTAATAAGTCGCTAAATTGATTTATATATTATTTTTATTTATTATTAAAACCCTTCACCTAGCAGTAGTGGGTAGAAATAGGCTGATATGATGATGATGATAATAAGGACTTATACTTACGTAATTATGGATTTCAACCCTTCAGTTACGGACTTGCAAGAAGTTTAATTTTTTTTGCGTAATTACGGAATGGAAGCCCTAGTCTCACCTATGCCGGTAGTTGTTGGGGGCACTATGCTCGAAGTTGTTGACGAGTACGTTTACCTGGGACAAATTGTACGACTAGGTAAGTCCAACTTCGACCGAGAGGCCAATCGACGAATTCAACTCGGCTGGGCAGCGTTCGGGAAATTACGACACATCTTCTCGTCAGGTATACCTCAAACTCTGAAAACTAAATTGTACAACCAGTGCGTGTTGCCAGTGATGACTTACGAATCTGAGACGTGGGCCTTCAATGCCATACGACCAGTATGAGGACGCTCAAGGTCGCTCTGCGAGCTATGGAGATGGCTAAGCTCGGAGTTTCTCTGCGTGATAGACTCAGAAATGAGCATATCCGCAGTAAAACCAGAGTGACCGACGTAGCCCAACGGATTAGTAAGCTGAAGTGGCAATGGGCCGGCGATACAGCTCGAAGAACTGATAACCGATTGGGAAGAAAGGTTCTTGAGTGGCAGCCTCGTACCGGTAGGCGTAGTGTAGAGCGACCCCCCTCTAAATTGAGTGACGACCTGGTAAGACATGCAGGAAGTCGATGGATGCAGGTGGCTCAGGACCGTGCTTTGTAGCATTACTTGGGGGAGGCCTATGTTCAGCAGTGGACTTGTGAAGGGCTGTAATGATGATGATGATGATGATTATACTATTCAAGCAGTGCTGAACCACTTGAATGGTGTGCTGGATTTTTTATAGAATAAAGGTGACAAACGAGCACATCATCTAACAGATGGTAAGTGGTTGTCGAGACCCATAGACATCTAGATCTATAGTGGATATATGAAAAAATGCATATATGCATTTTGTTCTACATTGGCATCCCTAAGAACTAAGATGGAATACCTCATTACCACTTAATAGGGCCTTCGGTTCTCTACACTCCCAATATGAAACACAGAAGCATTAAGCTGGTATTTCACCCTGGTATTCTGTGAGAACGTGGTCCTCCTCCAGTTTAGCCGACTCATTCGTGCTAAAACCATAATATAGCTGCAGTATGGCTCTACCACAATCTAACTTGTTCTTTTAAGGCCGGTGGAGACAATTCACTATATTGTTGCAATTAAAGTGCTACAACTGTAATGTAGCTTTAAGAGCAGCATGGCTCTACCACGTACAAAATGTTAAATGGAATACATAGTGTAATAACAACCTTTTGTACAGATTTCATTATCCTACAATAATTTACTGTAATGTAGACCTTTTCCAAGCTAGAGGAACCTCATACCTTGGAAGATGCTCTGTGCTTTCTTATTTACGACATGAAATAGGCTATGCTACTTGCAACCAGAAAATGGTTTTAGACGGTGATTATTTATTTATTTTTATAATTAATGTAACTTTTAAACTTTAGTTTTTCACCTAAATTAATTATTTTTGTGATAATTGATAGAATCAGGCGTTACTTTGCGGAAATCCATTATAATAAATAATTTATTACTTTGCAACCTTCCGCTAACTAATTACAATGATGGATTGAAGAGCACCTCCCGCCCTCCCTCAATTGCATGCACTAACTCCGTCACCACTAGTCCCAGTACCACTACTTCCAACACCACTATTCCAGGTAAGACACACCATCGACGACAATACGACACGTATTTCGCCTCTACACGAAGCATCCTCAGGTAATGTAGACTCTATGGCGACTGACCGCTAAGTGAGCGGCGAGCCGAAACAGCTGCTATTTATACACGCCGACACAACCACTCCCCACCAAAGTAGCGAGTGACCGCGCCGCGCGATAACAAACCTGCGACTAATTGTTATGATTAATATTTTTTAAATATTATTATTATTATTGTTTTTATATTGATATTATTATAGTTATTTATTATTATTAATTTTAAAATTATTATTAAAGATTAGCCTTAAAGATGTTTAACAAAGGTGAATTAGAAACATTTGTTTGTTCATTCAGCAGTGCATTGTTACCATTATTTTTTTTTAAATCTCCAACTGTTCCAGCACACATAGCCGCATCCCCTTACTACAAGTATGTAAGACTTCAAAGGAATGGTCGCTGGCTAGGTTGTGTCCAGTGTCCAAAAGATGTTTAGCAAAATGGGATTTATCAGGATTGCAATTTCTGTACGTGGCCAAATGCTCTTTATAACGCGTCCCGAAATTGCGACCGGTCTGACCCACGTAAACGGCGTGGCATTCGTCACAAACAAGTTTATAAACACCCGATTTTTGACAAATATTTAACTTATCTTTATTATTACAAATATTCTGCTGGTCTTGTTGGTGGTGGTATTTGTTGATAAAAGCCACAATCAAATAATGATATTAATGCGGTGAGTAATAGAAAAAACTTTACTTTTTAGTTTATTATATTATAAAATCAGTTCGAAAGAAGTAGAAAAAACTCTGGGCAAATTTAAGGCTTTTAGTATACTGATGTTCAAAAAATTATTTTAATTAAATTTCTATACTTACAACGTATTATAAATTTTCGATACATCCCGTTAGGTCGATGAAGTACCATTTAATTAAATTTTAAAATAATGTCAGAAAATAGAAAGATATAAATGGGAGTGAAGCGAGGGTCACACGTTTGAGCAATTTTCACTCTCGACCCAGCGCCGTGCTGGTGATTCTGTCAAAGTAGCGTTTTCGTAATTTTTACTCAAACGGCTATCTTTTTTACGGCGCCTCTACACGTTGGCCAACACAGTGGCGAATGTAGTGGCCAATAGCATTGGCCAACGTGTAGACGGGGTGTTTGGGCTTCATTGGTATGTATTGGAACGATGGCCCGCAAGTTGGCGCGAGATCCGTGTGGTGTCGGTTTTTTACAAAAGATCAAAGGATTGTTGGCAGAGTTTGGTCGCCGCGTCCACACGTTGGCCGCGCGCAGTGTTGCCGTTTTAGCGACTTTCTCGCTAGATCTAGCGGATTTTAACAATGTTTAGCGGATAAAAAAAATCGCTTTAGCGAGAAAAAATTATTTAGCGACTTCCAGCGACATTTGAACTTTTGAGATGGCGACTTTTTTTTATAAAGTAATTCATTCCAAATAAGTCATTTATCATATGCCCAATTTTGTAATCTACCGTTGGTAACACTCTATATATTATATAATTTCACGAGAATTCCCGAACATAAACTAACAATTCAATGTCGTTCATTAAATTTCATCTGTTTCGACCTTAGACCACGGTTCTAAGGTTTCGACATACAAAAATGCAGCAAGAGTAAACATATTCGAAGATTTATGTAATTTTGCAATAGTAATATGACTACCGCACTCAAATGCAGAATTTGAATGCGTATTTGGTGCTATGAATGTAGTTAAAAGCAATATTTTATAAGAAGATAAAACTTTAAATTCTATTCTTCTGATTAGAAATCAGTTAAGGATTAAAAAAATAATTGCGCAACGAATGATATTCCCAAAGATGTTGTCAACCAAGTCGATAAAGGCAAACCAAAGATGTAAACTGGAGACATTGACGAAGCTTCAACTTCCACTGAAGTACTTTTTGAAGATTTGGATCCATACTTCGCTATTAATTTTGAAATTTAGGTACAAGAACGTACTGAGCTAATTGTTTTATTTTTAATAATATGACTAATGTTTAAAAGTAGTTTAAAGATTTAAGATTTATTTTTTTTACAATATTTTTATATTTTGTACATGAATAATTTTTGTTTTGGTTGTCATATCAATAACCTACACTATAAATAACTGATTTATTTGAAATAGAGTGCGCTCCTTTTTAAGGTTTTACTGAATTTATAGATTTAGATTTTCGGTATTCATTGACCATTAGACAAGATTTTTCAGTTAACACAATGGTTCCACGAAAATATTCCTAGGGACATCTAGCGGATTTTAAGAAAAGGCAAAATCCTTTTTCTGGCGGATTTTTTCTGTTAGTCTAGGGACTTTAAAATTTGTAGAACGGCAACCCTGGCCGCGCGTTTAGTTTGCTACAAGCTCCCAGAGTGATTACACGCATTTGATTTAAATTTTATATTGAAGCTTTGTAGGTTGGATGCCCCAATTACCAGTCTTTTAGTGCCAATTTCAACTTTAAACATTCCTACGACTTTAATTAGCGCGATTTAATTATTTTTAAACATTTGTTTTAATCGGTAACCTGTTTAAAAAAATAATAATGAACATTTATTTACAATCAGATTATTACGAGAACAATTTTAAAATGAAAAAAAAATGAAGCACGTCGTTTATACGTGGTAGAACCATACAGTAACATATTAGAAGTATAGTTGTAGCACCAATGGGTCGGTTCGACCGGGGAAGGACCACGCTCTCACAGAATATCAATGTAAAATAGTAGCTTAATGATGCTGTGTTTCGTATAGTGAGTGCAGAGAACCAGAGACACTTTTTAAAGGAAACGAGGCATTCCATCTTAGTCCTCACGGGTGACAACGCATCTGCATTTTGATTCGTAATCGAGGATAGATGTAGATGTCTGTGGGCCACAGCAACCACTTACCATCAGGTGAACTGTGTGCTCGTTTGTCACCCTATCCCATATAAAAAGCGTCGATTTCTTATAATTCAATCGTGCAAGTTTTCGAATCATCATCATCATTACAACTCTTCACAAGTCCACTACTGCAAACTCAACTGCCGCAAAGCATGGTCCTGAGCCACTTTCCTTGTCATGAGTTATTCATTTATGTTCTAAGTTATAATTAGTACCTATTATTAAGTCAGTGTTAATTATATTTATTGCTATAGTTTTTGTCTTTCTCAAAAATAATTAAATTACCAAATAAATTATAAGGTGTTTTTTTATATACCAACATCAAATGTCTGATAGAAAAGCAAGTACATTTTTTGATAAACTTTAAAAACAAAACCCAATTTTAAAACATAGACTAATCGATTATAACTCCTTTAACTTTAAAATAAGTAAAGTTCTAATTAATGGTATTTATTCCAGTTTCTGATGCATGTAAAGAATAAATAAAGCTAATCGTATATCTATTTACAGCCCCATTAATATTCACTATTCTTTTATAATTATTTTATAAAAACGTTACCCCCCACACTTGGATTTTCTCCTGTATCGCGGAGGCAACTTACAAACATAAATTGCACAAGGACACACATCCAGACCCGAAACAATTATTTGTAGGATATACAAACGTGTTAAAGGCGACATAATTCGTTATATTATTTTTATTGCCATGATAGGTATACCGTGATTTTGGGATTTGACTATTTTGTATTATCTCAGAAGACAGAAGTTTCATTCGTTTTAATGTATGGGACATCAAAGTTATTCAATTTCAAATTATATTCTTTATCGTGATTTTGTCCCTTGTGTTAATTCCACTATAACACGCAAAGTAGAATATTCTGCGGTGAAGTAGACCAGTGCTACGTCGTGATAAACAATACGACATCCACGACTTTTTTTGCCACCAAGGCGGCGTTATTTTGGACAGAGGTATATTATTTGACAGATTTCGTAGCTGAAGAAGCTAATTAGCTAGAAAATCGTAGAGAGTATATAATGTTTCTTTCTGAAATAATAGTTATATTTTATATTAATTGTAAGTGAAGTAGACTAGATACTTTCGACAAAATGATGCATACATAGGGTTGCCAGGTCTTAAAACCGAAAAGCCGGACAGACCAGCCAGCTTAGCCGGACATATTGATAAAAAGGCCGGACACCTTTAATTTTTTAGTTACAAGGCTTTTTATCATTCATCATAAAATCTTAAATTCTAATGAAATAACAATAAAATTGAATTAATCCGTCGTCTTTTTGTTATTAATCATGCAATACAAATGTAAAAAATGGTAAAATTTAAAAAGCCTAACAAAAGCCGTATAGGTCCGACACCGTCTAATTTAGCCTCACACGCAACCAAAAAGCCTGAGTGTGCTTTTCCGGCTTTATCCGGACGCATGGAAATGCTGCACATACGTATAGTTCGGCTAGAAATACCAGACGTTGGCCGCTTGGATACTTCTATATAACATAGAAGTATCGAAGCGGCCAAGGTCTGGTATCTAGCTGGATCAAGCTGGTGTCCATTATATGGTGCTTTATATTGACGCTAAACATCTGAACACTCGTGCCTGCAAGTTCTGGAGCAGTTGTTTAAATATATTAGCTTTACAATTGGCGGAGCCGCACATGAGGGGTCGTCGTTGAGTACAAATTTTCCGCGGCAGTCGGGAGTCACTTTACGTGATATTCTAAATACTTATAAACCAGGACACTTCTGAAGGTTAAACTAGTGCAAAGTTGCAGAAATATCAAAAATGTGCACGATGTCCAAGAAAACGGGACAAAAAATTTAAAAGATTTGGCAAAATAAACGTTCAGCCCGCTTGCTCTTTGCTTGAACTTGTATCCAGTAATAGTGTAGTTTTATAATATACACTATCATTGCTTGTATCTATTAATTATTCTTTGCTTGAACTGCATTTAATGCAAAAAATAATAATACCAAATTATCGATGCCGTAAATAACACTATTTTCATATTTTTAATTGAATAAGCGATTGACCTTATTATAAAATACTTCAATTTATTTGAATTTAAAATTGTTGCCTGCCGAAGATTAAATTTTTGTAATCATTTTAGTGAAACTTAAATTATTTTTATTTAGTTAGTTACTGATTCAATGAATATTATTTTAAAATCTCGTTTAAAAAGGTGAAATATCGTTATAGGTAACCCTAAGTGGGTTTGCACATTCCGATTCCCCGCACCACCCGTGCCACCCATGCCAAAGAAAATATACACTACGCGCCCATGCCTTATTTTTACGACAGCCGGTCGTAGTCACATGTCACATGACTCAAACCGGCCGGCGTTTGCTCGCCCGACTGTACTGTACATATACTAGGTACTGTCCTATCGGGCTATGAGGCTACTCTTTCACTCGCAAACGCAGATCGCACACTCGTAGCCATAGATTACTGTATAGACTCGTAGCTCGCAGACGCTGCAGACGCGTTGTGAACGTTTCGAGGTTATGACGTAAATGTTGATTAGCTCATTGATGAATACGCAAAATTTAGTAGCACTGTGTTAATTCAACTAGAATGGATTTCAGTGACATGATAGTTTCAATAGTGGCAAAGAAAAAAATGTGACACAAGTGATCTGTGTTTTATGATTAATTCGTGAGTTTATAGTGGTGACATAGTGATCATTTGTTTGTTTTGTCTTGTGACATAATTTTGAATATGGAAACTCGTCATTTTTGGGAGGAAAACGGACATGCCGTCAAGTATGAAAAGTAAGTTGTTTCTATTTATAAATATTGGGTTATTTCTCATAGTGATATCTGATAAGTGTTGTTTTAAGTTTACAATAGGTATGTAATCGTGTTTATGACACCGAAATGTTTTAACGATTTTAATAACCGTATTTTTGTGTTTACCCAACCAACCTATAATTATGTTGTTTTTTAAACTGCAAAAAAGAAATTACATGTTTTTATGCAAATACAAGAAATAAGTAATAAATACAAGAAGCAAGAGTCCCTACCCATCATTTATTTCTGGCATCGTTATATTTTTAATAAAATAAGAAAAAATAGTTTTATAAATTTCATGACCACCTGCAATTAATCAATTAACAAATCAGACAACGCATCTTCACTCACAGATGCGCTATCACCACTGTGTAATGGAAGGAGAATGGAATGTCTGCTTAGCCTGTTATTGATCTGGCAGTACTGTTTAATTCCTAGGCAGTAAAGTGGTTCCATTACATATCTAAATAATAAATAATAAAAAAATAAAATAAAATAATGTAAACTTTAACCACATACTTAAGTATATCAATTTGCACCTGATTCTGAAACACCTGATGCCCAGCTGACAGCTGTGTTAAAATTAAATCGAAAAATGTAGGGTGACCAACATTTATAAAAAATTTACCTTTATTGAAATAACAATTAATATAATATTAACAATAACACGTGTGATGTGTAATTAATATAAGAGGTGGCAACACTTATTATTAATAACTAGATTTTATAAGATTATTATCATTTTAATTAAAATTGATAGTTTTATAAGAAAATAATAAGTTTTTTTATCATACTAATTTCCTACGGCAATTAAAAAAACATTTTTATTTAAAATAAAAAAAATTGGAAATGTTTTTTAATTATTATTAAAGATCTATGATTCTTCCACTTACTATATCAGAAAACTCTTCACAGATTTTTAGGTACCTACCTATTTGATGAAATATAAAATATCCCTAGATTCTGTTGATGTGTTTATATCATTAGGAAACTAAAAGTCAGCCTACAGTAGTTTACTGTTGAAAGCTTTTATTAGATATTTAAAATACTTACATATTATTTACTATATTACCTAAATCCAATATTTTTTTTTCTTGATTACTTTATTACGGTTATAACGAGCTATTTTTAACTGACGTAGTTCGTTTCTAAATATTTCGCGAATGACAAAATTATGCTGAGTTGTTTCTTTTAGAAAACTCAATAATTTTTTCTCTTTCATTTGGCCCATGCTACGGTCGAAGGTATATATGTCTACTCGTTACGTCAAACGGGGATATAGGTACGTCTCCTTTCCCCTATTGTCGTGCTCTGGCATATGGATAAGATAATTTTATCTCTTGTCAGTGATTATAATCGGGGGATAAAATTTTTGTCTCCTGCTTATACTAGCCCTGCTGTAGTACTTCCTGTTTTTATAATACGAAATAATTCTACTAAAACCGCTTTACTTGCTGCAAGCTTTGTCTGTTACATTTAAGGTGTGCACTTTTGAATTTTTTGGTTTCCTCTTTGCATATTGTATACTTACTACTTACTACTTACATACTTTAGTATTATTTAAGAAATTTGTTTAAAAAGCGCTTAATATGCTTGAGCATTTAAATTCGTTTCGAACACAGCACTTTACAGGATTATGCATTTTCAAACACAAAAACTAAAAAAAATAATTATTAAACATACTGAAATTAATATTTTCATAACAAGAAATTTTACAAAGGCGCCTACAACTTTTAGAATAAAACAGTGTTTTTATGCCAGAACGGTAGCATAAGACAGACGTTGTTGACTAAACAGTTTTGTAAATTCTTAATAAGCGTTTAAATTTTAAGTGTTATAAACCTATTTGAAGAATTTCATAAGGCCGACAACTCTATGAAAACATTACGAGTAAATTCCATTTGATGACGCATGTTCTACGCTAGCATACCGTTACGAAAGTGAAATTGTCGAATGTTGACATGTTCTCATATGCGGATATATATAGTTATACTATAGTACGCGTCTCTCTTGTAATTTGATAGATTTTGTGACATTAATTTAGCATATTATAGTTTTTCAAAAATCTAAACATGCGCGCCTTTTTTTTAATAGTATAAGAGTAAATAACGTGCACACAGTCCACCTGATGGTAAGAGGTGGTTCTAGACGTGGTAGAACCATGCTGCAAATATATTAATTGTATAGTTGTAGCATGAATGCGTCAGCTCAACCAAGGCAGGACCACGTTCTCACAGCATACCAGCGTAAAATAGCAGTTTAATGCTGCTGTGTTTCGTATGGTGGGTGTGGAGCACCGGAAACTCTTTTTACTAGAAAAGAGGCATTCCGTCTTAGTCCTCGCGCCAATGCCTTGTTTCCAGTACAACGGGCCTCCGGTTCTCTACAATCACTATACAAAACACAGCTTTGGACTACTATTTTACGTCAGTATTTTGTGAGAGCGTGATTCTTCCCCGGTAGCGCTGACTCGTTCGTGCTACAATTGAAGTGTGGCTCTACCACGTTTTATGAGTAGATTATATCTATTCATAAAACGTATTTTGACTATTTTTGGCTTGATATTAGTAATAAAATCTGTCAAAAATACAAGAGAAGCGCAAGCAGTTTTAAATTAGACAATCTCTGCACGTGTACACATCGATGTAAAATTGGAATGACGACATCGAAATACGAAATAACCCTATTTACTTGAGAAGCAGAAATTGAAGTTGACCTCCCAGCCTATGAGCTCAAGGGGAACTCTCAGTTAAATATAATATAAGTGGTATTTTCCATTGTCATTCTCACTAACGTTTCTGGGGTCTATTATTGCTGGAATGGGTTGCTTGGTACACGTGCCCAATGCTAATAGAAACAAAGAAACAAAGAACGTATTTATTTATTACCACAACTTGCAATACATTAATTTTATGAACAAAAAAATCTTAGGACTAAGAATTTGAAAAATGGATTGCGAAACAAAAAATCCATCAATTCAGCAAAGGTACCTATAAATCTTTGCCTACTACCAAAGATTCTATATAAATCTTTGCCTACTACCTACTACATTTCTTTTAGATTGTCTTTTGAGGAAACAGATAGACTAGGGTCGATACGCTGGTTTTCGGCCTTTTAGTGGAGTTGTCAACTTTAAGGTACAATAAAAAATAATAGCCATTATGTTGACCTAGTGCTGTTAATGTTAATTTGTAGCTTATATAATATAGTTTTCATTTTTATAACTCATTGATGCTACAACAGAAATCTATTTTTTATAATAATTTTTGATGTGAAAAATATGCAAAACGCTAGTTTTCGGGCCCAAATTTTAGATTTCGGCCCACAAGAATTTTAGTTTTCGGCCACTGTATTAGAAGAGGTAGTACAAACTTAAAAGTGTTTTTGTAAAATCAGAAAATGGCAAAACGGTTTGAAAAAGGGAGGCTTTCGATTTTTTAACCGTAACGTAATTTTTTTCATTTTGGGGGTGGTTTTGATATAAAATAATAACCATGATTAATCATTTTTCTTTGAATCATAATCTAATAATAAAATCTTTTAAATATAGCAATCAAATCTTTCTCATTTACGAGTATTTTGTACTTCCTCATAAGTATTTTAGTTCAACAAAATCTGTTACCATCTCTAACCATCTCAAATCCATTTGGTGCAAAAGTCACAGCAATTTACTCTTGCCCTTTTCTCCTTCATAGATTTCTTGGATTTAGCTATTTTTCATATTTGAACTTTAGCACTCTTTAATTTTTCTTTTTCAATTTTTTTCTTTTTTATATTATTTTTGTTCTTACTTCTCTATTTTAACTTTCACTTATCTTCACAAAATTTTCGCCACACCGCAGATGAAATTGCTGCAGAAGAAAGCAGTTTAGTTAAATGTTTTTTCTATTGCATTTCTATATTCTTTATTTAATAGTGCTGAAACCAATGTGCCACTAGTTTGTAGAGATGTACTAGTCTGTTTTGTTGGAATATCAACCCACACATTTTCTAAAGTTTCAGAGATCTTGATGAAATCTATTATCATTTCAGGCATTGCCAGTACTGTTGTCGTTGGTAGGCTTATTTGAGTTTGGATTACAAGAACATCATATAATGATACTTAGGAACCAATATCAAAATAACTTCCTGACAAATTTTGTTATCGATTAACGATTCAGATGCATCGGTAGATGAATAAATAGTTACCACAACATCGTGAGTTAGAATATTTTTATCTTGATCTGTGTTGCACAGACTTTCTGGAGACTTAAATGGACTTAGCGGTCTTATATTGCTTAATTGGAGAATTTCCAAGTATTCCTTGGCCTGTCTGTCTGGAACAATATTGATCTGAGAAGACTCTCGTTTCAATTTCCTTATCTCATTCACTATAATAGTAACTTTTATGTTTCTTTTCTGCCAAAGTTGATTCAAAATGTTTCTAAACTTTTCTAGTGGAAACTAGGTCTGCGTTAGTTATTTCTTTAGAAATATTTATTCTTTATTTCAATTATCACCGATTAGCCTTTCCAGGGTTTGCTGGACTCTGGATTTGAGTAATCCACTGCATTGAGATCTATATAGTCCGCATTTTCTGAAGCCATTTACTTATTATATTTCTTTGGGGGAGCCATCTGAAGGAAAAAATTTATTGTTGCATCTTCTTCCTAAAACGCAATGTGAATAAAATATTTGATGAAATGGCCGTAAACGTAAACTAAGAAAGCATTCTATTTTCCACCGCCGTATTCTTTCATACAATTTTAAGTTGGCCGAAAACTAAATAAATATTTTAGAGTCAATCCAGTTTTCGGCCACGACCGAAATAGGTATTTTTGTTTCGTCACTAACTGTTCAAATTGCAGTAATTAGTGACCGAAAACTGAAAGTTAGTGTCTACGCACGCTACGATTCAATATAAGTAAGAAAGATGAATTGTAGTACGTAACCAAATAAACGAAAGAGAAGAAGTATTTAGGCTAAACTCAGGCTACTTTTTGGCCGCATGGCCGACAACCAAATAATGGGACAATCTTATGTGTCACTTTTCGGCCACTTAATTTATTAACTTTATCAATAAAGTATTATAATAATAAGTGTCAAATAACTGTATTGGGTTATTTATACAGTGAATTATAAGCACATATTAAGTAATTGTATTAAATATAGCACCAAACTTACTTTTGAATGGAACGCGCGCCACTATTTTTTTTTGCTCGATCTTACCCGTTTTGACAGCTTCTGTGCCGGCGTCGAACTAAACTATTTATTATAAATCGCGTGTTGCGTTTACCTGATAAATTAATGCTACCAGATATAGTGCAACTATATACAAATGCATTAAACTTTATTTCGTACGATAATATTTATTAAAATTGTTATTAAATCAAATTTACTGCATTAGCTCGTGCTAAAGGCCGAAATCTAGACCCGGCCGGCTTACCGGCGCATCGACCCTACTATTATATACATTACATTGAATTATATTTTCGTGATAAAGGAACTGTGCCGATGACCACGAACACACTATTCATCTACCTTGGTAATAAATAACATGCTTTAATTTAAGTTCTAATTTAACTGTTTAACTACCTTGTTAATATATTCAAATATATCAACATTAAAAGCAATAATTTATTTTGATAAACAAGTTTACAATAAAACGGGTAAATTTCCACAGGCGTAACACAAACAAAAAATCCAGTGCAGTATACGGCGCGGGCTGTCTGGCGATACGCGTACACACCATCATAGTGTGTTAATGTGAGTGTGTTGTGTATGTGCACAGAATAAATAATAGCATGTGTGTAGTACGTAGTATGGGTAGCATTGTGGCTGTGTGCGCGATGTCACGTTTCTCGCGGTGTGTGGAGGCCGAGGCCCGGCGCGTGCAGTCATCCCCCCTTGCTAAAGTCACGTGTTACTGCGTTATTTTCGCTGTGCTTTCGCCACGCTCTACAAATTCGGATCGTGCGAATATTTCATTACATAAATTTTTGTTTTATTGTTTGAGATCATGTTATGATCTTCAGAAGTTAACATTGTGTTTAAATAATTTTACAAAAACTTCTTTATTTTTTAAACTGAGCGTTGTCTTTCATGTGAGATTTTTTAATATAACATTTTTGCCAATATATATACATGTATAATATACAAGTGAGGCATCTATCTTAGTTTTCAGAAGTAACATGTGTCCACGGACCGCGGTAACCACTTTAAGTTTGTTTATCACTTCAATTTATTATAATTTTTATACACTTTATCTTTTTCCTTTTATTAAAAAAAAAAGAAGATACATAATACGAATACGTGATCCCCTATTATAATTATAGATATTTACGCGGTCATTATACCTACGTTTAATAATTACGTACTATATGTATAATTTTAAAATATCAATAACTCGTATTTTAAGTTTGAAGAATGTCTTGTATGTATAAATTATTAATAAAAATAATATTTATTAATAATATAGACAGGTTTTTTTATTAAAAATAAATTACCTATTATTTTATTTTTCTTCTATCAATAATAATTCTCGTCATCATCATTGATAAACTTAAACATGAGTGTTTTGAATGATCGATAAAGTTTTATTTTAGTTCCTTTGGTTATCATTTCTCGATTCGGAGTTACGCTACTTACAGCACGTGTCAATTTGTTTATTCAATAGAAAGTACGAATAGCATTCGCTTAGCTAAAACTACTTTCTACAATCATTAGTAACTCAAATAGAAAACTATAAAAATGATTGGGAATAACAAATTAGGTCCAAATTAAATCTCAACGTCGTGTCATTTTTTCTATCAGCGTTGACGATTGTAGAATAATTTTCAATTTATTAATATAATTATATTTCATAACTTTATTCCCAACTTTACCAAATTTCCTGTCCCCAAATAGCAGTGAGTTCACTGCTATTTTTCTGTTGGTAAAAAAAGCGAGAATTTTTTCTAATCGGCTCGACCGGGGAAGGAACACTTATCACCAGGTGTACTTACAGTTCACCTGGTGATAAGTGGTCATTATTGCAGTCCATGGACACCTGCAATCAACTACTATGGCATTCCTTACAGCCTGCAATTATACTGGTTCTCTGTCGCCTGCAGAATGGATCACGGTTCACTGTTATTTGGCAGCAGATTTTGTTAGTGCAGAATTGGTTAGAAGGTGCTCCAGCAGCGGTTGTAGCACGAATGGGTTGGCTCGACTCGAAGGACCACGTTCTCACAGAATATCAGCGTAAAACGTCAGCTTAATACTGAGCTGTGTTTCGTATGGTGAGTGTAGGTAACCGGAGACACCTTTTGACTGAAAACGAGACATTCCATCGTCTTCAGGGATGATAACGCATTTGCATTTTGATTCTTAATCAAGGTTAAATGTAGATAGATGTCTATGGGCCACAGCATCCATTTACCATCAGGTGGACTGTGTGCTCATTTGTCATTCATATTCGATATTATCGAAATAGGAGAGCAACCTGGGACCCGTGGCAGTACAGGTGATTAGCGTTCGCTGTAAATTTCACAGTAAGCGAACCCGGCTTCGATTCCCGCTGGCACCAATGAAATTGTTAATAGCAAATTTAAATGCTGATTTAACACATGTTCGGCGGTGAAAGGAAACAACGTAAGGAAACCTGCATGTCTGAAAAATAAAAAATATATTTGGAAAACATGTAAAGTCCGCCAACACACATTGGGGCGCGCGGTGGACACTTCCTACACTTGAGGAGGCCTGTACCCAGCAGTGAGACATATTTAGGCTGTAACCTTAATTTACAAGGGGACACTAGCTCTCAGGTAGGACCTTTGAGTGTCCCCTTGTATGTTGTAAGCGACTTTGAGCTTTCCTATACGGAAATCGGTAAAGAACCACGTTTCGGTTTCGTTAATCATAGCTCTAATAAATATATATGTAAGTTAAAAAACGAAGTTTTTTAACGTTTTCGCTAACTGAATTACGTATAAAGGATGACTCACACTAGACCATGTCGGGTCCCTGCCGAGTTTCGGCCGTAGCACGGTCAACTAATATTACACATATTTTGTATGGACACACTCACACTTTACCGAGCGGAAACCGAGTGACGGCGCTCGGACGGCGCTCGCTCGGAACAACTTGCTTGGTCCCGGCTTGTAGTTGAAGATCTATGAGATTCTTCATCGTCCAGAGCGATCGCTATAGCTAGTTCCAGATCGTCAAACTTCAACATGATTATAGTCTAGTTATAACACTATTTTTGCTCGGTCGAGGCCCGTGTTTGTAATTTTAGGCACGGGACCGGCTCGGTGACCGTGCTACGGCCGACACTCGGCTCGGACACGACTCGGTCTATCGTGAGTCAACCTTAACTCGGATATATCAGGTAGCTTGAGTATTGAGGTATTGGCCAGTTTCGGCTCAGCCGAAACTAATTTCAGTTGATGACTATTTTAAAGATAAACAATTGTTACGTACACCAAATTTCCAATCGTTTGACCTTAGAATAATATAAAAAGTGTGTACAGGTTACAGACGCAGTATTATTTAGTGGTCGAAAAACGACCTAGAGTCAAAATTCTGAACTACTATTGACTGAACTAATATTTTCTATCTGCGTTGTAATTTTCAATATGACAATGATATTAAACATCGAGCTTAGAACGAGTGAGGTCTTCTGTTTGTAGTTTGTACGCATTTGGCACCGTATTGAGACACAATGTTCTATTAATTGACCAGAAGAACATCATTGCCAAGCGTTATAAACCCCATAATGAGGTAAACTTTAGTAATAATGTTTATCGCATATAGTTAGTAGTAGACCTTTTTATAAATTTGTTTTTTATTCCAATGTATAACTTAAGTCAGGTTTGACCATGACTGGCAGAGAATGCCTCCAGTCCGCCCATTGTAAGACCCAAGGTGATAACATTATAAAAGAAATAAATAAAAATTAAATCCGTATGTAAGTCCGTATAAAGCTGTATGTGTGTTCGTGTTCTCGCATTGCTTAGTTGCGTAGGGCGATAACGCTTGCTCAAAGTTTTTTTTTTTAATTATATACACCTGATGTTAAGTGATTACCGCCGCCCATGAGCAACTAACAAGTAGGCTCTTTAATCGAAGGTCCCTAAGTCGTATCGGTCCGGAAAATCTCTGGTGGTAGTCAATTCCACAAGGAAGTTGTGCGAGGAAGAAAACTTCTTTTAAATCGCACGGTGGTGGCGAGTTTTGTCGCGATGTTTTGAAATTGTTTTTGTAATTGTGCGGCTGGAATTAGTCCGATCAAAGTCAAATTTACCTAAATCGTTTAAGTCTGTAAAATTCTATGTTCAAAATATCTACCGTACTTACGTACAATAACAGTAACTACGAAATTACATTATTTCTTTAATACATAGGTACTTTCACTACAGTCCGTCAAATGTTCATTACTAAACTATATTTAAAATATTGTTGGTATTCTTATCAGGATGATGCTGCCAATCTCCTATTTTAGTTTCCCTCTATCAGCATGATAAACGGTGATTGTAGCTCAGGCTTTTACGTGGTAGAGCTACTCGAGCCATATTATGGTTGTAGCACGAATAGATCGGCTCGATTGGGGTCAGACCACGCTTAAACAATACCACTGTGAAATAGCAGCTTAATGCTTCTGTGTTTCGTATATTGAGTGTAGAGAACCTCCTAGAGGGTCTCCCCTTTTTATTGGAAACGAGGCATTCCATCTCAGCCCTCAGGGGTGACATCGCATCTGCATTTTGATTTTTAATTGAAGATAAATGTCTATGAGCCACAGCATCCACTTACCATCAGGTGGACTGTGTGCTCGTTTGTCACCCTATCCTATAAAAAGACGAGAATAAATTACGTTATTCAAAGTGATATACATGAAGATGCTCCTGTCAAAAAATCAATCAATGATAATGCTATGATGATGCATCTGAAGCTGACTCAACGTGACATAAATAAAAGAGAAGCAAGTTATAAAGTACCTGAAGTAAATTTAACATTTACCTAAACATTTGGGAGCTGAAAGCCTAGCGTAAGAGCATAGCTTGCTTAGTAACTCACAATCGCTTAACAATCTAAGCTACAGTAAATTAATTTATCGTTAGATATTCCAATGTAGAGAGTAGAAGATAAGTTCAGCCTGAAGGTGATCGGGTTGGTTATGTTATGTTATATGTGTACTTCCCACATTAAAAAAATATTATGTATACATTAAGATTTAGAACAGGTCATTTGATAATAAACCTCACTGACGTTAAAATTTTATTACATTATTTGCGCGTTGTAATAGAGTTCAATGACGATGTAAACCTCCGTTGTAACTATGTAACATGTGAATGTAACTATGTAACATAGTAGTGAATGGCCATTGTCCTGTTATAATTAGTGGAGGGTCGTTGTCGAATATTTGACGTACGATACGCAACCGTTTTCCCGACGACGAAAACGGTTGCAGAAAACGGTAGTCGTTGCAACTGGTTTGAAGACGGCTTAAAGGACGAAACTTATCCAACATGAGTGAAATGGTTGCAGTTTCTTACAACTATCAATGATTTTCGACTTTACTAACGTTTGTAAACGAATTCGTAACCAAAGACTACAACAAAACGCGAAACTGTAAGGACGACGACGCGACGAGTGAGATAGATAGTTGAATTTATTTTTACTGGCGTAAAATTAAAAATTGCATCAAGTAATACGAAGACTGGTTTGTGCAACGAAGACTATTTGAACCTAGGACGTAAAACGGTATCATCGTCGCAGAACACAAAACGATCTTTGTAAACGGTTCGTCTCGCAACGCCCTCCCCTAGTTACAATACGGCGTATACATAGCAATACCATTATTATAAAACAAAAAATGGGACAAAATAACTATTAAAGTAGTCAAGCAACTAAAATTCATTAGGTTTAATCCATATAATATTAAAAATACCGATGTGCGTGTGTTCGTAGTTCTTCTCCTAAACGGCTTGACTTGACCAATTTTGATGAAATTCTTATGACTTCCTTATGAGGTCATCTGGATGATTCTTGGCTAGAGTTGGACCCGGTAGGTGGCGCTGTTGTCACGATCCAGAAATCACCTGTGCGAAACTGGGGGGAATCGCTAGTTTACTAAAAAGAATCTGTGATTTGAAAGAAATAGTTATAATTTATTAATGAAACGGTTACTGTTCTACTGTGATAAGTCCTATCTATTTCAAACACTTTTGAAAAAGTTTTTCGAAGTTTGAAGATTATGGGTCTTTTTTCGTAAATTTTGCTGATATAGAATATAATATGACTTGAAAATCTTAACCTGTAGCGTCGATCAGGCGAAATGTGTATCAGACATAAAACACAAGATGGAATGCCTCGATTCCAGTTGAAGGATTCTCTGGTTCTCTACACTCAACATACAAAACACAGCAGCATTACGATGCGATGCTATTTTACGTTGGTATTTTGTGAGAGCGTGGTCCTGCCCCGGTCGAACCGACCCATTCGTGCTATAACTATAATACAGCTGCAGCGTGGGTCTACCACGTAAAAACACGGTTCTGTGCTCGTTTGTCATTCTAATTCTATAAAAAAAATTATAATTGGTAATATTTTTCTTGATAAATTTCGACCAACCTGCCAATATGTGCCTACCCTTTAATGTAAAGTAATTCAATAATAACGTGGGTGTACCATGGAAGGCCACTCTAACAAGTAAACAGTTGTTATTCGTTTATTTACTAGATAAATGAAAGTAACAAATATTTAAGTAATACTTTGTTTTATTACGTAACATATAAACCACTTTTTTTTAAATTGCAGATTTAATCAATATTGATTGAGCTTAAGTTTCATTCAACTCTTCCAAATGGCCTTTCTAGGAAAAAGGCTCCTTAGAAGACCATTATAATAAATTAATTACTTAACACGAAAGTTTAATAAATAGCGATTAAATCTACAATAAAATGAAGTGGTTTATATAATGATTTCGTATATTTACGCGAACACTATACATTGATTAAAACTACTTTCACGGATTTTATCGCGTTTTATTTATTTTTAATACCAGACGTTTCGGGTGCTTTCCAGCACCCATGGTCACGGAGGACTGAGGTAACTGACGTCCCGATGTCAAAGTTAACCCGGAGCCTCCTGAAGGCTGGGTACTACCACCTGCTTGGGATCCTATAATTAATAAAATTAAAACTAAACCCAAGCATACCACTGCAAGACTTCAAAAACAGTTAGTTCATTCTGCGTAGATCGGACCAAAGACAATAATTAAAAAGCTGAAGGTACTCCGGGTAATAACTTCAAGAAAGAGATGACATCGGGATGTCAGTCACCTCAGTCCCCCGTGACCATGGGTGCTGAAAATCACCCGAAACGTCGGGTATTAAAAATAAATAAAACGCGATAAAATCCGTTAAAGTAGTTTTAATTAAAGTGGTTTATATGTTACGTAATAAAACAAACTATTGCTTAAATATTTGTTAGTTTCATTTATCCAGTAAATAAACGATAAATAACTGTTTATTTGTCAGAGTGGCCTTCCGTGATACTTCCCGAAATCAATGTAGCGAGGGACAGTACTGCCAAAATAGTAGCGCGAGTGATTCGTCGCCGTGTCTGTGATTTTCAATTCGATGGGTGTTTGTGTAAGTTGAAGGAATTTGTCATCACATGGCAATAACTACGATATTTTACTCGTAATAATTGGCCTTCGAAGGAGCATGGCGTTCTATGGTCCACCCACCTTACTTTAAAAAATAGTATAAATACGCACAACTGGAGGAAATTTGTAATACTTTCCTCCCTCGGTGCGTATTATACTATTTTATCATATCTTGATCAAAATGAATGTACCATGTAATGTATCATGACATATACTTTTGACGTTTACAAACTATTAAGCTAGAAATTTGAAGCATGCGTACTAAATTAATAAGTCATTGAATCGGGAGGCAATGTGGCACTTTCGTCCCTACAAATAGGGTGAAAATACGAACTTTCGATCAAAATATGATTTTGTTTAGTTTATATGCACATTGGCTGTATTCAAATAATCATTTTACCGTTTGTCTGTATTGTATTGTAATATTCGTCGATAAGCCAAAACGCTAGGTTCAACTATCAACCTTACACGAATACTTTAAAGCACATTTTACGCCAACAATACAACATGACCAGCGTGTCATTATTTTTCATTTTATTTAAGGTACAGTCTAGCCAACAATATTTAGGGCAGTGCAGTGGAAATTTTTGTAGATTGTTTATTCCACACAGCATTGATCAATATGATGTAATGATGTTAATAGAAGTAGATGTAACATTCTCATAGAAATTATCCATACAAAGGACATGGTATTTGTGCAAAGAAATGGTCTGACAACGGAATGATATTTTTAATCGTATCACATATCACATACATAGCTATCTAGCTTGTGCCCGGCACATTGCTGCCGCATAAAAAAATGGAAATATAGTTTTAAATTTGGTAGAATTATACTATTATAATTAGTAATGATAATACAATAATTGAAATTAAATGATCTATAACTTCCAAATAAATTGTCGGTACGATACGGGCGCCACCTAGTGTAAATTAATTGTAATAAGCGTATATAACCTTCAGTTTTACAGCAATCTGATGAACGGTATGGGAGCGCATAAACATAAAATAGTTACGAACAAACAAACGTCTATAGGCCACAGCAACCACTTACCATCAGGTGGACTGTGTGCTCGTTTGTCACCCTATCCTATAAAAAACGTTAATTTTTATATATTAGATGATGTGCACGCGATTATCACTATTTTTCTCTCTAGTTTTACGTTACCCCACTAGGATTTTGTCCTGTATCTGGGAGGTAATTGGACATTGTCAAAACATTCAGACCCATAAAATAATTTGATAGTTATATAGATTGATAGACGAAGCTCATTTATTTGTTTCTCCAATAACACATACGTAAATTTTTCACCAATCATACATGTGTGATCCGTCATTTCGTGAGATATTCGAACCCGTGGCCCCTTAGCACAGAATTTAAACCCATTGCGACTGCGCCACCAAGTTGTCAAAGTTAAAACGTTTTATTTTTACTTAAGTACTTTAGGGTCTGCTAAAATTGACTTTACATGGATTCATCCACAGCGATCCGTGATTAAACTTGGTCCATAAATCAATAGTAATATGAAATCATAAAGATATGTCATCTGGTGGAATAATTAGCTTATACTGGGCTAATAACCAAACAGAATGCTCATGGTTGCCATATAGGGCGACATTCCTTATGAATACCGTACGTCATTCCGAAGTCTCCTTTAGTCGTTATTTAAATTAAAAAATCTCGCAGTCGTTTGTAGATCTAACCATAGCAATTAAATAGTATAAAATAGCCACTGTATTTATACTGGGGTCACAGAACAAATAATTGCTATAAGTACATATTTTTAAGTAAACAATGTGGTAATTTGTGCGACTGGTGTAAGACGTAAACAATTTTAACTGTTTGAATTAATAATCTACGGTCAGAGTTCACTTTACACTTTTTAACCGACTTCAAAAAGTAGGAGGTTCTCAATTCGAGTGTATGTTCTTTTTTTTGTATGTATGTTACGCGATATCTTCGCGGATTGTGAACCGATTTTAATAATTCTCTTTTTATTAAATAGACTTTACCACGAGGTTGATCCCATTAAATTTTGAAGAAAATATTCCGACACCAGGGGTGGATAATAGGGGAAAAGTTTCATAGGGCAGTATTTTTTATGGAATTTCATATGATATCTTCGCAGATAAGGAACTGATTTTAAAATTTCCTTTTTTTTTTCTTAAATAGGTTATACTTCTAAAAGTACTTCTTTTTTAGCAATTCGAAAACTGTTTGAACTTTTTGTTAAACGTTACAATTATTATTAGTTATTGAAAAAAAATGTGTGTCTAATGTATTATAAAGTTGTGAAAATACTGATATTGTTCACATAGATAATACTGTTAAAACCGAATGTCCATCGCAACATTCCGTTAATATTTGGTACAAAAACGCATATTTACTGCAAGTGGGTCAAATAGAAACGATTGCGTAAATTTTTGCAACCGTAAACACGATCCTTGTCAGATATAAATTAGCACTATTCTAAGAACTTATATACGATTTTAGTTTTCCAACAATATAAATCGCGATATTGAAATACGCATCGCAATCAAAATATTAGATCTGTATCTGTACAAATATGCTATTATATATATACATATATATATATATATATATATATATATATATATATATATATATATATATAAATTACGTGTCACGTTTTTGTCCGCGATGAACTCCTAAACGATACTTAACCGATTTTAATACAATTTGCACACCGTGTACAGTTTGGTCCATCTTGAGAGATAGGATAGTTTTTTCGCCCATGAGCGACCGACAATTTTTTTTTTTGCTAATTTAAGGATTTTTAGTAGGACATGACAAAAGGTCGTTGAAAAGGGCAGAACAACGTCTGCCTGGCAAATATAGTATTATCAATTTTAATTTCACATACACCCATTCAAATACACACAAAAACATGCATAAAAATGGGTCAAGCCATTTTCGAAGTTTTGTGAGACTAGCGGACAGCAATAAATTTTTATATATATAGATTAGTGATCGCCTAGTGGTCCATTCATTACATTTATATATATAGACTAGTGATCGCCTAGTGGTCCATTCATTACATTTATATATATATAGACTAGTGATCGCCTAGTGGTCCATTCATTACATTATATATATAGACTAGTGATCGCCTAGTGGTCCATTCATTACATTTATATATATAGACTAGTGATCGCCTAGTGGACCATTCATTACATTTATATATATAGACTAGTGATCGCCTAGTGGTCCATTCATTACATTTATATATATAGACTAGTGATCGCCTAGTGGTCCATTCATTACATTTATATATATAGACTAGTGATCGCCTAGTGGTCCATTCATTACATTTATATATAGACTAGTGATCGCCTAGTGATCCATTCATTACATTTATATATATAGACTAGTGATCGCCTAGTGGTCCATTCATTACATTTATATATATAGACTAGTGATCGCCTAGTGGTCCATTCATTACTTTTATATATATAGACTAGTGATCGCCTAGTGGTCCATTCATTACATTTTTATGTTTGTACATTAAACAAGCTGTATCTAACTTACAACTGCACATTAATGTATAAAACACGGGTGTTTAATATACAAAATATAAACTAACGGCCCAACACAGTCAAAACATCCATCCCGGCTGTGTCAAATATCTACGGTTAGTACATAACTGTGATCCATTGCGGCGGCAGCGATTCAATTCTCGCCATTTTCCACCATGTAAAAAAAATTCTACTATTATACTTCGCTTTTAGCACTAATGCTGTAATAATATATAAATTCAGATGAAATAAACATATTTTATTGTATAAACTATAACTTATACCCATATTAGGTATACCATATATTTAAAGAAAACACAAAATTAAGTAATTTATTTTTCCCGGGCAGTAAATACAAGCCGCAATGGTTGCAAACTACGAGCACTAGGGTTAAGTGCTCGTCGGGTTGCAAAATATAAGAAATGACGCCAGACGCCATTTCTAATAAATTTTTGCCTTGACATACGTTCCACATACTAATGAAAAAGGAACATTTGTTGGCAACATTTTAATATTATTGTGTGTCTACTCTATGCGACTGATTCAACAGACTATTAAGTGTTTTATATTGGCTTTAGATTAATACTCATGTTATGTATATATAATGTAGTTAATCTGAGACATTGGCAGTATAACCGTAAACAATGTATGTTTTATTCATTGAGCTATTATGTACTACGTACTAGAGGCGACACTGCATTCAGCTACTGTGTTCCACTCAACTGCGGTGCATACACCGCACTTTAATCAGTCACTCGCTAGGCGCTTGTAGAGTTGTCACGTGTTGTGTTGATTTAAAAAAAATCTCTTGATAAAAATATGCCGTCGTGTGTACTTAGACATTGCACAAATAATTCAAGAAATGTCAGTAAAAACCAAGGAATTACTTTTCATCGGTTAATAAGATACTTAATTAATAAAAAAGTATTATAGAACAACAATAAAATAAATTATTTCTAAGACGCCATCTTGTGTCATGGAATATAGATTATGATATTATCTTAATATGTTCAGATGCGACATTTCTGTGGGTACTAAGTATAGGACGAATATAATATTATTATACACATTTTTTTTATAGAAACATATATAAGTTATTATAATTAGGCAAAATATTTCAGTTTTCCAATCTGCTTATTATTCTTTCATTTTATTTTTAGGTTTCCACATCAAAGCAAATTGATATAAATTCGTCCATTTATAACTCTCGCGTGCCCAGCATTTATGAACAACTCTTATTCTAATTTAAATAAACATATTTGTAATTTAAATTTTACATTAATAAGTTTTGTTATACATACATTTAGTACGTTTTTTTTTATATTTGACATAGATAACTTTTAAAATATTCAGATAAAAACATAATTAAAATGTAATTGTGATATAATATTATTTAATAGTAAATTAAATAAGCAAATATAATATGCAAAATAAATGACAAAATTTAAATATCGTTCTCGATATAATTTACCTATTTACATACTACTATTACCTACGGGTCATTGTACCTACGTATTCTAAGATAAAAAAAACAACCGCGCGAACACAGAGTAGAGCACATGTTTTGTTTGAGATAGCTGTTCTAGTACGTAAGTACATATTACTTCAATGGTTTTATTTTATTTTATTTAATGTATTTGTAACACATCTATAAAAATAAATAAAATTGAAGTGTCTGTTTCTAATGTTAAAATAACAGCTTTTTACTAAATGCATATGAAAGTATATGCGGTAAATATAACAAAAAAAAAAACAATTTTTAAAATTTTTGGCCGACTGTCTGTCTGTTTGTTTTGGATAACTTTCCGTAACGGCTGGAGCGCTTTTGACGGGACTTGCACTGGCAGATAGCTGATGTTATAAGGAGTAACCAAGGCTACTTTCATTTTAGAAAAGGAGTTAAGGTACCGCGCGGGCGAAATCGCGGGGATCAGCCGATTTAATAATATGTTCCGATTTGAAGGATAAGTAAGCCAGTATTAAATGTAAGTTTAGGCTTCCTGCACTCATTCTCCAAATAAACTTTATCTGATGACAAATCTCACACTCCTTCATAGGCGCAATATGCCTAAAAAGGAGTACAAGGTTTTTCCTTCAAGTATTAATATAAAAATTTTGGCTCAGTTGGTTGAATACTCAAAGGGCTTAGCTCAAGCAAATAATGAGAATCGCGCCCACTTTCCCGTCGCGTGTTATCTCGTTGCCGTTACTCGCACCGGCTTACGTTCATTACAGTAGGTATAGGTATACATAAGCAAGCTATACTTATGTATAGTCTAAAGGTACGTCACTCCGCAGTCCGCACCGATGCTGTACTGCGACGTGACACCGACACGTGCTCGGCAACGTGAAGTGTGAATTGTGAAGCGGCTGCACGTGACACACCACGCTGTTTTGTCAGTAGGGTGTCTTTTCTTTTATTGTATAATGACGGATAGTCTTAGGTACAAAGTATGTAATCAGGATGATGGTCTTCATATTTTAAGTAACTGGACGACCAAGTTGCGGTGTTAGAAAAAAAAGTAAAGAGTATTTATGATTATGTGTACTTATATGATATTGATTCAATTAAGTTTTTTCCCTAAGTCTATAAATAGTGAATAACTGCTTTGAACAACTTACAATAGAGATGGAAATATTATTTAGTTTAAGAAAAAACCGCCTGTTAGTCACAAAAATGTCAATGTTTTACTAATTTCAAATGTATGCAATTACTATTCCGAATAATTGGAGCCTTAGTATTAAGTTATATTTCACAATTTATTAATTATGTGCTGTAATTATTGTTATTAGATTGACATAATATTTTTATATTGACATCTTATTGCTGACGTTGTAAAAAACTAAGAATTGATTATTGTTAATCGTGCTGTTTCTACGCCAATACGGGTAAGACATGTAAATGTTCCTAAAAGTTATAATGCAACAACTTATTGTACCATGCTTAAATAAAAGAATTTTCATCTTTCTATAGTTCAAAAAATTCATGCCGAATATAGTGTATGCCCAAAATATGACATTGATACTCTGTACTACTAGAAATTAGGACTTCATAGGCGTGATTTTTACCCCAATCAATGAACTATATCTTGTAAAACATTCTTATTACAAAATTTCACCCATCCCAGGGCAATATCATTTCAAATCCAAGTAATATATAAATATATCGTGTGCGACTATAAATATTCACAAGGCCATTGTAAACAATATCATCATCAAAATTAGATTACAATCAGTTTTTATTTTGGCGAATGTAAACTTTACTTTTATTATATAATTTATAAGCTTGTATCAGTCAATCATTTAAATGTAATTAGTTGTGAGCAGAATTTTCTTTTTTATATAATAAGGGTGACAAACGAGCACACAGTCCACCTGATGGTAAGTGGATGCTGTGGCCTATAGACATCTACATTTAACGATTAAAAATTAAAACGCAGATGCGTTGTCCCCCCTGAGAACTAAGATGGAATACCTCGTCTCCAGTAAAAAGGGTCTTCGGATTTCTACATTCACCATACGAAACGCACAGCGGTATTACGCTGTTATTTTGCGCTGGTATTCTGTGAGAGCGTGGTCGTGCCCCGGTCGAGCCGACCCATTCGTGCTACAACCATAATATAGCTACAGTGTGGCTCTGCCACGTATACGAGATTACGATCAGATACGAGGATTTGTGCATCAGATGATTCCGTATATGTAATTTTTCGTTCAAACTAACAGTCATGATCATGATACATGTAGGTGACGCGTAATGAAAACTTGATACGCCAAGGTGATAAAACGTGGACCCGGCCTAAAGAAGCGAACGTTTACCAAATTATGTCACCGTTAATGGTGATGACTCATCTTATAATAATGCAACAACGCCGAAAATAAGAAATAAAATGTTATAAAGATTATTTATATCGCATTAAGAAGTGAAGGTTAAAAGTTTTAATATGGCATATAATAGTGTATACAGTATACCTACATTTTTTTTTTTTTTTTTTTTTTTTTTTTATAGGATAGGGTGACAATCGAGCACACAGTCCACCTGATGGTAAGTGGCTGCTGTGGCCCATAGACATCTACATCTATCCTCGATTACGACTCAAAATGCAGAAGTGTTGTCACCCGTGAGGACTAAGATGGAATGCCTCGTTTCCAGTAAAATGGGTCGCCGGTTCTCTACACTCACCATACGAAATACAGCAGCATTAAGCTACTATTTCACGCTGGTATTCTGTGAGAGCGTGGTCCTTCCCCGGTCGAGCCGACCCATTCGTGCTACAACTATACATCTAATATAACTGCAGCATGGCTCTACCACGTATAAACTACATAATAATATCAGAAACTTGTGATCAAAACTATCTCATTAGCTTAATTTTAAGGTTAAAACCACAGAAGAAATAATAGTCACAAGAAGTTAAAACAAAAAATTGTTTTAGTTTTAATGTTAAAAACGCTTTGAAGAAATTAATAAGTTTCATTATAATAAAAATATATTATATTATATTATAGCAGCAGTATTAATCTGTCGGCTCGACCGGAGAAAGAACTCGCACGTACAGAATGTCAGCGTAAAATAATACCATAATGCTGTTATATTTCCTATGGTGAGTGACAAGAAATGAATACACATTTTACTGGTAACGAGGCATCGATCACTAATAAAAAAACTTAAAAATAACTTTAAGTTTTGTTATTAGTGATCGATGTAACGAGGATCTATTTTAGTTATCACATTATCAGTGATGACATCGCGTCTGCATTTCGATTCTTCATCGAGGAGGCCTATTCGCTACAGCATTCACTTATCATCAAGTGGACTGTGTGCTCATTTGACACCTTTACTTAAAAATAGTTGTAAAAATAGTTCGTCATTAACGGCCAGTTGAAAATTTGAAATCGAGGCTCTGTCAAATTGGGTTGAATGCTGTGTTCCGATTTGGAGGATAAGTGTCAGTACAATACAATACAAGCCTCAAAGATGTTAATAACGAATATGTGACCTTCTTTGTTTAAAGTTAGTTCTTAGCCTTTGAATAATTAATGACCTCCCAACGTTTCCAATGTTATATATTCAGATTAAAATCATCCGAGTGTAAACAACTCCGTAGCCGTTTTGAATCCCGCACGGAACAAGTGTTTAAATACGGCCTACAAATTCCGGGTCTTCATTGAGGACACACAACACAAGATTTGGAGAAATGTATTGAAATTAAACATATATGCAAATTATGTATGTAAATCGCCTCCACTATTAAACAGGAGAAAATCCTACTGCAGGAATAACGTTTTTGTTTAAAGTAATAACTACTCGTATGACATGATTGATCGAAGGACATAGCAATAGAAATTTTTACATGTACGATTCGTTTCGATTAATGTATAAGGATTAAAGATATTGTACCTATTTTAAAAACGTCTGTGATAATTTATAATCTTATGGTCGGTATGTTCGATGTTTGAATTATGTGCATGCACTATACATTCATCGGCTGAATTATTATACTCGTACAAGTTGCAATTTCTAATTAGGTAACTATTAAAGCTTAAGATTTTATTTAAAATAAATGAAATTTTAAGCATATATCCATTGCAGAGCATAGACTTTTTTTATAGGATAGGGTGACAAACGAGCACACAGTCACCTGATGGTAAGTGGTTGCTGTGGCCCATAGACATCTACATCTATCCTCGATTACGAATCAAAATGCAGATGCGTTGTCACCCGTGAGGACTAAGATGAAATGCCTGCTTTCCAATAAAAAAGGCAGATCTAAATTCTGTGAAAAAGGGTCTCCGGTTCTCTACACTCACCATACGAAACACAGAAGCATTAAGCTGCTATTTTACGCTGGTTTTTTGTGAGTGCGTGTTCTTCCCCGGTCGAGCTGACCCATTTGTGCTACAACTATACTACTAATATAATTGCAGCATGGCTCTAGCAAAAAAAATTACATTTCTACACGTTAAAAAGAAAATAACAAAATGGCAGAAAACTTAAATTACAACGAAACCGAAATACTTTAATTATTTAACTTGTTATTCATAATTAATAATTTATAATGTACTAAATATAGCACCCTTCAACATGCACAGAGAACTGAGTTACCAGTACCATACCAGTGGTAGCTCAGATGCTTAGCGCTTGCTGTACACATCACAGTATGCGAGCAAACCGGGTTCGAACCCCGCCGGCACCAATGATGTGCTCTGCGGTGAAGGAAAACATCGTGAGGAAACCTGCAGATCTGAGAAATAAGAAAAAAAATATTTTTCGAAGACATGTGAAGTTCGCCAACACGCATTGGGACAGCGCGGCGGATACTTTCTTGTCCTAAAACCCTCTCAGAAATTAGGGTGGCCTGTGCCCAGCAGTGGGACGTATATGGGCTGTAACTTTACAAGCGACAGTAGCCTAATGGCAGGGCGCGGACCGCGAACTCAAAAAGGTCGTGGGTTCGAATCCACCATTCGACTACTGGCGTGAACCACTCGTAACACAAGCAATTTAAGCTTACCACGAGTGGTAAAGGGGAATATTAGTAATGTTTATAGCATTGTTGATATTCTTTTTTAAAAAAAAAAGTAAAAGCAAAAAAAAAGTAACAACACAGACTTTGTAACTTTACAGAATCACACAACTAACATCTACAGATATTCTATATATATATATATATTTACTATAAGTAAAAAATATTTGTGTTTCCCAAGTTCTAAACATTAATTTAATAATAAATGAAAATTTTTATTTAGTAATGAAAGACTGGAAGGGCGGAGCCTGTAAAGCCTTAGAACCTTTGAATAATGACAGGTATATAATCAAAGCTTAGAACAATGTATTTAATTTTAAGCATTACTGGAGCGAAAATAAAGTTTTTTGATTGATTTGATTTTTGTATTTTGTTTAATTCAAATACAAGGAAGTAAAGTCAATACCCTATATACTAGGCTGATGAGTGTATTTTTTTGCGCCCGAAGCAAATATGGGCAACCCTCCGGAAAGCGGGGGGAGGGAGGTGGGGAATGCTCATAGCATACCACGCAGCCGGCTGCGTGGTTATGTGGAGACCTTTGGACGCTGATGAGTGATGACTTTACTTTCTTCTACTACTCTTCTAGGCATGCATCCTCTCCGTTTTGGGAGGATGCAATGATTCAACTTACCGAGTTAAATTGTTTCAATTCAAATATAGTAAATCATTATGTAAAATTAAACACTGTTGATCATCAAATGGCAAAATTTTAATCATCCTTCCTGACAAATCGAGACAAAAAATTGAAACTATGACTGAATTCTAACCGTTAAATATCCGTGTATAATTGCCGATTCAAATAAAACATCACTTTCACAAGAAACATCGTCAACGAAAAATAGCGTAAATGTTCCAAAGAAAACACGCCGACGTCAATAATTTTCAAGTTTACCAATCACATAGAACTATCTTGCAATAACAACAGCATCTAAACTTTGTCTTATCTTTTTTTCTCTTGGGCGGGTATGCATTGTTTTTAAACTATTTGTTTACATCAAGTTATTGTGATCAATGTACCATATCTACGATCCGTTCTACATTTTCGTATATTGTTGAATGTAATTCGTTTTGTTTGTTTTGTTTTGTTAATTTGATTTAATTAGGATAATTAAGTATTTTAATTTATTTTCTTGATTTGTACTGTCCGTAATCAAAAAATTTTAATTTTTTTTTTCTTTACACTTGATTTTACTTTGAATTTCTTCCATCACGCCAGAGAGTGAGTTGAGTTGAGTTACTAAGTTTTGATTTTTATTTTATTTTTGTAGTTTTATTTTTATTATATTTGTTTTATTGTTTTTTTTTAATATTATTTATTATTATTATTTTTTACTTTTTAGTTAAATATATATATTTGTTATTTTATTTTATTTTATTATATTCGTTATTATCAACATAAACTATGAATAATCTATCAGACCTCAATGAAAGCTTTTTGTCTTGCTCGTCGTCTACTAACAGTTTTGTAAGCGTAGACACCGAATCTTCATCTGAACCTATTACTCTGCTCGATCACATTGCTTCTGTATTTTCTCAATACCCTGAAAACTTAAATATTGCCCACATCAATGCGCAAAGTGTTTCTGGCCACTATTTTGACCTTCTGGCATCCATTAGCAGTTTTCATCTCGATGCTCTTTTGATTTCTGAAACTTTCCTTAAACCTACTCTTCCTTCAACTCTATACTCACTTCCTGGTTATGTATTAATACGCAATGACCGAGTGGGGCAAGGGTGGTGGAGGTGTTTCTATTTATCTGCGTGCTGAAATACCTTTTAAGGTGATCAGTACATCTCCACAAATATATTCTAACTCTGCAGAACACCTCTTTTTGGAAATTACTCTTAATCACACACAATTATTACTAGGAGTTCTTTATAGTCCTAACCTTCATGTTAATTATTTTGACGCATTTAAAAATTACTTAGTGAGTTCAATTTCTTATATAATCATGTTATCTTGACGTGCCTAATCAGAAAAGACCACTGTGCGAATAAGCTGCAATCACTTTTGTCCTCTTTTAATCTTCAGATCCTACCTCTTTCAGCCACTCACTACTTCCCAAACTGCACTCCATCTCTTCTCAACCTAATTATAGTCTCTCCTCCAAATAATGTTGCCAGTCATTGACAGTCTGACCGCTTCTTTCTCATACCATGACCTTATCTATTTGTCTTATCGTATTCGACCTCCTAAACGTAAGTGAAACTTTCGACTCCTTCGAAGATACAGGGGCATTAACTTGGAGTCTTTAAGACGTGACGCTAGTTTGATAAATTGGACGCCGGTATTTGTTAGCCAAACAGTAGATGACAAAGTAAACAGCTTTAACAATGTCATTCTTAACTTATATGATATTCATGCACCGGTTAAACGTGTTAAAATAAAACATAATCCTGCCCCTTGGATAACTTCGGCTTTAAAGGCGCTCATGGCACGTAGACAAGGCTAAAAGAAGATACAAGCGATTTCCGCTGGAGAGTAATTTAATAAACTATAAGATCCTACGCAATCGGTGCATTTGTTTGTGCAGAGATGCAAAAAGACGTTACTTTTATAATTCTCTAACTAAATGTGATCCCGCAAAAGCCTGGAGAATTCTTAAAACTGTTGGTGTTGGTAAGTCACGAACACTTTTAAGTGGAGACATAGACTTAAATATTCTTAACCAACATTTTTCTTGCCCTCCTGTCTCTATCTCTACGCGTGATAAAGCTGGGTCAATTTTAGAATTGGCTAAGCACCCAGTTCTGCAGTGTGACACATTTGGTTTTGCTTTAGTCACTGAAGACGATATCAACCGATCAATTTTAGCTATATCATCAACGGCCACTGGAAATGACTGCATATGCTCCAATATGATAATGCCTATCCTCTCTAATCTTCTTCCTGTTCTTACACACATTTTTAATTTCTCTTTATCTTCTTGTTGTTTTCCATCGTCATGGAAATTAGCACACATTATCCCCATCCCTAAGATATCCAATCCTTCATCTCCCTCTTACTTTCGTCCTATTTCAATCATGCCATTTCTTTCTAAAGTTCTTGAACATTGTCCACAAGCAATTTTCAGCATTTCTCAACAGAAATAATATCTTATGTCCATACCGACCTGGACATAGTACTACAACTGCCCTTCTTAAAGTTACTGACGATATCCGTCCGACCATGGATACTTAACAGTTTTGGTTTTACTAGATTTCAGCAGTGCATTCAATTCTGTTGATTTTGATATCCTTATAAGTATCCTTAAGACGATTAATGTGTCTAAATCTGTTATTCAATGGTTTGACTCCTATCTTCGTGATCGGTCACAATGTGTTCGTTCAGGTGAAATATACTCCCAATGGTATAATGTAACTGCGGGTGTACCTCAAGGTGGAGTCCTCTCTCCTCTGCTTTTCGCCATTTTTATTAATTGTATCACCAAGGTCATATCAGCTAACTACCACCTTTATGCTGACGATTTGCAGTTATATCGTAATTTTGTGGCATCCGAAGCCAACTTGGCGATTGAAGCTATGAACGACGACTTAAATAAGATTATCAAATGGTCGAGATCATTTGGTCTCACATTAAACCCAACTAAATCCCAAGCCTTGCTAATAGGTAAAAGACATGCGCGTGGCACGCTTGGTTTCTCCTCTCTCCAAACTCTACGAATCGATGGTGCCACTATTGCCTACTCAAATACTGCCAGGAACCTAGGTGTTATTTTCGACTGCAATTTGACTTGGGGCGCACATGTTACGGATGAAAGCAGGAAAATATATCACGCCTTTCATTCTCTAAACGCCTTCAAAGTTTTCTACCTACCATTCTACTAAGATATCTATAGTCCAGACTCTTACATTGCCAATTTTAGATTACGCTGATGTCTGCTATTTGGATGCTACCGAGGAGGAAATATATAAACTCGAGCGCTTGCAAAGGGGATTGCCCACTCTTCATAGACACTTCGGCCATGGGTGCCCACATATAAAAGCATATAGATATGATAATATGCAATTAATACAATGAAATGGTTAAGGAATTGCTTTAAAAAAAGTTGGGAATTTTTTTTTTTAAAAAGCAGTTTTTTTAAAAATTTTTATGTTTTTTTTTTTTTTTTTTACCGGGGCACAAACCCCGCGGGGGAGGGGGCGACCCTAACACACCCCCCTTTTTTTTCCCCAAAAATGGTATGTTTGGGTTTAATTTTAATTTCATTAATTACAGGGTCCCAAGCAGGTGGTAGTACCAAGCCTCCTTCTCTATTGAAATTTTTTTTTATTTCAATAGTCTCAGGTATCGGTCCTTGATAGGAATTGATGTACCTTTTAGAGGATTTGTGGTCTATCAAATATTTTTTATACGTCTATCTGGTTGGGGCCGTCCAGGATATGATCCACAAACTGCAAACTTCCCTGAACCTTGATGCTTCATGTCAGCTCGCTTCAAGATGTAGCCAATCTTGTCTGTGACACCCCTGACAAATGCTAGTACTGCACATGCTTGACTGTGGCCGGCTTCACTCGGTCACTGTGACGTAAGCGCGGGCCTGAAGCTTGTTGACGTGCAGAACCTGCTTGACGTGCTGAAACTCGACGGCCAGATGTTTGCTGCCACAGATCCCTTGTGCTCTCAAAAGTAACAAAGATTTGCTCACGGTAACTAACTGTGAAGGATAATGGCGACATTCATTGTTTTCTATACACAGTGTGACCTATGGTGTTGTTAGAATTTTGAATGACTAATGCATCTAGGAAAGCTAAGGAATTATTTGCCTCTAATTTACACATCAATACATCATTCAGGAACTGAGCAGGAAGCAAAATATTAGTCTGATGCCGTGCCCAACCCAAATACCATATTACTGTCATAACATGGGCACAGCATCCAACAGTTCGACAGCCGACAGTACTTTTTAATTGCACTTCTACCAGAACCATTGCCACTAATTAAAATATATATAAAATACACTTTACGACTAATGGTGATGACTTGCAATTCTAGCCCTAAGTAAAGATCAGCTAGGGCTTAAGTTTATTCCTTCCATAATGCTGCTCCTCTGGTTATCACAGAGTTCTATCCAGTAGCAACCATTAAATCTTATATGCTCACCATAATAGTAGCGAGCTTGCTTTAATTGGTATGTGACACAAGCAATTAATATTAAGTCGCTGTAAGTTAAAACAGGAAATTCCCTAACATTTTAAAGTCTACATTTATATTTCTAAAGTCTGCCTGCCCTAGCTCTATTTAGATTGCTTTCCCTAGCATACTCAGACAAATCATTATTTGTCTCCATATTTTGGTGAACTATTTCAAGTATTTGAGCTGCATTATCCCTGTCCCTTATTTTTGTGTGGAATTTATTAATTATAGCAGCATCCACAGCAGTCTATCATCAAATGTGTAGAAGCCCTGTTATAGTAATTTTGATGAAATATTTTAAATTCAGTTTTAAAAATGCCATTCACCACCTCTACTACTCATATCGACACATAGTCACGGCTCTGAATTTATTAGCATATCTTGTCATTAACTGAGATTCACCATCTGGTGGAGACATTGCTGCGGCCCTTAGGCATCAACATCTATCCTCTATTACAAATCAAAATGCAGATGCGTTGTCACCAGTGAGGACTAAGATCATTTTCTCGTTTCCAGTAAAAAGGGTCTCCGGTTCTCTACACTCACCATACAAAACACAGCAGCATTAAGCTACTATTTCACGCTGGTATTCTGTGAGAGCGTGGTCCTTCCCCGGTCGAGCCGACCCACTCATGCTACAACTATACTTCTAATATAACTGCAGCATTTCTCTACCACGTATAACACACGTACATAGTAATTGTAATCACAAAAGAGACATACTCGCAATGCTGATGGAACATTGAGTCCATTGGAATTGTTACAACCAGGTAAAAAACATTGATTTGGTGTTAGTGGTGCTTTTAAATAATTAGTTAGCAGTACACTGTGTGATGTATGATCTAAGCTTTGTTGTTCTGGGTGCAATACATTACTCACTTCAGATTGCAACGAGGATGGACTAAATGATTCAGATGGTTCCCGTTCTTTAGTTGAATGTGATGCTGTTTTATCAGTTCATTGCCAGCAATTATGATACACACGGCATGATAACGGCAACTAAAATAATGTAAAATACAAAAAATGAAGTCAAAGTGAAAAAAAAAATAGATTTGTTTATTTTAAACTCAAATATAAATAAAATATTTATCAAGTTAATTGTTACTGCACAAGGATGGACTTAATGCCCTATATTATTTAATAATTAAGACCTGACAAACTACCATCAGTCCAAAAACAATGAAAAATCAACGGTCTCCTTTCTTGGTAGTTGATAAAAATGTTCAATCTCATAAATAAGCTAGTATGTTTGTCAGATATAGCTTGTGCAGATGTGAAAAAATAAAACAAGTTCTTGAGTTGATATACAATCAGTGTAAAAACATGTATAATTATCAGATATGAGCATCACACTTAATAAATTGAAAAATGTTAAACACTTACCTCCAAAATTATATCCAATTGTTAAGAGATCAACAATTGCATTTTCCAACAAAACAAAATAACACATAACACGATAACACACAATTGAATTCTTGTGACATAACAGTGACGGGGGCCTACCTGTCAGATTCGATGTTGCCACTTAACTGTCATAAAATCTATGAAACGATATCGATTTTTATTCGAATAATAATATTATAAAAAGAATAATCTTTGACGCGTTTTAAGTTCTGCACGCTTTTTAAAATATAATTTCCTTTATTTATTGAAATTCTATTTCAAACGTATTTTAAGAACAGTTAACTTGTGCTGTATTGTTTTGTTATGCTTTAGAGAATTCATGGTAAATCAGCTAGAAATTAACTTCTTGAATTATCATAACATAATTCCATTTTAAATGTTATGTTAAGAACAGATAAGAATAACGGTTAAATTGTGCAGTAGCGTTTTGTTATACTCTAAAGAATTCTTGGTAAATCAGCTAGTAATTCGCTTGTTTAATTATCATAAATATAAATGTGAAGGTTGTCATCGATTTCAACCGAGCCTATAACAACGGTTGTTTTTGTTTTTAACGGTTGACTACCGCTTTTGATGACTTAAAATG
The DNA here is from genome assembly GCA_907164705.1 of Parnassius apollo. NCBI lineage: Eukaryota > Metazoa > Arthropoda > Insecta > Lepidoptera > Papilionidae > Parnassius > Parnassius apollo. The sequence goes on from CAJQZP010000824.1 coordinate 1,924,683, forward strand.
GATAAAAACCCATTTTGAGCAATAAGTTTTTTCTCTTTGTTAATGAATAAAGCACAAAAACCCGTATAATTTATAATAGTCCCCTTTTTTAGATACAAGTAGCACATTTTAAAGAACCGCAAAAACAACTTTGTTATTAACACAAACACTATGAAAAACAAAATAATTTGTTGCTGGCGATAATGATAGTAGTATTTTGACTCAATTTAAAATATATGCTTGTTACTACAGAACTCTTCATGGGTCTGCGAGTCCGACTCGCGCTGAACCAGTTTTTTTCAACTTTTAGTTTTGTTTTAATAAATAGTTTTATCGTTTAAGCGAAGCTCTTTTACTTTAGATTTATTACCTCTTTATCTATAATAATCAATCTGAGTAAGTAAAGTGTGTAAATACGATTATTAAATTTTAAAAATAATAATTTGATTTGAACATCTTAGGTAGGTATTTAGTTTTATTTATTTAGAAAATATTAATCTCACAATTAATTATTGTAATAATATAATTTTATCATACAACTAATGCCCTCATTAGCAATGTAATGGTGAAAGAATTTTCAAAATCGGTCTAGTAATTTTTGAGATTAGCCAAAAAACGTATTCATTGAAAGTAGCGCCCTCTATAATAAAATTCATCCTATATTAGATATCTAAAATTATACATAACAATCTAGTGGTGAAAGAATTCTCAAAGTTGGTCAAGTATTTTACTTTGATAGTAGCGCCCTCTATAATAAAATGCATCATACGTTTTTAAGCACCATAACAAAAAACGATTCAACATAGCCTAACCCGCACACAGTAAAAACATAACCATCCTTTTTCGTCTGTAGTCGGATAAACAACTGGTTGATAACGGTTGCGTATCGGCTGCTTTGGATAAATATCCATTGTCAACGGTCCTTTTAAATATATATCGTAACATCATAATAATTATCGAAAAATTATATTAGCATTGTAATAATGACACTATAAGTAATCGATCAAAAAGGGGAATCGATTTTTTAATGAGATTTGTGATTGGCAACACTTTTTATTTTATTCACAAACTAATAGATTAGGTAATGATTTACCTAATTTTATTCTTATCTTTTCGGTACTTTTAATTTGTGGAAAAATATTCCCATTTTTTTTAGGATAAATGAATACCGCGATTAATAACCATAAATAAAGATATATTTTTTTAACAAATGCACATTGTTGGGCGTTCCATGGCCGAAAATGGGCATCCCCCTTTATGTATTCGATACATTTTTGGCTTAAAGAAGTTCGATCACGTCTCTGTTTATCGGAAGCAGCATAAATGGCTCCCCAACGCCCCATCCGCCTTCGCCGGAACACTCGAATCCTCTGTCTTCTTTTCAATATTCTACATAACCCTGATACTCCGCTATATCTAAAAAATCGCTTTACTTTTGTTTATCCTCAAGATGTTCCATGTAGATCAAATACTAGAACTCTGTTAAGATTTCCGTCTTTCAATACAATGCTCTATTCTCATTCTTTTACTGTTAATGCAGTACGATTGTGGAATTTACTTCCCTTTAGAATTCGTGACGCTAAGTCGGTGTCTATGTTTAGAAGACTTGTTAAAGAGTATTATCATTCACACCATATTGAATTCGTGATGTGTAGATATTCATATATGTAACATTAAAATATAATATATTGAATTATATATTTTTTTTTCTTCTAATATAATGAAATGTGAAAATTCGACTGGATTTTTGTCCTTTTTTGCATATTGTGCAATATCTTCGTCAATTGTGGATCGATTTTAATGTTTCTTTTTTATCTTTTGTATAATTATTATAAATTATAATATAATACATTTCCCTACTCCGTAGAGCAGTGGTTTAGCATTAAGGGCCGCGGGTTCGTATCTTGAACGAATAATTATTCATATGGCCTCCAAAACTAATTTTGCCGGATCTGAACGTTGCACAAGGGCAATTTTTAAATGTAAACTGCCAAGATACGGTAGCAAAACTTAGTGTTGAGGTAACTTTTTTAAATAGCATAAAAAACAGCATATTATTTGTAATTTGAACATAGGTATACGTATAACCCCTCAATGTCAGCGCCCCAGATTAAATAATGTTTGTCAGTGCGCAGCGGTGACTCATGACAACGAATTATTTTTAACTTGTTTACGAACGTGTCCACCGTCCGTACACGTGACGAGGTTCATTATTTTTGTTATTAACTGAGTTCCAAAAACGAGAAGGTTCTATATACGACGCGTATGTTTTTTTTAAATGTTCATTGATTTCTCGGAAACGTATTACGTAAATTGTTTATACTTTATACGTCAGTGGAACAGGTGTAATGCGGCATAATTTTTCCTTTAAATTTATATGGAACCATGATTGTAATTAAAAGAAAAAATTTTCACCCTAGGGCGGAAAAAAGGGGTGAAGTTTTTATGTAACTCTTTAGACTATACTTCCGACGATTCTTAGTCCACCTAAAAAGGATGACTAGGAATCGCCAAATATTTAAACTAAAAAAGTACTAACAATCAACTTAAAAAACAATGTAATATATATATATCTATATTAAAATAAATAAATTGCTGTAACCTAAAAGGAAAATATTTTCTGAAGACGGGGCTTCAATTCTTCGATGGACTATGTCTTGGCACCGCTTTGAAACTGTGTGGAAGTGATTTAATTCTTTTTTTCTTGAAGTTAGTTTTTTTTTTATATTATAATTATTCACCGTTATTTTTTATAATGTAGTATTAAAAATAATAGATAGTTGAGGTGCGATTGTATCTATCTATTATAGACTCAATAACTTTAACGGAAATCCTCCACAGATCTGCGGTTTTCACAATATCAATAGTTTTAAAATATTTTGCTATATGTTTTGATGATACTTTATGTAATGTAAAATTCTTTGTACACGCATTTACATTTTGTTTAAGTAATGATTCGGTTACGGCAGGTGAAGAATTCAGCGACTCAATGGTGAAGATCGGAATGTCAGTAAAATATTTCTCAAAAACCATTGCAACGTCCTGATCTGATTTAGTTAATTTGTTGTTTAAATTTAAGAGGGTAGTGAAGCTGTAAATTTTCATACAAAAAGCGATAACGTTTTCCCTCACGTAAACATAGTCTAATTTTCATAGTTTTTGGAATTGTAGATATAATTAAAAACTAGATCCGTACGTTTTTATGTTAAGGAAATATTGCGTACGATGATGATGATGATATTTTTGACTTAAAAACTTCCTCAAGCGTTTTTTTTTAAATTAAAGTAAACTGAATTACTAAAAAAGAAAAACAGACCTAATTATACTGAATCTAATGAGACCAAAATTGTCCCATTCGTAATGGTTTAGGGGGGTGATAACGTTATCGCTCGAAACAATATTTTAAAAAGAAAAATGTAGGCTAGTAGTTCCAACATTTGCAACTCTGTTTATCGCACCACGGCGATATGGAGCGAGCGATGTGAAACAGATAGCATTTATGAAATTGCGCTATCCTCTTAAATGGTATACGTATACATGATTTTACGAAGAAACAACCACCTAGGTAGACATTTTTTTATATAGAATAAAAAAATTATTACTATTGTTACGAGCTTGAGGTTCGTGACAATAAAAATTGCCGATAGAATTACTTAAATTAACACTTTAATTTTCTTTACACCAATTAAAACTTAAAACACTAAAAAATAGTCACACTGATTCACTTTATTCCGCTCCGAAGCTTCGCTTGCCTCGCCGAATTCAATAATTCCCCGATCGCATCTTCCAGCACCTATAAATATAAATTAGCACCGAAATATCCAGAATATTCAAGTAAACACGCGCAAGGTACCGAGAGTTCGAGTTTCAACTTCAAGAAGTTTAGTTCTTCGGTTCGAGACTAGATGGCGCTAGTGCCGTCGACTTAGGCGCGTAACACTATTTTATCGTATTTAACTACCTACACATATTAATTATTAAGCTGCCGTGTAGAGGCGGTGCGATGTAAAAAAATCCACGACCCGTTGAGTATTGGTTGAATACTCAAAGCCACTACCCCATATGGTCTCGTGGAAGCGGTGGAAGTGTCGTAAGAGGCGACAGAAGGAAACTGCAACGGCAGCAGCGTCATCATAATAACCACTCAAAATAAAAAGTTTAGGTTGCCAACCTGTCTGCCAGGCGTGGCAACTATAAAAAATCCCCCTATCTGTGGACTTTTATAGGCTGTAATGGATTTAAGATGATTAGAGCTCAGATGGTTAGCGGTTAGCTGTAAATATCACAGTACGCGAGCAAACCGAGTTCGATCCCCGCGGGCACTATTAAAATTGTTAATTGCAATTTTAAGTGCTGATTTACCACGTGCACAGCGGTGAAGGAAAACATCGTAAGGAAAACCTGCATGTCAGAGAAATAAAAAAAAATATATTTCGAAGACATATGAAGTTCGTCAACACGCATTTGGGCAGCGCGGCGCACAATTTGCCTTCCTTCCTTCTGAGAGAGTTTTTAAAGAGAGTTTGTAAAGATTCGGTTATCATGTGTGCTGCAGCCTAACGAACTACTTTATCATATATCATCACATAAGGGCCACCAACTAGTTGCACATTCAATGAAAAATAACCTTTTCTATTCCGGTACTGCTCTGTATGAAGAATACCTCTAGGTTTGGTGATTTTAATGTGGATACAATCGATTGCTCCCACAATATTTTTCAGTCCAGGTGCTCTGCCAATGCAACCAAGCTTTTCAAAATCGTCCTTTGTTTTCCTCAAATTAGCAGGAAACTTAATAAAATCTGGCATTAGCAATGCCAATAATGCATGATATCTCCACATACTATCTGAGAGCTTCCAGTAGCATAAAAACGTAAAGCAGTAAGTAACTGACACAGTGGAGTTATAAGAAGCCCTCTTTGTGTCTCTGATTGTGAAGAGTCAGTAATTCTCGGTAAAATCACATGTATCACTATGCTTTTGGAGAAACGAAATCTCTTTTTAAAACAATCTTCTGAATACTCACTAAAAGGATCCACATTACGAAAGTAAACTTTGGGATTTCTAGGTTCAGCGACTTCTATCTCCTCTAATATAATATCTATATTGTCTACAACACCAGAAACCGTTTCAATGCTATCCAAAGTTTCCATTTTTATTCAAAATAACCTCAAAGTAGTGCTTAAGTAAAGGAAATGGTGACTATTACTTGGCTGAGTATTCTAACTTTTGACAGTTCTAACTTGGAGCAATTACTTAACTATCGAATATAAATCGTTACTTAAGTAATTACTTTTACTCAAGTAATCACTTTTACTTGTTTATAAATACGGGTGTTAGTCTCGCAGAAATGAGCGCAGGCCTGTGCCCAGGGATGGGACATATATAGGCTGTAACTTTAAAGAAATAAATGTACGAAAGCATTTTAAAAGATTCTTAAATTCTAAAATGGCTTATAATGTGCTGACTACAACCAGTCATAAATATTTCGAAAATATATTCTGGGATCGACTTTGTATTTATAGATTACTTATTTGAAAATAAATGATAAATATTACAGTTTAAAAATGCGATGTGAAAAATGTCACGTAGAGTCTTCTCTTGTGTAAGACCCTCGCCCTATCACCTCATTAAAATTGTTTGTTTCGTTATTTTCTTTATTGACACAGGCCGACTACAGATAAAAATAATTTATGTTAGACATTACAATCGGTCTATATTTTGCTATGCATAAAAACATCTTAAGGTACAACTTTTCAAATAGTGATGTTCCAGGTAGTTTGTTTTTTAATTATGTAATATTATATGTACACAATAATATAACTAATTAGTACATAATATCTTCATTGAAATGTAATCGAAAGGGTTTGAGATTTAATAAACCGTAGATTAACACGTATGAACAGCTTTTCTTTTGATGTAAAGTATTTTAAATTTTGAAGGCTGACTATCAAGAGTTCACGTGTGTTTATTCATATCATATACTCGTACACAGGTTAGATCGATTGCACAAACTTTAGAATTTATTCAAGTTTATTTTTGTATTACAACTTCAGCTGACACAAATTTTAAGTTGATTTTGTGATAGTTTTAATTTTACATTATTTTAGAGCGTATTGGCTTAATCTATTATTCTGCTGCAAAATTAAAAAACGTGGTAGATCCTCGCTGCAGCTGTATTTGTTGTGGCACGATCGGCTCAACCGGGGTAGGACCACGCTCTCACAGAATACCAGCGTAAAAAAACCAGCTTAAAGCTGTTTCATTTCATATAGTGAGTGTTGAGAAACAGAGACCCTTTTTACTATATATATATATATAAATAAAGTTCATTATTTTTATATACCGACTTCAAAAAGAAGGAAGTTTTCAATTCGATTGTTTTTTTTTTAAATGTGTGTTACCTTACAACTTTTTTCTGGGTGAACCGACTTTGATCATTATTTTTTTATCTGAAAGCTTATGCTTCTCGTGTGATACCATATAAATTTGTGTTGTACTTTTACGATTTAGTTGTCTGGTAATATGGTAACATTTCATTATACCAATATGCCATAATTGATTTCTCGATTCTCCAGAATGAATTACTTTTACAAAATGATTTCTTTTATTTACGCGCACACTACACATTGATTAAAACTTTTACTGATTTTATTGCGTTTAATTTACTTGATTTTAATTCATCGGGAATTTCAGGCGCTTTCCACCATCCATGATCTAAATCACAGGGGAATGAGGTGTCTGACGTCCCGATGTCAGTGTTGACCCAGATTACAGGAATCAAAAGCCAGCCTTCTTCTCTATTGAAAACACCCTAATTTCAATTGAGAAGGAGGCTGGTTACTACCACCTGCTTGGGACCCTGTAATTAATAAATTAAAACTAAATCTCAGCATACCACGGCAAAACTTCAAGACAGTAAGTTCATTCTCCGGGGATCGGACCATAAATAATAATTAAAGGTGCCGGGAGTAGTGGTGTTGGGAGTAGTGGTGCTGAGACTAGTGGTGACGGAGTTAGTGCACGCAATTGAGGGAGGGCGGGAGGTGCACCTTAATCCAGGTAAGACACATCATTGTATTTAGTTAGCGGAAGGTTACAAAATGATTATATGATTCGCAAAGTAACTCCTGATTCTATCGATCAATTATAATAATTAAAAAGCTAAAGGTACTCCGGGTTAACACTGACATCATCAGTCACCTCAGTCCCCCGTGACCATGCTGGAAAACCCTCGAAACGTTCGGAATTAAAAATGAAGTAAATTAAATATTTTTACAAAATTTCATCAGTGATATCTTTATCTATCGATTACCTATAGTTATCAACCTTGAACGAAAATTCGTTCAAGTTATCAACAATCCCATTTTGTACTATTGAAAAATCGTAAACATTCCTATTAACTTGATTCAATAATAATGAGCGAAAAACGTTATAGAAATTGCAGGACATTTAAAAAAAGTTGGTATAAAGTGTGGTTGCCAACCCGCTTGCCAAGCGTGGCAACTATTGCAAATATCCCCCCTATGAGGAGATCTATGGGAAAGGTCTATGTCCAGCTGTGGACTTTCGTAAGCTGTAACGGTAACCATCTATGCACGTGCTACAGCTGGCCACGAGCCTCCTCTCACTTCTGATCAATCATCCATATTATTATGATAAATTACACTAGGTAATGCCCAGATATGTTTGTAAAATCAAACCTAAAATATTATCACAATATTCTTTTAATTTCTTTATTAAATGAAAGTTGTTAAAAAAAAAAACAATTGCGTACCACTCTTTGAGGCGCGTATGCTCATAGCGGCCTCACGTGACGTGTGACGTCATTTCTTTTTCATTTGCACTATAGAATACTATAATACATACCTACATAAATTTGCACAATAACTTCGGCCGTCCACACACTACATACGAAATTTCTTTTCGGAATTCCGAAACGGAACGATCGGGTCGGCCACATGCATATAGAATCCCGTTTAGCAACATTCAATATCGACATATAAACGTCGGTTTGATTCGAAGTCGGTTCGAAGTTTTCATATATATTATGATTTGGTGTTCTCATCGGAATGTGTGTTTATTTCGGTTTATTTGTTGCTGACGGTTGGTAGTCGTTTTGCGTATATGCTTAACGTGACCATACGTCCCACTTTAGGCGGGACGGTCCCGATTTAAACGTTTTTGTCCAGCTGTCCCCAAAATACGTAAAAATGTCCCGCTTTGACAAACAAAAGCGTAGCATCATGCAAACTCTGTCACCCGTGCCATCGTTATGACACCGCGCGTACCAGGTTTGCTAGCATGGCCAGACTATTTACGTGATTATTCTGAAAACCTACACTTTTGTACTACTACTACTATTTTGGTCTACAGAAGAAATACCTACCTAAGTACTTTATTACAAAAATTTGTTAAAATTTACTTCACTATCCAAATATTTACTTACATACCTGTACTTGTCTTTTGTAATTAAAATATTTTAAGTTATAACTAAGAAGATTTTTAAGTAAGTAGAATAGATCACATTTCTGTTAGGAATCGTATTTCAGGTTTATTCGTTGTTTACACTATATACCTACCTATTTCTTCCGAACCAAGCATTGCGATTCCCGACGAATGACCTTGCAATTTGCATGCGTTAGGCATCGCAGAACTCACATAGGGGTTTCTTCATCTAAGTAACATAACTAACATTTCGCAATGTATTTTTTATACTTTCTATTGACATCCCTTAATAACCACGGAAAGTTCGCCTTGACTTAGGAAGCGGAAAAGATGCAAAGTAATATGGACACTATCGCGCAGTGATAAAGTTTTATTTAGCTTGCATGCGCGATTTATCTGATTAATAATAATTACGTAGGCTATTAAACGTCGGCAAGCAGATGACATCAAAGGAGTGCAACTTCTGTACGGAGTACTATTATTTATTCTGTGATCTTGTGAAATCATTCTTTGATAGGGTTGTCGCTTCGATACCGATACGAATTTTATAATATTTTGATGAATGATGTTTAAGATATATCATCAGCATCATAACAGCCATTTACAAGTCCACTACTGAACATAGGCTAAGGAATGCCACAAAGCATAGTCCCAAGCCATCTGCATCCATCAACTTCCTGCATGTCTTACCAGATCGTTACTCCGTCCTACACTTCGCCTACAGGTATGAGGCTGCCACTTGAGAAACTAGGTCCTATTGATGTCAACTATAAATTTATTTTTATGTATTTTGTATGACAAAGGTATTTGTTTCAATAATATTTATTTTAATTTTTAATTTATTAACTATAAAAACCGACCGACTTCGCCTCACGGCATTAATAGAGCAATTTATCCTAATACCTACCACTGCATTGTGCCAAGCAAGTAGCGTTGAATTATAGTTCGGCCGTTCAGAGAATGCGTTCCTGACACGTCGCGATTGAACTGACGACGTAACTTTGTAATAGCGTTACAGTTACGATAAAAATATTTTGCTGGTTGTTTACCGTTTTACGAGTAACAATTGATGAGCATTAAAACAACATTATTATATCAATAATCAATGAATGTTATAATTTTGTGCCAAACTGAGTGTCAAATAACTTGGTAAACAATATTTTTCTAAATCTATACTGCGCTATTACAAGGTTATGTCAGCGCTTTATATTTGTAGTGCTGTGCTAATAATAACAGGCAACAACAGTATCGTAATCTGTTCTTATACAGTTATACTTTATAAAATAATACGTTTTGTTTTTCTTTTTAAGAATTTGAAAATAATGGACTATAAGATAACTTTTATTAAATATAAAAATAAAACTACGACCAAACCGAACGCGCGAAAGAAAGTAGCATTTTTATATTTAGGTTGAAAATGGTAACCCCAAATGGCGTTATGGGCCGCCATTTTGTGACGCTAAAACAGTCGTCTGTTGTCGTTTCGTGCGCATAGACCACGTTCTTCAAGTGTTTTCGATCTGTTTTTATTTGATTACCCGGCTTTCGATTGTGTTTTGTATTGCGTTCTTTTTACTTTTGGTGCATAATAATGCCTAAACGTGGACAAACATTGAAAAGTGGAGACCGTGAGTTAATTATCAAACTGCAAGGTTACTTTGAGCGAGAGCGGCAAAATGGCTTACCCCTGTTACCTGTCGAACAAGTACAAGAACGCGTCTCTCAGGCGCTTGGAGTTAGCAAACGAACGATAACAAATATTAATAAAGAAAAGTTCGGCTCTACTGGCACGGAAGATAATATTTTACGTACTCCGAAGAAGAAACGTAGAACTAAACCCGTGACAGATATTGACACCTTTGACGCCGATGCAATCAGAAATCGTATATATGGTTACTATTCCAGAAATGAATATCTCAACAGGAAGAAGCTTTTGGCATCGTTAAGAGAAGCTGGGCTGTTTAGCGGGGGTAAAACTGCTTTAACCAAAATCTTAAAAGATATTGGTTTTTCGTATAAAAAAACAGACAAAAGAAAAATTTTATTAGAACGATACGACATAATTTTAAAATAGATAAGTTTTTTGAGAGAAGCAAAAAATATTGATAACTGGGATAATGTCGTGTTCATTGACGAGACATGGCTAAACGCCAATCGCACGGTTTCCCGTTCTTGGACGGATGATACACAAGTGTCGACGTCGAAAGTACCAATGGGTAAGGGAGCCCGTCTGATAATATGCCACGCAGGTTCTACAAAATACGGCTTTGTGGAGAACGCGTTACTGGCATTTCAATCAAAAACCACAAATGACTACCACGAGGAAATGAATGCCACTACATTTAAAGAGTGGTTCCAGAACGTGCTTTTGCCCAGCCTACCAGAGCCTTCTGTAATATTCATGGATAATGCAGAAGGCATCACTCGGTTCAAATACAAAAATCACCTACCCAAGCTAATAAAAAAGAAGAAATGGTGGCTTGGTTACAAGCAAAAGGCATTGACGCAAATATGCAGATGCTAAAACCGGAGCTAATTAAATTAGTTAAAGAAAATAAAGCAGCAAATGTGCGATACGAAATCGATGAACTGGCTCTGGATTACGGTCGTCGCGTTCTAAGAATTCCACCGTATCATTGCCAATATAACGTGATTGAGCTAATCTGGGCTCAAATAAAAGGTTACGCCGCCCACCACAATACTTCCCCGCCATTCAGCACGAAAAAGATGATGACCCTATTAAAAGAAGCCTGCGGGGAAGTCACAAGAGATGACTGGGCAAAGGTTGTTGAGAAGACTAAAAACCTGATTGTGGAACATTTTGACCGAGATATCAAGATTGATTCTGTTATTGATAATAATATAATTATACATGTAATCGAAGATGATGATGAAGACACCACCTTCTCAAGCGAATCGGAGTCTGATTAATATTCTGTACGCACATTCAATTCAATGTACTTTATTGCATAGAAATACAGATTGTAACTTTGTAACAAAGAATAAATAAAACAATTTTATTATATTAATATTACCTTTTTTTGGTTTCCACTTAAATTACTAAAATATAAATTTTAAATGATTCCGCCAATTTAAAACGAAAATAATCTTAAAAATAACGCGGCGGTTCATTCTGGAGGAACGGTAACGAACTCAGTGTTATGTTGTGCCCATCACTAGTCGTGACTAATTGATAGGTGTCAGGAACGCATTCTCTGAACGGTCGAACTATAAAATGTATATAAAAATATAAACTTAACTAAGTTGCCGTGTAGTGGCGGTTAAGAATATCCACTACCCCATATCTTCCCGTGGGTGTCGTAAGAGGCGACAGAGGGAGACAGGCAGGAGATGGGCAGCAGCGTCTTCCTGATGACAACTGTGACGTAATAAAAAACTGCGGTTGCCAACCCGCTCGCCAAGCGTGGCAACTATGGCAAATACCCCCCAATGAATAAATACACAAACAGACGGCCCCCAGTCCCCGGCGGCCCCGCTATTCCTGGCTACGGTGGCGACCATGGTAACGGCGGGGCAGGGGGTGCTAAGAATCTCCGGTGGAGGTTCGGTTGCCACCTACGACGACTCGACCTGGCAACATATAACGCACGCACCCTGAGGACTGACGAGAAGATACTGGAGCTGGAAGAAGAGGTAGACAAGTTGCGCTGGCATATTATTGGATTATCCGAGGTCCGAAGAGAGGGGGAGGACACGGCAATCCTCGAGTCCGGCAACTTGTTCTATCACCGGGAGGGCGACCATCTGTCCCAAGGAGGTGTCGGATTTATCGTCCACAAATCTCTCGTCAACAACGTTGTAAAGATTGGGAGTGTGTCGACGAGGGTCGCGTACCTGATACTCAGAATCACCAAACGGTATTCGCTGAAGGTCATTCAGGTTTACGCACCAACCTCGGCACATCCCGATGAGGAGGTGGAGGAAATGTATGAGGATATTTCCAGAGCCATACATTCCTCCAAAACCTACTACACGGTGTTGATGGGAGACTTCAACGCAAAACTGGGCACAAGAGAAAGCGGTGAGCTGAAGGTAGGGAAATTTGGAGTAGGGCAACGGAACCGAAGGGGCCAGCAGCTGGCCGACTTTATGGAGAAAGAGGGACTCTTTATGATGAACTCTTTCTTCCAGAAGCGGCCCCACAGGAAGTGGACCTGGTCGAGCCCCGACGGTTCGACAAAAAATGAGATTGACTTCATTATGACAAACAGACGCCAACTGTTCAGTGATGTCTCAGTGATCGCAAGGGTGAAAACTGGCAGCGATCACCGAATGGTTAGAGGCACACTGAACCTAAACGTTAAGTTCGAGAGGTCTCGTCTAATGAAGTCAACGCTCCGTCCCCCTCGTGCTCTAATCCAGAATCCCGAAACCTTTCAGCTCGAGTTACGTAACCGCTTCCAGTGCCTAGAAGATTGCAATGCAGTGGACGATATGAACGACAAGCTCGTGGAAACTGTCCATGCGGTCGGAGCTAAGTTCTGCAAGACCCGCCGCAGAAGAACACAAAAACTCTCCGATCACACTCTTAATCTCATGGCTGTTAGACGGGAGATGAGGCTGCAATCGTCAACAGATTTGACAGCATACAGGCAACTGAACAGACAGATCTCCAAATGCATAGGGCGAGACTTACGCAACTTTAATACTTCTCGTATTAAAGAAGCGATCGAGCGGAACCAGGGCTCCAAAGTCTTTGCCAGAGATCTGTCTGCCAGAAAGAGCCAACTGTCAAGGCTGAAGACTGAGTGTGGCAACATCGTTTCCGGGACACCTGAGATTTTGAGTGAGATTGAGAGGTTCTATGGGCAGCTGTACACATCATCGTTGGAGCCACACGCAAGTGTGAGTAACGATCCAAGAGCAAGTCTTATCCGACACTATTCCGATGATATCCCGGACGTCAGTCTAAGCGAGATTAGAATGGCTCTCCAGCACCTTAAAAACGGCAGGGCCCCAGGCGAGGATGGAATTACAGCGGAGCTTCTGAAAGCGGGTGGAACACCGGTACTTGAAGTCCTTCAGAAGCTCTTCAATTCCGTCCTCCATGGTGGCACTACTCCAGAGGCGTGGAGCAGAAGTGCGGTGGTCTTGTTCTTTAAGAAAGGCGACAACGCTCTCTTAAAGAACTACAGACCGATTTCCCTTCTGAGCCGCGTCTACGTGCTGTTTTCGAGAGTCATTACGAATCGTCTCGCACGCAGACTTGACGACTTCCAGCCTCCCGAACAAGCAGGTTTCCGAAAAGGCTTCAGTACCATAGACCACATACATACCCTGCGGCAGATTGTACAGAAGACTGAAGAGTACAATCTGCCACTTTGCCTGGCGTATGTGGACTATGAGAAAGCCTTTGATTCCGTCGAAATTTGGGCGGTGCTACAGTCCCTTCAGCGGTGCCAAGTTGACTGTCGGTATATCGAAGTGCTGAAGTGTTTGTACAGTAGGGCTACGATGGCTATCCGAGTACAGAACCAGAGCTCGAAACCTATCCAACTGCAGAGAGGTGTAAGACAGGGTGACGTTATATCCCCGAAACTCTTCACCGCTGCATTGGAAGACGTTTTCAAGCTACTGGACTGGAAAGGATACGGTATTGACATCAATGGCGAGTACATCACTCACCTTCGATTTGCCGACGATATAGTCCTTATGGCAGAATCGCTGGAGGACTTAAGCACTATGCTCAATGACCTCAATAGTGCCTCCCAACGGATAGGTCTTAAGATGAACATGGACAAAACAAAGATCATGTTCAATGTCCATGTCACACCTATGCCGGTAGTTGTTGGGAGCACTATGCTCGAAGTTGTTGACGAATACGTTTACCTGGGACAAATAGTCCGACTAGGTAAGTCCAACTTCGACCGAGAGGTCAATCGACGGATTCAACTCGGCTGGGCAGCGTTCGGGAAATTACGGCATATCTTTTCGTCAGGTATACCTCAATCTCTAAAAACTAGATTGTACAACCAGTGCGTGTTGCCAGTGATGACTTACGGATCTGAGACGTGGTCCTTCACTGCTGGCCGTATGATGACGCTTAAGGTCGCTCAGCGAGCTATGGAGAGGGCTATGCTCGGAGTTTCTCTGCGTGATAGACTCAGAAATGAGGATATCCGCAGTAAAACCAGAGTGACCGACATAGCCCAACGGATTAGTAAGCTGAAGTGGCAATGGGCCGGCCATATAGCTCGAAGAACCGATAACCGATGGGGAAGAAAGGTTCTCGAGTGGCAGCCTCGTACCGGTAGGCGTAGTGTAGGGCGACCCCCCACTAGATGGAGTGACGACCTGGTAAGACATGCAGGAAGTCGATGGATGCAGGTGGCTCAGGACCGTGCTTTGTGGCATTACTTGGGGGAGGCCTATGTTCAGCAGTGGACTTGTGAAGGGCTGTAATGATGATGATGAAAATGATGAACTAAGTTGCACTACTAGGTGGATTTCTGTAAAAGTGACATCATTGCCCAATAATATGTAAAAAAGAGCCGTGGTAGCTCATATGGTTAGCGCTCGCTGTAAATTTCACAATACGCGAGCAAACCGGGTTCGATTCCCGCCGGCACCAATGAAATTGTTAATTGCAATTTTAAGTGCTGATTTACCACGTGCACGGCGGTGAAGGAAAAAATTGTGAGGAAACCTGCATGTCTGAGAAATAAGAAAAAAAAATATTTCGAGGACATGTGAAGTTCGCCTACACGCACTGGGGCAGCGCGGCGGACACTTCCTTGCCCTAAAACCCTCTCAGAAATAAGAGGAGGCCTGTGCTCAGCATTGGTACGTAAATAGGCTGTAACTTTACTTTATGTAAAAACGTTTTACGATAATATTTAAAATCGTTTTTAAGGACGCGTTTACAAAATTGATAGGTATAGAATCGCACTACTACATTGACAAAAGTCACACATACACTAGTGTACGCACGGTTGGCTGTGGGAATCGTAGTCAAATGAAATTATTTAGATAATTTGAAAGATTGAATTTGTTTTTCATTTCTTATACCTACCTCAGAAATATACTTCGATACGAAATACGAATACCTGCTCCAGAAACTGCTTGGCACTGGAAGCCCTCTACTGGTAGTGAGATGTTAGCTCTGGACTTTGAACTGGTTTTGTCAGTTATAATAAGACCTTACCTACCTGCGAACTTGATGGAGTGACCTGAAGGTGTAATTTGGTGATTACAACAGGAACTCCTGGACTAGTGGAACTAGGTGTGCCGAGTTTGGGTTCGTTTTGTTGGTTATGATGAGACCTTACCACCGTACTTGATGGAGTGACCTGAAGGTGTAATTCGGTGATTACAAGTGGAACTCCTAGACCAGTAGAACTAGGTGTGCCGAGTTTGGGTTCGTTTCGTTAGTTATGATGAGACCTTACTACCAGACTTGATGGAGTGACCTGAAGGGGTAATTCAGTAACTACTGCTGGAATTTCTGAACGAGTAGAACTAGGTGTGCCGAATTTGGGCTCCGTTTTGTTAGTTATGACGAGTCCATACCTCCGGACTTGATGGAGTGACCTGAAGGTGTAAATCGGTGATGGCAACTGGAACTCCTAGACTGGTAGAACTAGGTGTGCCGAGTTTGGGTTCGTTTTGTAGGTTATGATGAGACCTTACCACCGGACTTGATGGAGTGACCTGAAGGTGTAGTTCGGTGATTACAAGTGGAACTCCTAGACTTGTAGGAATAGGTGTGCCGAGTTTGGGTTCGTTTTGTTAGTTATGATGAGACCTTACCAACAGACTTGATGGAGTGACCTGAAGGGGTAATTCAGTAACTACTGCTGGAATTTCTGAACGAGTAGAACTAGGTGTGCCGAATTTGGGCTTCGTTTTGTTAGTTATGACGAGTCCATACCTCCGGACTTGATGGAGTGACCTGAAGGTGTAAATCGGTGATTGCAACTGGAACTCCTAGACTGGTAGAACTAGGTGTGCCGAGTTTGGGTTCGTTTTGTAGGTTATGATGAGACCTTACCACCGAACTTGATGGAGTGACCTGAAGGTGTATTTCGGTGATTACAAGTGGAACTCTTAGACTTGTAGAACTAGGTGTGCCGAGTTTGGGTTCGTTTTGTTAGTTATGATGAGACCTTACCACCAGACTTGATGGAGTGACAGGGTCTACTCCTGAAAATTCAGTAGCTACTGCTGGAATTTCTGAACCAGTAGAACTAGGTGTGCCGAATTTCACTCCATCAAGTCCGGTGGTAAGGTCTTATCGTAACTAACAAAACGAAACCAAACTCGTCACACCTAGTTCTACTAGTCTAGGAGTTCCATTTGTAACCACCTGATTACACCTTCAGGTCACTCAATCAAGTCCGGTGGTAAGGTCTTATCGTAACTAACAAAACGAACCCAAACTCGGCACACCTAGTTCTACAAGTCTAGGAGTTCCACTTGTAATCACTGAACTACACCTTCAGGTCACTCCATCAAGTCTGGTGGTAAGGTCTCATCATAACTAACAAAACGAACCCAAACTCGGCATACCTAGTCCTACAAGTCTAGGAGTTCCACTTGTAATCACCGAACTACACCTTCAGGTCACTCCATCAAGTCCGGTGGTAAGGTCTCATCATAACCTACAAAACGAACCCAAACTGGGCACACCTAGTTCTACCAGTCTAGGAGTTCCAGTTGAAATCACCGATTTACACCTTCAGGTCACTCCATCAAGTCCGGAGGTATGGACTCGTCATAACTAACAAAACGGAGCCCAAATTCGCCACCCCTAGTTTTACTCTGCAAGAAGTTCAAATAGCGGTCACGAAAGTACACCTTCAGGTCACGACATCAAGTCCGGAGGTAAGGTCTCATCATAACCAACAAAACGAGCCCAAACTCGGCACACCTAGTTCCGCTCGTCCAGGAGTTGCAGTAGCAGGTAAGTTTATATATCCTACTTATTTTTAGCTAAATAAAAAACTGTGAGTATAAAAATAATAATTTTATCACTTGTCAAGTACTTATGTTTCCAATTTGTTTTTTTCTAATATTTTGTGTATGTACAGCGATCTTTTCAGAATGAGCCGCTGCAAACAGGCGATACAGTATCCACTCACGACGGCGGCCGAGCGCTGACTGTGGTTTCATCGAAATCTTTGTACAATAAATCAAAGCAGGCACCAACAATAAAATAGCCCTTATTGCAATAGATTATGATTTATCCGTATTAGCAAAATATGTGAAAAAATGTGCATCAGTTTTTATTTTTTCTACGACTATTTGCAACATTTTGATAAAAAATAAACACAGGGTTTTTTAATTGAATATGTCTGTCATCTTATAGAATTTTTTAAATTTTTTAAATATGTTGATAATAGACCAAAACATGTACCGAAACACAAGCCGGTATCGTTAATTTTGTAGAAAATGGCAACGAAAGTTCGTTTTTACAATATAAAAAACTACTATTTTCAACAAAAGAGTTACAGACGTTTGCAGATGAAGAACCAATCTATACATGGTAGTTTTTACTTATATTTGTTTTGTTTTATTTTTGTCACAAAATCTCCCGAAAAACACCCTAATTTTGGTTGATTTGCAAACGCGTCCTTAAGAGATTTAGAGAGTCTGTATTAAATATAAATAACGCATGTTGGGAGAGTGATGTGTAGGTAAAGATGACGTAATGAAATTCTAAATAAAATAACCTCAGCCTAAGGAATAGTAAAAGACACGTGACAAAATAAAATGTAGTCACACCGCAATGTAGGTTGTATCACGTGACGGTTTCCAGCGATGTCAAGGACCGATCGTGGATCGGTGTCAATCGGTACTTTATTACGGTACAATAACATTACGCATCTATGTTAAAACTTAAAATTGAAATTTATTTCAAAGTAATACAGCATGTATTTCAACGTCATAATAAATACTTATGCAGTCGTTATTATCTATCTAGTACTGACTAGGTATCTTATTGTTTAAAATTATACGTTGCACAGAGGAAATAGCATTCCATTTGTGTATCGTCTTCAGCATTACAAAAGAGTTAGTTCCTGTTGTTTTGCTTTCCTTTCATCCTTACATAGAGACCCAACGCGATGATAGACATGCTTAGGACATCTCTCCTCCATAACACTAAGGTCTCAGTGTCGAACACTAAGCGAACTTTAAAGCCCTGGATAACAGTGGGCGCCCTAAGATGTATTAGGTTCAGAAATAAATTGTAGCTACAAAAGAAAAAGATGCTTTTAACGTTATATTAATTATATCTTACAGGCGTTTACGCACTTATTGCTCAAATCTTATTAAAAAACTCGAACGACAATATCATAAAAAGCCGATATTAAATTCTTTAAAAAACCTTAAAATGCTCAGGCGCAAAATTAATGATATTACCCATTATAAAAAACCCAAAACGTCTAGTATACACCTACTTCATATTACACCACATCCTCTTAACTCTTTAAATCGTGTAAACCAATTATTCGCAACTATTGGAAATAAACTTGCAGATGAAATCATAACCCTAACTGGACAAGCATCTAGATCTGTCACTTACCTAAGTTCACTATCTAAAATTAACTCGTTTGTCCTGCTGGATACAGATCCGGCAGAAGTGGATAACATACTTGGGTCACTTGACTCAAATAGTGCGTCGGGGTGGGACTGCATACCTGTGGGTTTCCTTAAATTATCTCGAGAACTTATTGTTCCCCTTATAAGCCATTTGACTAATATGTGTTTCGAAACGGGCGTATTTCCTGATACGCTAAAACGTTGTATAATTACGCCCGTGCACAAAGATGGGGACAAGAGTGATGTTAACAATTATCGGCCGATATCTGTCTTACCATCCCTTTCAAAAATAATAAATAAAATACTAGTAAGTTATTTAAATAAATACAACGTTATTTCTGATTCACAATACGGTTTTAGACAGGGACGATCAACTCAAGATGCGGTCATTGCGTTAACATCTGAAATCACTGATAAGGTAGACAATGGTTATAAATGCGTAACGGTGTTTCTAGACCCGAAAAAGGCTTTTGACACCGTATCTGTCCCCATCCTTGTGCAGAGACTTGAAGCTATAGGGATAAGAGGTAAGGCGCTCTCCCTCTTTGACAGCTACCTGCGCGGTAGGAGACACCAAGTTAAAATAGATAATTTGCTTAGTGAGGAGGAAAACATTGTCTATGGTGTCCCACAGGGCTCGGTTCTTGGCCCAACACTGTTTCTAGTGTATATTAATGATCTATGCAACCTGCGAAGCAGTGGTGGGAAAACTTTTTCTTACGCAGACGACACGGCCATTGTTTACATTGGGGACACGTGGGAAAAAGTGTGCAATAATGCCGAGCAAGGATTAGTTGTTATAGATAGATGGCTTAAAGCCAACCTGCTAACCCTTAATGTTATTAAAACAAATTACATTTGTTTTTCTCCTAGTATAAGGTCTAAACCAGGCCTTAATTTTAAAATTAGAATCCACACGTGTGCGGACCACTTTGACCAAAATTGTAATTGCCAAGTGCTTAAACATATAACGTCTACGAGGTACTTGGGAATTATACTTGACGAGTGTTTAACCTGGCATTCGCATATTGAGATTGTTACGTCACGAGTGCGCAAATTTATATAAATATATATAAATAATAAAAAATAACAATATATATAATATATGTGATGCCTCAGAAAATACTCAATAGCATCTATATTGCGGTCACGTAATCAGTTCTTACATATTGTTTACCAGTCTGGGGAGGAGCCACTAAAACTAAATTACTTGATTTAGAGAGAGCCCAAAGGTCACTTATAAAAGTAATGTACCATAAACCATACATATACCCCACCGTCGATCTATATAGAATCAATGGCTTACTCTCAGTTAGAAAACTATATTACTTAATCACGACCCTATACTTACAAAAATCTATTCCATTTAACCAAGACAGTCAGGAGAGAAGACGAAAGGATATAGTGGCTTACTCCCCAAGGGTCCGAACCGCTTTTGCACGGCGTCAGTATGCAATCCAATCAGTCTATATTTATAATAAAATAAACGTAAAATTAAACACACACACACACACACCCACACACACCCACACACCCACACACACCCACACACACCCGCACACACCCGCACACAAGCATCCACCATGAGGTACCACACGTAGGCAAAAAGATGATAACTGAATGGTTAAAAACCTTAACATACGAGGAAACTGAAAAAAAAAATTAGATAAACTTATTTGAATAATTTTTATTACTTATCATTAATGTATGCACTTACCGAGCTTAATCTATTAATTGCGATTTTTACACACTGGCACTTCAAAGAAGACACACACACACACACATACACACACACACACACACACGCACGCACGCACGCACGCACGCACGCACGCACGCACGCACGCACGCACGCACGCACGCACACGCACGCACGCACGCACGCACGCACGCACACAGCAGCACAAACCCTTTCATATAGGCTTACAACTACAGTTACACAAAGAGCTGATAATTAGTTTATAAGTCACTGTAATTGCTCGTATAAGGGAGCGTTGATAAAATAGAGCGGGTTTGCTGGCGGGATGTTAACTGGAGAGCATACAGTAGCAGTTAGATGAGCAATAAATAACACTTCTTGAGAGTTTCTTCTTATTTTATTTCTTGATTCCTTATTATTACATTGCCGGATTTGGAATGTTTGATACAACTTATTTCTATTATTCTAAACCTAAATTATTTAATAAACCTTTATTTTACACTTATAAAAAATAAAAATAGCTTCGCGGTCGCTTCACGGTTTAGCTCCGGAGTAGGATAGTATTTTTTGCCGAACATACAAGTAGCGCCGCCAAGAGGTAGGAATGTACAACACTTTTTCAGGAATAATGCTTAAGAATCTATACAATATTTTTTCATGAAATTTAAATCTTTCTCATAATGAAATAACATTATATAGTGATTAATTGACATATTAATGTTTCTTTTGAATTACTTTAAAGGAAAAAGAATTATATTAATCACCTATATGTTAATAGCTCTTAAAGTTATGATAAAGGAAATCTTACTAGAAAATAAGCTTATACTTGCGTCTAATGTTCTAATCAGACCTAAATAATATTAAATAGATTCATATAAGTTACTTTAAGATAAGAATAGAAGTGTTTAATTTACTTTCCTGTTTTCAGCACTAATCAGTCTTTACACTTAGCTTTATTTTACGAATAGGAAACAATTAAGATTAAATACTATCACTTAGTTTTAAATCACTGATAAGGAATAATTAAGATTAAATATTCGAATTCACTTTGTCGTCGCTAACAGTCACTAACTGTTTTTTTTTCTTCTTAAATTAATTTTTACGTACGTTTTATAAATTAGTCTCAATATTGTTAATAATTAAGGGAAGAGCGAGATAGCCCCAACACAAGTATTATTAATTACTTACTGGGGATATCTCATTTATAATACATGTAACTGTTTTGAGGCAAATAAAACATTTTCATTTTCATCTTATAGTCTATAACATTTTTATTTATATGTACTATGAATTGCCAATTTTATTTTATGCGTGGTAGTGCCACGCTGCAAGCTATATTATGGTTGTAGCCCGAATGGGTCAGCTCGATCGGGACAGGACCGCGCTCACAGAATACCAGCGTAAAATAGCTTAATATTGCTGTGTTTCGTATGGTGAGTGTAGAGATCCGGAGACCCTTTTTTAGCGGAAACGAGGCACTCCATCTTAGCTCTCGGGGGTGACAACGCATCTACGTTTTGATTTTTAATCGAGGATAAATGTAGATGTCTGTGGGCCACAGCATCCACTTACCATCAGGTGGACTGTGTGCTCGTTTGTCACGCTTGTTCTATAAAAAATATAATAAGTAATATTATTTTAAAATTTTGTAGTATAAATTTAACGAAAAAGGAATTAAAATTTTTTCAACTTAATAGTACATATTTATTGTTATTACTGAATTAGCGAATATTTCGATATTTCTCATTGAATTAATATGTATTTACGTACTAGAACAGCTACCTCCAACAAAAAATGTGCGCTACTCTGTATTCGCGCGGTTGATTTTTTTATCATAGAATAAACATAGGTAGAATGATCCCTAGGTAATAGTAGATTATATTGTTAAATACGTAAATTATATCGAGAACAATATTTAAATTATGTCATTTATTTTGTATATTATATTTGCTTATTTAATATAATATTACATAATATAATATCACAATTACATTTTAATGATATTTTTATCTGAATTTTTTAAAAGGTATCTATGTTAAATATAAAAAACATACTAAATGTATGTTTAACAAAACTTATTAACATAACATTTAAATTAAATAAAAATAGATCGTCGAAAATGAACATTTAAATTAAATATATATTTATTTAAATTAGAATAAGAGTCGTCGAAAAATGCTAGGCACGCGAGAGTTAAAAATGGACGAATAGAGGACTTTGATTTTGATGTGGAAACCTAAAAATAAAATAAAATAATAATAAGTAGATTTAAATATGAAAAATTTAGCCTAATTATAATAACTTATATATGTTTCTACAAAAAAATGTGTATAATAATATATTCGTCCTATACTTAAGTACCCACAGAAATTTCGCATATGAACATATTAATTTCATAATCTATATTCCATGACACGAGATGGCGTCTTAGGAATAATTTGTTTTATTATTAATCTAAAATACTTTTTTATTGATTAAGTATCTTATTAACCGATGAAAAGGAATTCCTTGGTTTTTACTGACATTTCTTGAATTATTTGTGCTATATCTAACCACACACAACGGCATATTTTTATCAAGAGTTTTTTTTTTAAATCAACACAACACGTGGCAACTCTACAAGCGCCTAGCGCATAGTGAGTGACTGATTAAAGTGCGGTGTATGCACCGCAGTTGAGTGGAACAGAGTAGCTGAATGCAGTGTCGCCTCTAGTACGTAGTACGTAATAGCTCAATGATATTTCTGGTGTTTTCACTCAGACAAAATTAAAGTTTTGTGGCTTTATTTTTGTCGGTTGGTAACACTGATTGAAATTTTGAAAGAAAGATAGAGCTGAGCGCTTTTTTTGCGCCCGAAGTAATTAAAGGGCTACCCTATACGTAGGGAGGCTTAAAATGCATTACGCATACCAC
The DNA here is from genome assembly GCA_907164705.1 of Parnassius apollo. Classification (NCBI taxonomy): domain Eukaryota; kingdom Metazoa; phylum Arthropoda; class Insecta; order Lepidoptera; family Papilionidae; genus Parnassius; species Parnassius apollo. The sequence goes on from CAJQZP010000824.1 coordinate 1,948,284, forward strand.
GATAACTGGTCTATCGTGGTTATGAGGGACTCACATCTTACCGGGGAACCTAAGTGATACCCTCTAAAAACCGCCTTTAGGGACTGACAACTGGCTGATTAAGCTTTATTGTGCCGTATCGTGAGCGACCCTCTTTTGGGAAAAGAGGGCGCAGGAGGCTGAGCGCTGCGAACCCAAGGAATTTATAAACTACTAATGTAGACGTTAGTAATACTATTCTGCTTTAGTTATTGTTCTGAGCTTCTGGGCTGCGTTCATATCTAGTTACGCAAAAACAAGCTCAACTTCTTGACGTGTGACGTCACATCACTCACGCACACATCTTATTTCTTTCTTTCTTTATTAGTCAATAAAAGCTCAATGTCTGGCCTCACACACTGGTGAATGTTTGTTCTGACTATAAGTTGAGCATGGTTTTGGCTTGGTTTTTGTGTCATTTGTAAATTTATGCAGTGCTCCGTTTTTCATTCTTTGCTGATCTGAGACTATAAGACAGGTAATTGCTTTTTATTTTTATTCTAAATTTTAATCATATGTAAAAGACTGAGAGAAAAACCTCTGTGACACCTACATTACTGTATTAGCAGTAGGTGTGCTCACCTATACCAAATTACTAATCTATAACGTATCAAGTTAATATAGTTTTATTTTTATTGTATAATATAAAATACAAAATATGTTGTACTTTATTATTTATTTATAACGTAGTGGTAAAAAAATACTAGTCAACAGGCTCCCGCTACTTTGACGCGAAAATGGTTGCTTATTTATATTACCCTTATATTGATGGTTTTGCGTGTTTTAGTTCATGTATATCCAATAAAAACACGGACTAACAGAAAACGTGAAAACGAAACTCCGTCTGTCTCATGTCGCCAGTCACGTGGATGTTTTATTGCCGCGACTTGAACCGACCTCATAAATATGTATTATTACATATGTTTACGACAATGCGACATATTCTTTTTTTTTGTAGTGAAAACTTCTTTAGCGGCGTTGTACACTTTTTTGTAATGGGTAAAAAATGTTAAAATCGCGTCAGTACACGTGACCGGATCGAAATTCGTAAGACGAAAACTTCTTTAGCGGCGTTGTACACTTTTTTGTAATGGGTAAAAAATGTTAAACTCGCGTCAGGAAACGTGACCTGATCGAAAATTCGTAAGACGGATGGAGAGTAGACAGCCGGATGGAAGTATACCCCTCTCTTTCTACGGCGCGGCGAAAATGTATGCCTACGCCTGCTGTTTCGTTTAGGCCATGCTATTGTATCTTCTAAGAAATTTCATGTTGGTTAAACTATCGCCATCTAGTCATTGCTTTATGAAACACTTAATACTTTTTATTTTTAGCTGCTCTGGAATCTTGAATTTTTACCTACTTTATATAAATCAATCAAGATAGTGTGGTCGCCACAAAAAATTAAGCATTATTAATAATAATTCTAATGATAGGTATAAAGGAAATACTAAAAAGGAAATCATATTCTATTAAGCAAGTTATTGTTATATGTTATTGTATTTATTACCTACATTAAAAATATCATTATCATCATCATCATTACAGCCCTTCACAAGTCTACTACAGAACATAGGCCTCCCCAAGGTATGCTACAAAGCACGGTCCTGAGCCGCCTGCATACATCGACTTCCTGCATGTCTTACCAGGTCGTTACTCTATCTATTGGGAGGTCGCCCTACACTTTGCCTACCGGTACGAGGCTGCCACTCGAGAACCTTTTTCCCCCATCAGTTGTCGGTTCTTCGAGATATATGGCCGGCACATTGCCAATTCAGCTTACTAATCCGTTGTCCTATGTCGTTCACTCTGGTTCCACTGCGGATATCCTCATTTTTAAGTTTATCACGCAGAGAAACCCCGAGCATAGTCCTCTCCATGGCTCGCTGAGTGACTTTGAGCGTCCTCATACGGTCAGCACTGAAGGACTACGTCTCAGTGCCGTAGGTCATCACTGGCAAAACGCACTGGTTGTACAGTCTCCTTTTCGGGTTTTGAGGTATACCTGACGAGAAGACATGTCGTAATTTCCCGATCTGTAAGCAGTAAATAACAGTTCAAAAACTGTCAAAAACTCTCCACAACAGCGCTGGAGTAGCTACTGGGATAAAATGAACTCAGCAGTTGTCGGCGGCTGCTAAACTGCTCAGTAGCTCTAAAATCTAAAATGATTTTATTTAGTAAATATAACCTCAAAAAAGTCATCTATCCCACTAATATTTTATGGCACGTTCTTTAAAATTTAGCCTGTAGCTATAGTGGCGCCACCCTTATTTAATGGTTTTCACGGACACTTTTTAATACACAGTCTGTGCTCCTTACTTCTACACTCGTAGACAGAGAAACCTAGGTTTCTCTGTCTACGTCTACACTCCATAATAGTTATGTATAGTTGAATTAGTTGTTAATAAAGTAGCTTCTAGGCGGCGCTGTTGTCGCGTAAATTTTTACGTTAGAGATTCTTATCTATTTCCGTATATACACTCTTATCTATGATTTAGGCGGCGCAGGGCGCTTGCGCGAATGTTCGCGTGTGTTTGTGTTACAGCGTGCCACGCGCTAGGGATGATCGATGTTGCAGAAACATCGATCATGACATTGATGTTGGTATCGATAGCTTAACATCGATGTTCGATGTCTATCCTGCTCATAACATCGATGTTAGCCATTATCTATGTTGTTTGCACGTGTACTTATTTAATAGATGCGAAATAAAAAATCAGTCATGTGGTTTATGGTTTAGTATCAAAAATTAAAAAAAATAGGAAGAAGTTAACAAATATCTAGTAATAATATTATAGTCTGATATTTCTTGCCGAATATGATCATGATGAATCATACTATCTTGATTTTTAAATGTTCTACACATCCACAAATCTGGTATGAAAAAATTTACTATGGGACCTAATTTACGACTTATCGCGAAAGATAAAATATGGTTTTAGAGAAAAAATTAACAAACCACGCTAAAACAATATAATAGACTTTTCCGTTATCTTTGTTCACAAGTTTTAATCAGACAGCCCAAGCAGTAGGTATCCACACCCGTTTATAAAATGCACTGTCGAATGCACTATGCAGTGAAATTGTCTATACTCACGCTCGTTCAGTGATTTATTTTCATAAACTTCAAGTTCAAGCAAAAAATAAACTCGTTATGATAAGCTAAAAAATGCAGCTAAATGTAATTGAATTGTGTAGATACATATTGTTTCTAAATTATGTGGGTATAGACAGCAAGGGAAAACAGTTCATAGAATATCAATTTACGTAGAATAGTTGTTAGGCGACAACCGACAACGTTACTACAGAATAACAAAGCGAAAGCAGTGACAACTGTGACATTACAATTCACACTTGACAGTGAAGTTTGACGCACCATAATGATATTTTTTTAGGTGATCGATGCGTCATGAATTATTCTAAATTTTAAACCTTTAATGGAAGATGCAAGATTTGGTTGATATAGATTTCGCGGGTTCGCGTTTTTCAGAGGTTCCTATTAATCGATTATGGGTTCATTGACATCAATGTTCGACATGTGGCAACATCGATGTTTCGATGTTTGACATGTGGCAACATTTAATTTTTAACATCGATCATCGATGATCATCGAACATCCCTACCACGCGCATCCAAGTCCATGTCCATGGATGGTGAGTGGTGACAGCTGATGGCTCGACTGCTTGTGTAGTAGCCACAGAGTACCTTTGTATAAACTGGTAGTGGCCACTGGTGGTCACACTGTTGTGTATTCGTAAAGTTCGTGTATAAAAAGTGTTTATAAAATATGGAAATTGAACAAAGTGACGAAGAAATAGCGAAAGAAAATGAGTGAGTACTTTAAAAATATACTAGATGAAAATTTAGTTGATTTTCATTTTTTAATTAATATAATTTTATTTTATTATTCAGGTTAGGTTAGGTTTAATTAAAGGTATTTCTTTAGTAATCTGCCGCACGAATTTATGGTCGCCGAGTGGGCGGGTAGATAGGGGGGAGGGGTAGGAACCTCCCCTTAAAAAATTAAGTGCCGGACCCCCCCCCCTTTTTATGATTTTTTTTTAGTAATCTGCGCATGAATATATGGTCGCCGAGTGGGGGGGGGAGGGCTGGAGTAGGAACCTCCCACTAAAAGGGGGGAAGTGCCGGAAACCCCCCTTTTTTTAGTAAAATAATAACCTTACTTTTTTAAACAGGAATATTGACGCAGTTACTTCTGCAACGAAGTGAAGTGAAGTGCAGCCCCTTTGTCCTTGCGTAGCAAACCACAGGCACCCACGCTCGCCTCCGCAGCTTTGGCTTGTTGGTCGCCTTCGGCGACCAGCCTCAGCCGTTACGGCTCGCTTCGGTGCCTGCGATTTGCTACAGCGGGCGGGGGCTGCTCTCCCTCCGTGTCTACGGCTTTACAAAAACACTCTAGAGGTAGGGCAGACAAGGCTATGTGGATTTGGGGTGTGCTAATTCGGTTTTAGAACCGATTCGACCAATTTTATCTATAAAGTCTAGTTGCTCTTAACTCTGCTACTAGAGTGGTAAATGAAGTAATGTAATGTGAATTGTTATAATTTTGTTTTCTGAAAAACCTCTTGACTGCTCTCCACTGCAACTCAATTTGTTGTATATAAGTCCCATCTCCACAAACACAGCAGCCACAAACAACAAATGGATTGTCTGGGTCCGAGTGATTAACTTTTTTATGAGTGTATCTGTGTTAAAAAAAACAAATTGACATATTTGTGTTTCGTTATATGTAATTTAAAGTGAAATTTATTTTTATCGTAATTAATTAAAAAGGCATTTGCGAAATCCAAAAACAGTGTAAATGGTTCGAGCTTAACCCAGACAATCCTCCTAAATTGAAAACATAATTAAAAAAATCATGTATCGTAAATCTATTTCATAATACGAGAACAAATTGACATATTACACTATTTTTGGTGAAATTTGTTTTTATCGTAATTAATTCAAAATGCATTTCCGACATCTAAAAACAGTGTAATAGGGTTAAGTTTAACCCTAACAAGCCTCCTAGAATAAAAACATTATCAAAATCAAGTACCGGATGTCTAGCCAACCCGATATAACCTCATCTTTATTTACCTAATCTTTATTTTTCGAGATATCGATAGTTAAAGTTAACTATCGATATCTCGAAAAATAAAGATTTCCGGCATAAAAAGCAGCTAAATGGTAATCAATAGCATCATTGCCTGTCAACTTAAGCTAAAATAATCACTTAAATCGTGCAGCAGATTACTAAAGCCGACCCTTAATAAATTTTCATTTATTAATTAATAAATTTTATTATTAAGATTAGGTTTCGATCGAGTCTACCGTACTGCTTGACGAAATTATTAAATGTACTTACACATTATAGATGTAATATTTGTAATATGTTTAATACTTTATAGCATTAACCTATATTTTCATAACATCACAATAAGCACATGTTCGGTGTAGGTTTACCAAATAAATAAATTCGAATGAAAATAAATGAAATAAAATAGAGGATAATAAATAATCTCCGTTTTTTAGAGAAAGAAAAAAAAAAAAACAAGAACGAAATCGAGAATACCAAAAGGCATGGCGTCAGCGTACAAAAGATTTGGAGAAAAAAGTTTCGAAGGAAGAGAAAAAAGAAGAAAAAAGAAAAGGACATCGTGAGAATCAAAGGGCATATTATCAACGTACAAAAGGTTTAAAGGAAAATGATAAAAATGTAGAAGAACTGTTCCAAAAGAAATTGGATGATTTGCAAATGTAATTTAATTACATATCAAAAATGCACAACGTTAATATTCAAGTTTTCACTTCTGCCGGCACTCCCAGGTCCCAGAGTGCAATCCGTCGTTTTTTTTCTCTTTATTTGGATCATCAACAGATTATACACAATACTAACAAAAATATAACTCAACAGTGCGACTACATGCTATGTGTTCATCTTCTTACAGGTAACCACAACTTACATAAATATGGAAGTGATTTTTTTTAAAGAAAGGGAAACAGATAATAATATTCTAATAAGTATACATACGTGGAAAATCAGATTTGTTATAGTTACATTTTGTGGATTTAATGCTTAGAGTCTATGTAATATTCATAATAAATCTACTAATTTTATTATACATTTCCGAAATTTTTATGGATCGAAAACTTAAATCTAGATGATGGTGTATTACATTATATCTATTTCTATGGAATTTGGTATATGGTTGTACCTATAATGACATCATTCTGGTAAGTGGGGAGTTACCTAAGATACTTTTACAGAGGCATTCTTTGAACAGCTTGTATACCTTAAAGCGCGGTAACTTATGTGGTAGAGTTATATTAATTTTACTTTATTTTTATATAGAATGGCGGTAAGTGATTACCGCCGCTCATGAACAACTGCAACACCAGGGGGGATTGCAGATGCGTTGCCGGCTTTTTAAAAAGGAATAGGCTTTTTTCTCAAGTCAAGCTTGCCGGACTTCACTACTATAGCCCTGTGCAAAGTTTGATAGTGCAGGAGCGTCGCAGTCGGTCTGGCGGACTGGCCTGTTGAAGGTCCGCGCGATCTCGTTTTGTCTGCGCGGGCACAGACATGCCTGAATGTTAAGCTGTCTGTTTACAGACACAAGAGCGATACCATCTAGTGCAGACGGCCTTTTATTATTATTTAACGAACTTTGGAGATTTTTAATTTGTAATGAGTTTTAATGGTAATAAAATATTCTGGGAATAGTTCTCTATATCTCTATATCTATGCGCAAGTAATTGTACAGGTCTCCTGGTTCATCAATTTCTAATTCTTTATCGAAACGGATATGGCTAAACTTATTACTATTTTTATACCATTCTTTGCAGTGTACAATAAATAAGTAATAAGCATTGCAAGTTTAGGTTGTCATCTTAATGTGCATGCACAACTAATCACGTAGCCCTGAAACAAACTGATGAGTCTTTGTAATGTATTATAAACAGCCCGTGGGTATGTCCGTCTAGTGAGGAGTCTATTAAATAAATATCTTCCTTATTGTATTTGGTTAGGGATTTTAATCTACTGCGTAAAAATTAATATTAGGTACTTCGTGAAACATTGTTTGGATAGCTCAGCTAAAACTTAAACTAACTTTTAATTTAACTTTTATTAGATTATTTTTACTTTTTTGTTACTGGGATAGTATTTCAAAATTCGACCGTTAATCATCTAATTTTAAATGTAAGGAGGAATATAATTCTACAATTCACAAACATATTATTCTACAACAATCTTTTATTCACCCTGCGGCAAGATCCGGCTGCGCCCACGAGGCTTAGATATTAGACAACCAGTTAATGGTACGACCATTATGACCAATATATCCAATAAATCAAAACTCAAACTTTACAACTGGTAGTGGGAAACTAGTCTCGCAGTGGATTTAAAAAGACACCATATTATGTAACAGGATGTGTTAAAGGACACTTTTGATAAACAAAAGTTACCTAAATAGAAACATGGGATTTAATAAAGAACAAGTGACCACGAAAATTTTAATAAAAACAGTAAATACACAATTCAAATTTCAAGGATACGTTGAAAATAAATCTTTACCGACGAATTGTAAGAAAAAAAAACAAAGCATACATAATATGTACCACTTTGTTTACAACACCACATTGATCTCGAATGCCATGTGCCTGAGACACGAATTTATAAATTCAATAGGATATCAATTTATTTTTTCATGCGCCGGGCACGTTGCAATTGATAATCAAAATGATTATGCAAGACCCAATTTTTAAGATTTTCAATTTCTATCGGCGAGCTTTAAGTAGTTTATTAAAAAGAATTGTGTCAACATAAGATATAGGTATGGTTAAGGTATAGCTATAACACGAATGGGTCAACATAAATAGCTGCTTAACGCTACTGTGTTTCGTATGGTGAGTGTAGGAAACATGGTAAGTATCCTTTTTACTGGATACGAGGCATTCCTCTTAGTCTTCACAGATAACAACGCATCTGCATTTTTATTGGTAATCGAGTATAGATGTAGATGTCTATGGACTGTGTGCTCAATTGTCCCTTATCCTATGTAAAAAATTGACGGTGATAAAATCCATTGGTGGAAACTTACAGGTGCATTCAGAAACAAAGACTAAACTGCTATTTACCTGCAGCCAGACATGCGTGAAGTCGATGGATGCAGGTGGCTCAGAATCGTGCTTTGTGGCATTCTTTGGGCGAGGCCTATGTTCATAAGTGATGATGATGATGATAAGAGCAGATAACCTTGAGTGCCAACGTGACAAATTTCAAAAACATTCTATTCGAAAAAGGTTTATTTGAATTTATTGTATAATAGTTGGCTGGGACTGAACTTAAAACTCTTACTTAACTACATAGTCCACCTGATGGTAAGTGGATACTGTCATAGACATCTACATTTATTCTCGATTAAGAATCAATGTACAGATGCGTTATCACCCTTGTGGAATAAGATGGAATGCCTCGTATCCAGTAAAAAGGATCTCCGGTTTTGTACACTCACCATAAGTACAGTAGCGTCCTATTTTACGCTAGTATTCTGTGAGACGTGGTCCTACCTGGTCCTGTCGAGCCGCTTCGCGCTACAATTATAACATAGCTGCAGCATGACTTTGCCACGTAGGTACTAAAATATTAAAAAATACTCAAAATTTAACGTGAATATTTGTTTCAGTTACAATTCAAATGATGGTTTCGGAAGGATTTCAGGAGAGCAGCTTAAATTCACCGCGCCGTCCGAAGACGAGGGAGAGTATTCGCCCGGCGCCTACTTGAAGAAAAGGGAAGGTCTCGAGGGCAAGTCACACTGAATATGCCCAATTTATATTTCTGTTATTAAATGTTATTTTATAATATACACTAGATCATCATCATCATTATTGTAATCCATCACAATTCTACTGCTGAACTTAGGCCTGCATCAAAGAATGCCATAAAGTACGATCCTGAGCCGCCTGCATCAATTGAGTGGAGGCCGCCCTACATTTCGTTTACTGGTACGAAGCTCCCGCACTTTCTTTTATAAAACTGAAGTTACAAACGAACTTTCGGTCAACCTGATGGTAAGTGGATACTGCAGTCCATGGACACCTGCAACTTCAAACCAAAAAGGCTCCAGATTTGATGTCACCTCTGTGTGTGCAGAGCAAAGCACTGCTATTTGGCGACAGGAATAGGGAAGAGGGTCACTCGAGAAACTTTCATCCCCACTGGTTGTTTGTTCCTTGTATTATTTAGCTATATGGATCAGGCTATTGCCATTTTCTTAGTTTTATTTATTTGTTTATTTTTAGCACGGAACACATTGGAATTATTTTGGTTTCGCCGTTGGGTGCTATTCGCTAAAATACACTTTAGAGCGAGACTAAACGCTGTTTATGGCACTGGAAGAGTTAAGAGCATCCAGTTTTGCCGCTACAGCGTCATACTTCACCGAGTGACAAGTCCACTCATATGTTTGATGTATATTGTAAATATAATGAAGTAAAGCGTGAAATATAGAGCCGCCTTGTGTTTGTTGCATATGATAATCTTAACTCTGCCTTGTCCATGGGTGTTGGAAGAGGCTTCTTTGGCAAATGCCAGAAATATTTTATGGCTTCCGATATATGGCATAACCATCTATTATTTTCACAAGATTTAAAATACATACCCGGGTATAAAAGATTTAAAATTCATACACGTGACATATAGCAACATTTAAGGTGCGTAAAATAAAAATGTCTCACCAATACACCTGCAGTGTGATGGCGTGTCGATTATAGCAAGTCCTCTCTACTATTGGTACAGTTAAGTGGTCATGTTACGGAATCAAATAAATCTCAACACCAGGCACCGCGCCACCGTCTTAACACTCGGTTGAATCGGTCAACCTCTCACTTGAGGGGCTTTAATTCAACAAATTTAAATAATAAATTATAATAGTCTTTTAAATATATATTTTTATATTTTTACTTTATCTTATTTCAATGGATTATATATTATATAATATAAATATATATTATAATTAGATTCAGTTCTCTCGCAGTTTTTTTATACATTAGCGTTTCAAGAACATACAGTCCAATTAATGATAGTGATCACAATATCCGTATTTCTATACTCGATTAAAAATCAAAATGCAGATTTGTTTTTATCCCTGAGGACTAAAAAATAGTTAACAGTTAAAAGGTTCACTGGTTCTCGCCACTCAATTTATAAAACACATTGAGCCAACTCATTAGTGCTGGGTCATATTTCAGCTCAAGCGTAAATGTACCATAAAAATCTTTTCTATAAATAGAAAACTATTAGGTTATTATACAATTATACAATATATGAGCTAATGAAAACAAACTTAAGAATCTATTTTACATTTACAGCAAGACCCAATGTCCCACCGCATAATAGAGAAGAGACGACGAGATCGGATGAATAATTGCTTAGCGGACCTCTCTCGCCTTATTCCGCCAGAGTACCTCAAGAAGGGCCGGGGTAGAGTGGAGAAAACCGAAATAATAGAGATGGCTATACGACATCTCAAGTTCTTGCAGGAGCGCATCAATGGTTTGTAAGACCGAATTCTTTTAATAAGTTTAATTTTTTCTATCTATGTTTGATTATTTATTTTTTAATATTAAGCACAGTAATTCCTAGTCCTAAACGTTTGTGTTCAATGTAATGCCTATGAGATCAGAGGGAGGTTTGCATATTGAGTGAAGAAAACAAACTTACCACAATGCATCCAGATTAAAAACCAACGCACTAGCTGATATTCCGTTGCGTGACTGAATTTAGTAGGTAATTAATTTTGATCCTATCTGGATCCTGCCATCCGCTATCAACAGCAAGCAAGCTTGCTACCTAGAAGACAAATAATTAGTAACATTAATATTGTTGGCTAGTTCACGCTAGCTCAGCTGTATTTTAAGACGAATCCACTTCTACTATCGCCTTCTGTTCATCATTATCAAACTTCTCTGGACGACCACGAGGTTCATTTGTGAGTTGAATTTTTTTTTATAGAAGAGGGGGCAAACGAGCATGCGGCTCACCTGTTGTTAAGTGACTACCGGCGACCATGATCAACCGCAACACCAGGGGAATTGCAGGTGCGTTGCGGCCCTTTAGAAAGGAGTAACCTCTTTTCTTGAAGGTCCCCAGGTCGTATCGGTCCGGAAAAATCGCCGGTGGTAAACTATTCCACAGAGAGGTTGTACGCGGAAGAAAACTCCTTTTGAAACGTACAATGGTGGACCGCCAAGCATCCAGATGGTGCGGATGGTATCGGGACGTTTGCCGCGTAGTGCGTTCACGAAATTTGGCAGCTGGGATTAATATTTAAAGTATTGGCGTATTTCTATAATAAAAATCACACACAACACAATGGAGAAGATAACCATTTTTTGTTTTATATGCCAAAAATTCTACAAAAAATTATGAGAATAACTGTGTTTTTAAATTTTTTCTATCTTCAAAACTGACCGAGATATAAAGGCGCAAAGTCAACATTTTCGATCTAAGCCGCGGGCCGAGCGCGACATCGTTGATGACGTCACAAGTTCCATCTTCGTGCGAGCGACGCGACGCGCACTTAGAAAATCAAAACATACTCCATAAATATTACAACTAATTTACTCGAATGTGCCCGTCGCATGCGGATCTATCTATCTATTTTTAACAAGAGACATTATAGTAGAACATGACACCATCTATTAAATATTGTGCTGTGCCTCAATGTAAAAATACGGCCACAAAAACACCTGAAAAGTTGTTTTTTAATGTGCCTAGAAACCCTACCATCAGAAAAAAATGGACAAATGTTATGAGAAGAGCACATCCTTTAGGACCGAACACGTCATTTCCAAAAACTTCACAATATTTTTATAAATCTTTCTATTACATAGACCATCAGTTTTAAGTAACTAACATTCATTGAACCTTTCCACGCTTAATGATCATTATAATTTCAAGAAGAAACAATACCTAATACCTACATATTTAACTAAAACTACTTCAGTGTAAATAAACATCCAAACTTGGGTAAAGTACCTATGTAATGTAGATAAGTCAATGATCTGTCATGAGTTCGTAAGTTTAGATACCTAATATGTTTGCAGTAAATTTTAAAATGTTTATAATGCACATAAAGGTTAAAATATGGAATATGTTAACAAACGTTTTTATATTTTTACGATATTTCGAGCAAAAACTAAACACACACGCAGAGCTGTTCAACTTTCATACTTTGCGGGCCGCAAATAATGTAATAGGTTTGATTATGAAGTGGAGCACTTAAATTTTGTTTCGTGTTGTCGTATTTTTATGTATTACATAGTTGGTACATATTTTAAATATTGATGGAATACAAATTACGAGGTTCCTTATTTTTTATAGACTTTAAATAAGTTTGTATTTTGTTCTGGGTCGAAAACGATTTGGAAAACTACGTTAAGTACAAACTAGTTGGTGGTCCCCTCAAACTTAAAAAAGATGTTTTGCCTCACAAGTTTGCTTGGCAAAATCGGTGAGGATATTAGCCACTTAACGACCGTTACATACTTTGAAGCAATTTCTCACTTTTTACATCAAAGTATACTTTGCGCTTTCGTATTTAGCTTAAATATTAGTTTCACAATATATTGCACAGAATATATTGACACAGAAAGCAATTAAGTCACTTAAAAAGTAAAAACTTGCGACATTACGTTGGTCATTCCTAGGACTGAGTCAAATTCAATTACAAAATTTTTATTGAAAATTGCCAACAAGCCTCGAAAAGTAGATAAATAATTAAAGATAACTTGCCGCTCCATTGTATTTTCCATGATATCCGATATAATAACTTGTAATTCACAATTTTAAAAGCAAAATTATCACACGTTTATTCAACGAAATCAACGGAACTTCAATGACAATGACAAGATTCTTTTTATTTTTTCTATAGACGTTACTAGTAGTAACGTATATCATACAGCCAAGTTCACAATGAACATAGTCACGGTCTTATTCCACAGAGAAAGATAAAGAAATAAACGAATTTAGCCGCGAAATGCGACCGTGTTTTAATGGCGTGTTTAAATAATTTTAATTTTAATTTCTTACTGGCTGAAATCAGCCACCTCACAGACGAGACCGAGAGGCTGATCCTATTCTTATCATTAGCAAATGAAACCCAGAAGTATTAATGTAATAATGGGTACCTAGGTAATAAAAATATTATCTTATTCTTATACCTACCTTTTCATTTTGACTCCGCGTATTTCAGCCGCGACAAAATCTTTGTTTCTTAGAAAATATTCCGCCACCATCATGTCACGGACTATTGGAAGGTTGTCAGATTGACCCTTTTGAAACCCTTCTTCCATCATTAAATACTTAAAAACACCAGAGCGAACGAGGGCAAACAACTCACCCGCGAAATATTACTACAAACGTATGATCGGCGCGCTGGAACGGTATGGCGGCGCGGCCGCATGGAACGAATGACGTCACGCGCTACTCGCGGACACGGGCGAGATTTTAGAAATGTACGTAAACTTTCCACGCTTATAACTTCGGTAATAGTGCACCGATCGATGTGAAATAAAAACTAGAATTATGTGTTTGGTCTAGACTTTTTACCTACGTACTTAAAAGTCTAATATTGTAACCTTGTTATCTTCTCCATTGATTTGTACTTGATACTCCTACAGTGAGCATCAAGGATTTTAAAAACACATTTTGATAATTTTTTTTCATGAAACAGCATCATCGAAGAAGGACAACAAACCTGATGTTAAAACACTCGTAGAATGTTCGTAGTGCACTAGCTAATTTTTCTTTATTATAGTCTATGATTATTACTTTACGGAAGTAACCCTTCGGCCTTAGTAAAGTCCCTTGTATTCTACTTAATTAATAATATATAATAATTAATAAATTAATTTCTAATCAAAAACCTTTGATTGCATTTATGTTCTTAAACCTATATGCCAACACAACGCGATCTTTATTTTTAATGTAATAATTATGTCTGATACATATTATGGATCATTACAGCGAGCGAAAGGCAGGCGGGGGAAGAACACTTCCGCGCCGGTTATCAAGAAGCGGTTGGAGAGGCACTACGTTACCTGGCAGAAACTCAAGGCTTTCCCACCGACGGCATTTGCGCACAGCTTGCCTCTCACCTTAAAAGGCATTGCGAAATTATCACAAAAGGTTAGTAAACATTTCAAAGATGTTTTTATAATAATATAAGAAAAGATCATTTATGAGTGTAGATGTTGTGAAAAATAATAGCTGTTATCATCGGTAATTAAAAACTCAATTCTTACGATCGATTTTTACGACATACACATGTGTAAGCGATCACTTTGTTGTCAGCTGAAATATTAGGTATAAGTGTACAAATTTTAGGATGCTACTCGTAAGCAGTAAGTAGCAATACGAAGCCCACATTCACTTACTCAACTAACACATAAACGACATAATTTCTCAGGCGAAGCGCCCCGGCACAATAGTCGATCGTTTGGCTCATCGTCGGAAACCGCAAGTTCATCCTGTAGTTCGCTCAGCTATACGGTGAAGCCAGGTGTCATCCAACCACCGCCCGGCCCGCACGCCTATCCGCCCGACCACTACGAGCCGGCGCCAGACCAGTCGTACCCTTTGGAATGTGATCGAGGTATGAAGTCCAGAAAATTATTGCCCTTTCAACCAAATATTAATTCTTCTTCATTTCTTCTTTTTACAAAACATTACTCCCACACTACGATTGCATCTGCTAAATGTTCTTTAAACTAAGTAAGTAATAATTAAGATTGAAATGAGAATTACAATTTATTCTTCCTCTTTTTTTAAATAGAAAGGGTTTAACAAACTACCTGATGGATACTGCGAACCATAGACATCTACATTTATTCCTCAATTAAGCATCAATATGCAGATGCGTTATCACCCCCTTTTTTTAACATGGGGAAATGCCTACGCATACCCGCCTCGCGGGGGCAAGGACGGGTTATGTCGGACTCGCACCGACTAAAACCCCATGGTGTTCCACCTTCGTCGCATATTGGCAGGGCTACGGGAACGCTTTCGCACACATCCGCGGCCCCACCAGCAACTACCGCCCCATGGCAGCACCTCGTCGGGAGAGGAATATTCCTCCCCGTTTTCCTTCCCAAGTAAGGCGCACCAGAACACATGGCACGCCTTCCTCCACGGCCTCCAATTACATCTGCGTAACAGACGCCCCCCGCGTCCGATGCGCGAAGGCCATGGGGCCAGGAAAAACGAGCACTTAGAAGTACTAGCCTTCCCGACCCCAGCGGCGGATCTGGTCTATGGCTCCGCCGCCAACCAAGATTCGGCTGCGGAGGATAGGGAGAGCGGTGCCTCGCAATACCGACAATCCTCTCCCCCCGCAGCCCCATCACCACCGCATCAATGGTGCGGCCCCGTTTGAGTCGCGGAGGATAGGGCGAGTGGCGCATCGCCATACCAACACTCCTCTTCCTCCGCGACTCCACCTCGGCTGCAGCGGTAGGTGGGGAGGACACACCTCCCCCCGCAATCCACCAACACACATCCGAAGTGGGCTTCCCAAGCCCACTCGGAGTGGCCACCTCGGGCCGGCCCTCCACCTCGGACCAGCCATATGGATTCCTCTTTGTTTCGCCGTGGGTGACCAAGCCACGGCTTCTAAGCCCCCCGCCACGACAAGGCGGGAACCCGTTCGGGGGGGGGAGCGTTGTCACCCCTGTGTGCTAAGAATCCCTCGTTTCTAGTAAAAAGGGTTTTCGGTTCTTTATACTCAACACACAAAACACTAGTATTCTGTGAGAGTGAGGTTCACCCCAGTCAAGCCGACTTATTAGTACTACAATCATAATATAGCTGCAGCATAGCTCTACCACATACGATAACATAATACAATAATTTCTGCATTGTCATCAACTAGTAAAGGTCTACTGCTGGACATGGACCTCTCCCGTTTTAGTGAGTATTTGCTGTAACTGTTATGTTTAGTAACGATCATTGTACCAAACGCTTCGTCCCGTCGACGGTGCTCCCCGTCGCCGGCCTTTTCCGTTTAGCATTAACGGGAACTAGAGCCATAAGGTGGCGAAAATCCATCACCCCATTTCATCCCGTGGGTGCCGTAAGAAACAGATGCTAGAGCAAATGTCAGAAGGTTCTTATAAAAAATATTAAAATACAGCCTATATGTGTCGGCCTAAATAAGAAGAATGTGGTTTGCAAGATGATGCGGTGACCAGGATTAAGAAAGGAATGCTTCGGTGGTTTGGTCATGTAGAAAGAATGAATGCGGAAAGACTGACAAAGCAAATATATGTTGCAGAATCGAATGGAAGAGTCGGAAAGGGACGTCCTAGGCGGAAGTTTGTAGACCAAATTGGCGATATACTAAAAATGGACCAAATTGAGAGTACCCTTAACCGACGAGCATGTATGCAGTATAGAGCATAATGCATGTATGTAGGTATATGGTTGTGGAAGAGGCGAGAGAGGTATGTCAGGACTGTGCTAAATGGAAGTCTGTAGTCTCTGCCTACCCCCCTGGGTGACAGGCGTGAGTGTTTATGTATATGTGTCCTCCGCTGGGCATAGGCCTCCTGTTATTTCTTAGAGGGTTTTAGGGGCAAGGACACTTCCCCGCGGCCCCAATTCGTAATGGTGAACTTCACAGGTCTTTAAAAAAAAATTTCTTATTTCTCAGACATGCAGGTTTCCTCACGATATTTTCCTTCACCGCCGATTACTTGGTAAAATCAGTGAATCAAGTGAAATTTATAGTGAACGCTAACCATCTGAGCTACCACGGCTATCACTTACTTCGTGCCATTGACTAGGGCAAGCTTAAAACCGATTTACACTTCGACAAGTACAGTAGCGAGTTTAGTTACAGGGCAGTTGACAGTAAACGGTTAAGTGGGCAGTAGCGTTCAAACAATGTTTTCGTGGCGAGTTTAGTTAAGGACATTAGTTCATAGAGTTCATTGTAGTATGAATTTTCAAGACTACAGAATTTTTCTTGTTTTCGTTTAGGATAGTTTTAAGATTACGTCAAGAATTAAATGATATAGAGTAAGAGAAATGTAACTGGTTGTTGTTAAAGAAGATTTTTTTAAATTTTCATGAGTGCAGCATCTCGAGCAATTTTATAATTTGAAATTCTACTATAATATATAAACATTCGTGTTCTAAATACTCCTGTACGAATTTATACGTGATATCTTCCGTTCATTTCATTATTAAAACGCAACATAAAACGTATATAAATATTCAATAAACAGTACCTTACAGACTTTGTGGCGAGCTTAATTATAAAAGTACAATTATAAGTTTTGGCGCGCAAACGTTGTGTACTGTCAACTTATGCACTGATATGAACTAAACTCGCTCGTTCACACAAGCGGCGCGTTTAGTTGCGGGTGCCGGGAGACGCGCGGAAGGGCAACACTTCGCACAAAAAATAGCCGGACCGGCTATCCCGTTCAACTTAATTGTTAACTTGCTACTTAACTCGCTTATTGCCTTCAAACGAGATTTTCTACTGAACTCGCTAGGTTCGCAAGTTAACTCGCTAATGTACTTGTCGAAGTGTAAATCGGTCTTTAGAAAGCTCTTATCATCACCATCATCATTACAGCCCTTCACAAGTCCACTGCTGAACATAGGCCTCCCGCAAGGAATGCCACAAAGCACGGCCCTGAGTCACCTGCATCCATCGACTTCCTCCATGTCTTACCAGGTCGTCACTCCATCTAGTGCCAAAAAATTCCCCCAAAGCTCTTATAGCTTCCGATAAATAGCTGAATGATAATTTCTGTATGCAGACCTGCGACGGAGAGCAGCGTCAAAGAAGCGAGATGTCTGGTACAGCGTTTGTCAGTTTGTCTAGGATTTTTAGGATCTGACAATGATGATAATGATGGTCTGATAAAATTTTGAAACAATTAATTGTATAATGATTTCTTATATTTACGCGAACACTATACATTGATTAAAACTACTTTTACGGATTTTATCGCGTTTTATTTAATTTTAATACCCGACGTTTCGGGTGCTTTCCAGCACCCATGGTCACGGGAGACTGAGGTGACTGACGTCCAAATGTCAAAGTTAACCCGGAGTACCTTCAGCTTTTTAATTAGTCTTTGGTCCGATCTACGCAGAATGAACTAACTGTGTTTTGAAGTCTTGCAGTGGTATGCTTGGGTTTAGTTTTAATTTTATTAATTATAGGATCCCAAGGAGGTGGTAGTACCCAGCCTGCTTCTCTATTTAATTAGGATGTTTTTAAATTTAAATAGCCTCACGTATCATCCTTGCTTGCACATCCTACCAATGAACAAAACTTCAAAACACAGTTAGTTCATTCTGCGTAGATCGGACAACAGGTCCTACGGGTATACGGGTAATTAAAGTTAATTAATATAAAATTATACTCAGTGTCCAGTGCCCACCAAAATTTGTTAACAAATGGCTAAATAATGTCTCTCTCTTAAACTTTTATAATAGTGAAAGCCGCGAACCACGATTGTTGCCCGAATCCCAATCGGCTGGAGTAATCAAATCAAATAATTTATTTGGAAAACATAGGTAAAAAGTTACAAACTTCCACCAAGTTTGTAACTTTTTACCAAAGGTATGATAAGTAACACTATGTTTCGCATAAAAAGGCATACAAATATTTGTTTATCACTATCACCTCGCAATATGAAAATTTATTTTTAATAAAATAACAATTTCATTATAATTCGTATGTTTAGAAATTACATAATTCTTAACACCATAAAGATAAATAAATCGGACATTAATTATTGTAGGTACTAAAAACCATTCATTTTATCTCCAAAATATTCGTTGATAGAGTAGTATGCTTTATTTTAAAAAAAACTCGAAAGCAATTTCTTAAATTTGTCTATATTATCAGTTTCTTTGATGTTTTTTGGGAGTTTATTAAAAATTTTAGGAACTTTTTGAATACAGGGCTGTTTTATGAGTTTTTGTACGTAGTTTGTTCCTATGTCATATATTATTACCGTTTTCAAATATGCTAAAATGCTTCCTTACAAACATAGCTACTTCGAATATATATAAAGATGGCAGGGTGAGAATGTTAAGATCAAAGAAATGCGGTTTGAAACTATCGGTAACCTGCAACTGACATACTGCTCGTAACTTGATGATACTTGTGTTTTGTGTACAGTGGCGACGGCGCAGTGCGTGCCTGGAGGAGGGTCGATGATACCGGGGATGAGTGCTGGGGAGGGGCTGTGTGAGGGGGCAGGGGAGGCGGGGGGGCGCGGAGCCGCCAGACGTGCGCCACAAGCGTGAGCGCGACGCTGCGCTGCGCAAGCTGTGCAAGCCCGACCACGACGACTACTTGCACTCCTACAAGTTCAAGAACTCCATCGAGAGGCGGTTCTCCAGGTCGCAGGACACGGAGGCGAGTACACACGTTGATATTAGCATAAGATACATAATACTCATACATTTTTCATACTGCTTTACATCTTAAGAGCGTAGTCGGTATGCGCGGGAGTTGAGAAATAGTTATTTGAAGAAACTATTGCCGTGGTGCTGCGCGTGAGGCCCAATGTCCACTGCAACGGAGGCATCAACATGTGAGTGAATAGTCTGTATTTGTGTGCGCAGCTAAGTACCACGCATTTCTCGCCCGCCTGCGGTTCTTCCGCGTCCCGCACCATCCAAGCTACGTTCGTGTAAATCCGACTATTGAAGATATCGGCGTTCGCATTGTTTCGTGTGATCGTGCTGTTTCGCACGCGGTTTATCTCATCGCAGCGAATCAATTACCAACTTTTTTGGACGCTCATAATATGCATTTACGTCAAATTACAATATGTATTTATATAATGCCTATCTCTATTGCAATTAAATATTATAAAACTATATAATTGACCTTCCGACTGGGGTTGCCATCGGTAATTGGGTTTTTACTTGTTATATAAATTTTTGCTTGTGCGAGAAACAACTGTGTTTTATTTTATTTTTTGATAGAAAATAAAGTGTTAACTCGTTATGACTATATACAAAAGACATAGTAATTTTTCATTATGGAGCTTACATGGAAAAGGGACATCAGTGGAATTAGTTTTAAAGTTGGTTTACGACTGATGTTCCATAAGTAGTCTATGTAAGATTTAGAAGGAACCTTTTAACAGGCACATGAAATGTAATCTACATTACTTGTAAAGAAAGGTTTGCGAGCTCAAGTATCTTTCTTAAAAAAAATTCTAAACACACAACACAACACATATAGAATAAATGTACATATTAATTATTGATATAACTTTTGTATTATTTAAAACCACACCACACCCACCCCACACGCAGCTCTTCTGCCACATAAATAAGAATTTACTTGATAAGAGTAATCATTATTTGATAAACTCCCCAGTAAAGCTAGCAAATCAAGTAAACGGAATTGTCACACCAAGCAGTAGAGTGCGAACATTAGGTACATATTATTTGGTTACGGTTTGTATATTTTCAAGAGACACTTCGCTTAAATTCAATCTAAATAATACTAAACGGTAATTATAGACTCTTAAAATGTTATTGAACTCTTGGAAAAATACAAAATGAGCATCTGATTCATTGATTTATATATTACAATAGATTAGTAATTACCACGCCAAAGCGTTGCCACTGCATATATGGCCACATCCATATGCCTAGCTAACGTCAGTTCGGTGTTCAATGTGACACCGACAGCGTTGAGCCGAATGATCCGCAACAAAAAATAGGAAAATTTGTAGTGAAAGAATGCGATTCAAGGTCACAAAAAGATAATAAATCAAGCGGAATCACTTTCCACACAAGTTTTGGTTCATGTTTTCATATAAACGTAAAAACCTTAATTAAATAAAATTATCGAATATTGCGATTTAGGTTAAATGTTGCCACTTTTCCTCCTTTGTGATTTTCCCACATTAACGGAAGACTATATAATTAATGAAAAAAGTTTATTTGTTACCTCTGATTTTAAATATTTTGGAAATTACAATAAAAACTACGTTTTAACTTTCATACAAAATAATTAATTATTCTTATTTTAGTTTATTAATGAATGATCTATTAAATATATTTTATTACCTATTTTATATTAATAATTTTATATTGATTATAATTTTATTTTTATATAAATTTTATATTTTATATTAATTATACCTTATTACCTATTTTATATTGTTTGATTTAATAGTACAATAAAAATACTGTTAAAATATGTTTTATTTCATCAGTTATGCTAATTTCTATTCACGTGATAAAAAATCTACTTTTTCTAAAATAAAAACAATCAACTGCACCTTAAAAAAAACTCCTTTTTATTGCGTATTTTGGGTTAAATTTCATATAGTAAGCCACACCAACCCGCCATTGCATGTGTCTATCTTTATCTAATCTTAGTGACGGTATTGTTATCGCAACTTGTGTAAGTGAGACAGATATATGTTTATTTAAAATGTTTAGTAATTTCAAAGCTACGTCGTCGCGGTTGGCTAGTGGTTACACTTTTTTCGACGCGCAGTAATGTGGTTTGCTCCTCTAGTTTTGTATAACTCAATGATTTCACTGTTTTCTGCCGCTTGTAAATCGGTATAAAATAAACATCGATATCGACTGACATCACTATGATATCGATAAAAACTTCGACAGTTGTCACTTCCCTAATTTTATTGTGTATTATTTATTCTGTGCTAATACGTATGTATTAGCACAGAATAAATAATAGTACTACGTAGTATTAGACTAACACTCCCTCACCTCTGGTCTCCCCCCAGTAGATTGCGATAGGAATAACTGCAGATAAGAACGATTTTATCTACAAAAATCATGATCGATCGATGCTTCGTATTCCTCAGTTTTCTCCACGAAAAGTAAGCTAATTAAACTATTTTTGGTATCAAAATTTAAAAGACGAAAAGATCTATGCTCACTATCTATTAAAAACCCTATTTAAAACTTTGGCAGTAACTTTAGTATCTTTTAGGTTTTTGGAAAGTCATATATTTTTGTAATAATTTTTTGGAAGAAAATAAATGACAGTGGCATGCGTTCCATAGACCTAGATTTTTATAAATAAAAACGATTACTCTAAAGGCATTATCCAAGAAGAGAATACAGGAATACATTTGTATGGAAAAAATGCAGCCCATCTACGCTCTTGATCTCGACTTATTTTCTCGCATTCAGTTTGTTCACACATTCCTTTGCCAAAGATTTTCTCCTCTAATACATTTCCGTTTGATCTATTTCATGTATATGTTTTACTATTCTAGCTATTCTATAATAGTATTTGTTATAGTAAGTCTTTTTTTATATAAAATTGAAGTGACAAACGAAGATACAATCCATCTGATGGGAAGTGGCTATTAGTATTAGTAGAAGTAGGCTACAGATGCGTTGTGACCACTGAGGACTAAGATCACATTTACAAGGGGATCATACCTTCACAGATGGACTAAGAAAACAAGTCCTGTCACCTAGTATAGATTTTACTTATACAGGAGAAAATCCTTATATTTGTGTTTTATCACGTAACACTTAAAACTTTACTCCATACTTGAAATTGCTCATGTATCGTGGAGGCGCTTTGCGTAAATAAAGTTCAAAAAGACAAAAAGTTGGATCCGGAACAATATTTATTTGGCGGTCATACAAAGTTATGATCAGTGCGTGAATCGATCCGCAGCAACGAAATCAAACGCTAAGTCATTGCTATACCGAATCGTTAAATAAATTGTCATCATTATCAGACCGTACAAGTTTACAGTACGGCACGGATTTTTCCCGTTGAAAGGAGAATTCGCCTTGACCGTAACGCTTGACCGGCGAAAAGATGAAGCAGATTCTCGTCGTTAATTTTGATTATACTGCCATATATAGGCTATAAGTTCTTTATCCCATACCATCAGAATGAAATGAGGTGATGGATTTTTTTTACGTGGCCATTATACGGCAGTCGAATTGCGAATTCCAACCCACGACTATTTTTGATTTGCAGTACGTACCCTTAACAACAAAGCTAGTGTAGCTTCATTATCGATTGTTCAATGAATGTGGTGAGTGACGGTGATGCAATTGTCCAGGCAGAGGAGCCGCAAGCGCGCGCACCGCAAGCCAAGCTATATTCGCACAAGCGGCGCCGCGCCGCGCGCCCTGCCGCCTCCACCTCCGCCTCCGCCTCCACCGAGGATGCGCAGGACACCTCGCCGCAGGTACACACACATGAATACTCACATTCACACAAACACACACACACGCGCGCGCACCGCAAGCCAAGCTATAATCGCACAAGCGGCACCGCGCCGCGCGCCCCGCCGCCTCCACCTCCGCCTCCGCCTCCACCGAGGACATGCATACTCACATTCACACACATACACACACACACACGCACGCACGCACGCACGCACGCACGCACGCACGCGCGCGCGCGCGCGACTACGCATGCACGCAAGTACGCGCCACCGTACGGTGAACGCGAAAGAATCCTTGCCGTATAATACCGCGCCGTGCATCCTCTCGCCTCACCTTACTAACTTCTCACTTTCACTTCTGCACTCCCTACATAATGCACAACTGTACACCTACCTTTTGACTATAATATATACTTTAACTGCTTCTTCTCTCTACTTGCTTACCAGCCATAAATGCAGTGCTGGACACGTGCAACGCTTTGCGAGTACATGCACGATCTCAGTACATATATGTATATCTTTCCTACCGTATAGTGTGTGGTGTGAGTGTCCGTATGGTATCAAGAGAAGAGTGGATAGGTTTTTGTTAAGCTAAGTAACCATATCATGACTACTATCTTTGGCTGATCACCACTTATCGTGCGGTGGGATAGTAGTCGAAAACTGGCTTATTAAAATTAAATAAATAATAGATTAATGATAAGATATTATTGCACCCGCATTGCAGACCGCTACTCAGCACATGCAACTTGTACGTAAGTTGGTTTATTCGCAGGACACGTCGAGCGATTCACATCACCATCAATATGACCAGTATGAAAAACCTCCACCGACGCAGTACGTTCCAGTTTTCGCGCTCAACGCACTTGGTTAGTATCTTATAGTCATAAATACATTTATAAAATTCTTCAAGTGCATAATGTAATGTAACAATTTCGAGATAAGGATACCGTTACCATTACCGTTACAGCCTACTATACATTCCCATACATTGCTATAGGGGGATATTTGCCATAGTTACAACGCTTGCCAAGCGTGTTAGCAATAACATTTTTATATTTAGTCGTTATCTAGAAGACGCTGCTCTCCATCTCCTGATTCGTTTGCCTCTGAGAAAAACAGTGGATTCAACAAGACTCCGCTTTTCCTCATTTAAAAGCACACTGGTATTCACCGGTTTAACTTTTGGTGTTGTATATTTAATACATTTAGTTGTATTGCCGTTTAATAGCAAATGGTTTACGTTAACTTTTGATATAGCATTATTCTCTTCGATATATTTTAATAATTGCCATTTAAGTTGGGAAAATCAACGAAGTATCATCAGCAAAAAAAAAAAAATAAAATAAAAATATGTCATGGCTAAACCCTACCAAGTAAGGAAAGTCATTAATATAAACTACGAACATGCAGGGGTCAAGAATTGAGCCCTGAGGAACACCCATAGATACTACAAATCCGGAAGAACTACTTTTTTCTTAAGAATTACTTTGTTTGCGTTCCATTATTTAAATATGATGCATTAAGTTTAAGCGTTAT
Organism: Parnassius apollo; assembly: GCA_907164705.1. NCBI lineage: Eukaryota > Metazoa > Arthropoda > Insecta > Lepidoptera > Papilionidae > Parnassius > Parnassius apollo. The sequence continues at coordinate 1,973,076 of CAJQZP010000824.1, forward strand.
GTTTTAAACGCCATAATGATTTAGCTTTCTGATTAATGTCTCATGATGAACGCAGCCAAAAGTCGTGTAAAGATCACAAAATATACCCTAAGAACCCTCTAAGTTCTTCCATGCACCGAAAATGTGTTTAATCTGCTCGACACCGGCATAGGTTGTCGAGCGACCCCTTGTAAAAGCCAAACTGATTTTCGTGGGGCAATTTATTTACATTAAAAAACTTTACATTTGATCAAAAATAATTTTTCCAAAAATTTTACTAAATAGATTACGATTTAAATAAGGGTATAATTTCACTATGTTTCATTAAATCAGTAACCCCGCCATCGATATTAGTATTAAAAATAATAGCAAGTTAACTTAAACGGAAATCCCCCGTAGATCTGCGGTTTTCTTATCATATTGTTTTTAAATTAGGAAACTCAGCAGCATTTTTTAATAAACATACATAAAAATAAACTGGATGACTTTTTTTACAGTCTGGAAAATAATATGGTGTTTTGTGTAAGTAGAAAAGAAGCTATCCTCGAAAGTATTTGTAAAATATAACCAATAGGCGATATTTCAGAATATCCAACAAGATACATAAAAATAATTCATCCTATGGCATTAAAACTGAAAATAAATGATATTATTTTAACCTGTTTGCTGTTCTTTCTGAGCTAGCGGGTTAAACGGCGTAGGCTACGAATGCTAATGAAAGAAAGTTGTAAGCGCGAGCAAGACGCATGCACATTTCTTTCGTTAGGCATCGTCATCGTTATGTAGGTGCCAGGCGGCCAAGTGGGGGCGACCGACACATCGTTGCGGCCAAAATTTAGAGTAAGGCGAATTCAAAAAGACCTAGCTACATTACTATCAATATGGCACATATTTAGCTGTGGACTCGAACCCGCGTTGCTCGCGTACTGTGAAATTTACAGCGAGCGCTTAGCTCCTGAGCTACCACGGCTAGCTGGATTTACCTAGTCTCACAATTTGTCCTTTTTTATCATGGCGAAATCCTCATCTCTTTCGCTTTATATTTTTGGCTGCGTAGAAGACGGAAAGGTTATACGGGACTCATACCGGCTAAAATCCCACGGTGTTCACCATCGGTGTATACAAGGGGTCCCGGGATCTCCGTTCGGAACGCTACCATCTCGCTTTTCTTTGTTGAAAGCACGTCCTACGGTCCGTATTTACAGTCCCCAGCACCCTCACAGTGCTAACTCAGAACTCCCCACTAACTCGGAAGCTATCTCGATGGGTGAACACAATCATTAACGGGACGCCCACCGCAGTAGCAACAGCAGTTTGCAGTCGCTTCGCGTCCGATTTTACGCAGGTCACAGAAGCACCCAGTCCAGTTATTATCTGTGTAAGTCTTCCTGTACGTCGATGAATCCAATTTCCGAAGTGCAGCAGGATTGCATCAACAACGCGCTTGCGCGCAACGGGCTCCTTACAGCGATGATCGCGCCACGCTACAATATCTTTAAGTCATTTTAGCCGCTTTACCATCTCGAACGCCTCTTTTGGCTTGCCACCACCGCTCTGGCGAAGGACGCGAATCCGGTCGTACACCCTGGCATCCATATCCGCCAGTATGTCCGGATTCGGAAAGCAAGCCAGGACTGTGGCCTCAAAGGATATGGTAGGATATCCTCGCTCGATTCATATCACCATCCTCCGTTGGACACTATAGATTTTAATTCTGCAGCGTTGGATGACCAGTCGTTTGACCCATACTGGTATACCGTACAGTACAACGAACCGTATAACTCCTGCATGCAGGAGGCGCACATCCTCCGTCGGACCCTCTAGTATGGGCAGCAGTCTATGAATAGCACCCGCTTTCCTCTTAATCCGAGGGACATGACGCTTGATGATGTGTTTTTCGAAGCTCTAGTGACTAATGTACCACCCTACTCTGACTTCAGATCCACTCAAGTAGATGCACGAGTCAGGTGATTCCCATCTCCGTGGTTGTGAAAGCTTGAGGCCTCGGTTTTTTAAAGCTATGTTTCCACCTCACTCGTGGATTTTGGCGACGACAACTTCTGACCTAAGCTCGGCGAGCTTTTTGGCTCTTTCGAAAGTGACCTTGCTGGCGATCACAAGTGTTGCGTCGGCATAGCACACGACATTTACGCCAAAGGGTAGGTCGAATCGCAGAATCGCATCATAGGCGAGCTTCCACAATAGCGGCCCCAGAACCGAGCGCTGTGGAATTCTACATTTTATCTCCCTCCAGACTTTCCTACCATCTTGCCCCATGTACATAATTTATCTGTCGCGCAGGTATACTTTGCGGGTAGGGGTGACCTGGTGATGTGCCAGTGCCCTCCTGATTGCGTCCCGGGGTTAAGAGTTAAAGACGATGACGGTGTTGAGACTTATCGCTAAAGCCACGCCACTCTGGGATGATGTTTGTTCAGAAAGGGGGCGAACGCATAATCGCATCTACAGCGCACCAAAACGGGACCAACGCGCGACAGATATTGCAAATATTGCACACACATTGAGCCGAGTGGAAACTATCCTCGAGTACAACTTGCCAATCTGGTCCAATAGGCATATGAGACTACGCAGAGGGAGAATCAGCGGTCCTGTCTTCATGCTGTGGGGAACTTTGCACTCCATAGACAGCTGGTAAACAGCTGCCTAAGCCTGCCCTCCAGGACAGCCAGACTTAACACAATAATCCGATCCGGGATTCTGTCGGGCCCTGATCCGATTTTTCGGCCTCTTAATCGGCTAATGACGGTCCAGCTTCACCACGGTCACCCGTGTCTCATTATGCCACGTACAGGATGGCAGCGGGTGATTTGAGGGACTTGATTCGTGTCTTCAGGGACAAGCGTGCTGATCACCCATCCCAGCATGTTCGGATCAAGAGTGTCCGCCAAAGAGGGCGACCAAGGTCGGAGTTTACCCAGCACTGTTCTGTAGGAACGCCCCTATGAATCTTTATTGAGTCCGTCCAGAAGCTCATTTCAGGACCCCGCCTCATATCTATATGACACCACTGGCAACACGCAATGGTTGTATAGTCTACGTGAGTATGAAGTATACGTGATGAGAGGAGTGTCGTAATTGCCCGAACGCTGCTCAGCCCAGTTGAATCCGTCGATTGACCTCTCGGTCGAAGTTGGACTTACATAGTCGAACTATTTGTCCTAGGTAAGCATACTCGTTAACAAATTCAAGGGAAGTGCTCCCAGCAACTACTGGTATAGGTACGACATGGACGTAACACATAATCTTTGTCTTCTCTATGTTCAATTCAAGACATATCCGTTGGGATTGGAAGATTATATTAAGGTCGTTGTGCATAGTGCTGAGATACTCCAGCGATTCTGCCATAATGGCTATGTCGTCGGATATTTAAGGTGAGTGATTTACTCGCCATTGATTTTGATACCGTTTTCTTTACGGTACAGTAGCTTCAAATGTCTTCAAATTCCAATGCAGCGGTGATAAGTTTCAGGGATATAACGTCACCCTGTCTTACACCTATCTGTATTTGAATAAATTTCGTACTCTGATTATGTCTGTACTTAGATAGCCACCGTAGCCATACCGTACGTACACTGCAGTACTTCGGTACGCTGATGAACAGAGTATAGGGCAGCTATCTACTAGATGCAGTGATGACTTAATAAGAGACGCAGGAAGTTTTTACGACCACGTAAAAACTTCCTGCGTCTCTTATTACATAACTGTAGCATGGCTCTACCAAGAGCCATGCTGCAGTTATTTTAGTAGTATAGTTTTAGCACGAATGGGTTGGCTCGACCGGGGAGGGACCACGATCTCACAGAATACCAGCGTCAAAAAAAGCGTGGCTTAATGCTGCTGTGTTACGTATGTTGAGTGTAGAGAACCGGAGACCCTTTTTACTGGAAATGGGGCATTCCACCTAAGTCCTCACGGGTGACAACTCATCTGCATTTTGATTCGTAATCGAGGATAGATGTAGATGTCTGTGGGCCACAGCAACCACTTACCATCAGGTGGACTGTGTGCTCGTTTGTCACCCTATCCTATAAAAAAGTCGATTGATGCATGAGACTCGGGACTGCGCTTTATGACGTTCGTCGGGGACCTATGTATGTTCAGTAGAAGGCTAGTGATGAGTTGTAATGATGATTATAATGAAACATACTCATTATCGATGATTCTTCAAAAATTTCCACATTAAATTGTAAAAAATAGTTTTGAAGTAGACACGTAATACAAAAAAAAACCAGGATATGTATGAGGATGAATAATTTGTATTAATTATTGTGAAGTATTGATTAAAACACCCCCGTGACCACAGGTGCTGGAAAGCACCCGAAACGTCGGGAATTAAAAATCATATATGTCGCAGCGCCTCTGTGGGTAGTCGGAATTATTGTAAACAACACGTGCACCGCACATCTGCGCATTGCACCTGCAGTGGCGCTCGTGTAGCTACTTGTCTCGATTGTATAAAACGGACGGAGCGGCCGCCGTTAAAGCAGTCATGGCTCTGGCGTGGCACGGTTCACTTATTGTATCCCGCTACTAGCTCATCCTCGACTCTTTGGATAATTAATTCGTGGAAGCGAATTAATTAATTATTATTATCAGCTATTAAAATAGTCTAAGTACAATTTATAGTTGATTACCTGTGATCCGTGTATTTTGTGATTGTAAATTAATTCTATTTAACTACCTTCCTACACATTAAACGCGATAAAATCCGTAATAAAAGTTTTAATCAATGTGTAGTGTTCGCGTAAATATAAGAAATCATTATTGTGAAGTAGTTTACGTAAACCAATGATGATAAGCCAATGTCGTCACCATGTTACGATTGCGAATAACTATTAAAACACAATGTAATAAAATGTAACTTTTTTAAAATAATAAATATGTTCTACAATAAAAAGTAACAATCCGTGTTATTTGTTTTATCCGGATAGTAAAACTAATGATACCTGGATATTATATTATATGGATATCTGAATATTAAGTTAGCAGGCCCTAATTTATATACAGGTCTAGAAAGAGCATTTTATTGTGTGGGTCATAGTATTTTAATAAACTTAAATTCTATGGCATTCGTGATTTCACACTTAATCTCTTAATATCATATCTCACAAACAAGGTTACAGTAAACGGTGTAGTGTCACCAGGGATTGTGATAAAACTGGGTGTACCTCAAGGACCTGGCACATTTTTGTTCTTGGTCCACCTAAATTATCTTCTTTATATGGTATAAAAAATGTCCGAGATAATTATTTTTGCTGAAGATAGTTCATAATTTTTTTGTGTTTGAAAATATGATTTCGATGTTTTCATATAACGTTGATAACGATTTCGAAATTCTTTTTTGTTTTTTACCTCCGATGAAAACCGAGGGATGCTATAAGCTTATAGTGGTGTAGGATCTGTGTAGTTTGTGGCATCCATAGCTATTTGTACGGATGAAATCGAAAGGTGACTTCGACACAAAGGTGTCTATCGAAAGTGTTCTTAGCTATTTTTCAAGAAAATCTGTTCTGACGTTTAAAGATCATCAGGTCTTTTTGTTTCGTATATTTTTAAAAATTTTCATTTAAGTTATATAAATATGAAGTGACATAAGAACCTATAGTTCACTTGATATTCATTGGCTACTACAGTCCATGGGCACTCCTGAAGGATAAGTAATGGAATGCCTCACAGGCTGTAATTACACTGGTTTTCTATTATACCCTTTATACAGTGAAAGTACTGTATTTGGCGCCAGAAATAGGTAAGAGGGCAGCAACTTACCAGACTTCTACGTTGGAAAAGAGTCCTATCATCCAGCGAAGTACGTAGTGTGCTGTCTTTGTTTGTTGGTGTGAGATGCGTAATGACAATGTTTACCTGTCTAGGCAAGTACTACGTGCCGCTGAGCGTGGAGTATGCGTGCGTGTCGCGGCAGATGCACGCGTGCGACGCGCTGGACGCGCGCGCACCGCTCGCAGCGTTGCACCCCGTCACCATCCACGTCAACTTCACGCCCTGCCTCAACTATCACGTTAAGCGCGAGCCCGACCGCGACTGTCGTCCCGTCTAGACACAGCCCTACACCTCTACACTCCGTCACATCCACGTCAACTTCACGCCCTGCCTCAACTACCACGTTAAGCGCGACCCCGACCGCGACTGGCGTCCCGTCTAGACACAGCCCTACACCTCTACACTCCGTCACTATCCACGTCAACTTCACGCCCTGCCTCAACTACCACGCTAAGCGCGACCCCGACCGCGACTGGCGCCCAATCTAGACCCAGACCTACACCTCTACACTCCGTCACATCCACGTCAACTTCACGCCCTGCTTCAACTACCACGCTAAGCGCGACCCCGACCGCGACTGGCGCCCAATCTAGACACGGACCTACACCTCTACACTCCGTCACATCCACGTCTACTTCACGCCCTGCTTCAACTACCACGTTAAGCGCGACCCCGACCGCGACTGGCGCCCAATCTAGACCCAGACCTACACCTCTACACTCCGTCACATCCACGTCTACTTCACGCCCTGCTTCAACTACCACGTTAAGCGCGACCCCGACCGCGACTGGCGCCCAATCTAGACACAGACCTACACCTCTACACTCCGTCACATCCACGTCTACTTCACGCCCTGCTTCAACTACCACGTTAAGCGCGACCCCGACCGCGACTGGCGTCCCGTCTAGACACAGCCCTACACCTCTACACTCCGTCACATCCACGTCAACTTCACGCCCTGCCTCAACTACCACGTCAAGCGCGGTTCCGACCGCGACTGTCAATATAGTTATTATTGTATATTGGCAGTCGCGCAGTATATCTGTTCAGAGACTTTTATCTAAACTATAGTGGGTACTATAGAATTTGTCAAAACTGCGTCATGTAACAAGTTATTTTTTTAAATATTGTACAAAAAAATATTAATATATGTACCACGTTTTTTTGTTTCATATTCCTATTGTGAACTATGTTCAAAATCTCAAGTCCAGTTCATCGCGAAGTTCTTGAAATTTGAGTTGCAAGATTCCACACGGAACGACAGACAGACAAACCAACAACGTGGTAACGTGGTAAAATAGTATATTTCGCCATAAGACTTCATACCAAATTATAATGTGATTTTAACATACGGCCATAATAATAATTAACTATGACTGTGAAAATATTACAATTCTTTGTTCTTTTCACAATTAAAAAAAAATCAATTAAAATTAAAATTTATTTTCGATAAGTTTAAAATATTTAATAGGTATATTAAGGTTAAAGTTGTAATTGCACAACTGTACACAATAATTATTGTTTGAGAGGAGCTAACTATCTACTATTATTGATTTTTTTATTTTGAAGATTTGTTTATGTTTAATATGATGTATAGACAGTGGAAACTGTATGAAATATTTCTATATTGTTAAGGATTCACCGTGTTTGTCAGTAATCTCATAACATATTATTTATTATTATGACAGTTTTATCATTTCATAATAGTACATAGTAAAAACTTCTTTTATCAAAGTGTAATTAAACACAAACATAGTAGTCAACACAAATCAGACCTGTACATTACATGTACATTGTCTCGCTCAATTAATTGCCTTGTTTAATCCGTATTTTACTGTTGGAATGAGGATACTGCTTACATTGTGATAAGTGAACTGTCAGGAAGACTGCACAAGACTGCGAAGACAATGTTCAGTGTTCCTATAGTTCTTGGTTACGGCTGTGATACCTAATAAACCTAGTCAAGTTCGTGACTTGATGCTTGACAATAATGAGTTTTTAAAACTTTCATTATTAAGACTTGTATGCTGTCTTTATAAAAGATTAATATTTTTTTAGGTTGTTAAAAGAATTTCAAAATTTCCCGCTATTTCGTTGATTTTATAAATTTCTTGAACCATCGAGAAGATTTCATCACTGTTACCGTTTTTTCAGACAAAATTCTCGTTCTTTATTTGTTAAAGCAACGCAATTGCATTTAGATATTTTAGTTGTTAATTTTTTTTACACACAATGAACAATGCGCTTTATTTTGTATTAATGGTGTATTAAAACGTTACGAGTAAATGCGAAGAGAGATAAAACATTTTTGAGTATTTTTGTCACCTCAGTTTAGTACGGAACAATTCAAACTCACGTTGTGCTATGTTTCTTTTGTATGTATGATTCCATTTATGTTTTTATATGATTATGTATTCATAATACATGCATATTGTAAGTCGCATCTCCATCTTTATGCATTCCTTAAGCGCAAAGTTACGCACTTTAACAGTATGTTTCTACTATTGCCTAAAATTAAGAATCCGACGTTTTGTCGCATGAAATCGTATCTAACAATCATATTGAACATATAAATGACACAAAAAGCACATTGTCAGAAAGATAAATGTTTTGATTTGATTTTTTTTAATAATTTAATTGCTATTTTTACATTAGATAGTAGTTTTACTGGCTTATTGTCTCGATTTATCAAGTCCGCATGGAGGAGTAAACACGACTAACTTCTGAAAATATCAATTTTTTAACTCAATCAATTTTTTGATTTCTTCGTCTATCATGTGGGAAACCATGGAATATAAATGGCAGTTTAAATTTGGTTTTATTTAGTTATAATTAATTTTTTCGGCTGAGAAATTCCGAAATTGTCGGTGTCTTGAGCAGCCGTGTGGTAATATATTTTATTAAATATACTTTGACTCATTCTGGGCGCGGCCGCCGTCGTGAGTGACAGCGACTCGTGATGAAAAATATCGATCGCTGTAGAAATAAAAAATATTCCAAAAATCAAATTTGATACATACTTGACAAGGTAAGATATTATTATTATTTTTAAAATCACAGATTTTTACTACAATATATTTTTTCGCTAAAAGTACATAGCATTTATATATAAACATACTTATACGTATTGGACTTTGGAGTGATCTGAAGGTGTACTTCGGTATCTGCTACTGGAAATCCTCGACGAGTAGAACTAGGTGTGCTGAGATTGTGCTCGTTGTGTTAGTTATGATGAGAGGCAGATTATCCTTGAGGCAAACGAGGCACGTGCCGAGAGGCGCAAATTTAAAAAGGAGTGCGTGCGGAAGTTTTTAAGCGAAAAAGAATTGAATCGAACTACGAAGATACGGTTATTAGTGAAAACTTGTGTGCATTTAAAATACCTTAAAAAATGACGTAAAACATGAGCGCTTAAGGCATGCTCTTTTGGATTTACCAAATTTTTTTGATATATTTATACTGATTAAACCACAGTACCTAGATAATTTATATTAGCTTTTTAGTTTATCGACATGTAGCATTCCGATCTTTAATCGGCTACTCGTTTAGCCAAAATCTTTGTCAAATCGTTTCAGGTTACATCTAACGAAAGGACTCTAAAAGTATGTTATTACTCTTAAGTGAAGGAGGTTAAATATCATAACATCAACTAATGACGTATGTTCTTGCTATAGAACTTAATTAACGGGCTGGTTAGATCATCGGTCTACGACACACATTAATATGTCATATGTAGCGTGCTTGCTCATATTTTTTTTTTTTTGATAAAATACGTCGTTTTACGATTATTCTTGGAGATTGTTACAAAGCCTCATATACTTATAAGTCTGTACTTACCTCTAAGATGTGAAAGCGGAAATTTTGAATTTGATTCTATCGTTATTGCAGTCAAATGCGTGTGAGTCTGCAGGGTAATAAAATATACATATAATTTTGTATTTAAAATATTTGGAAGTTAAGAATAAAACTATATTTAAAGGTAATATATTTTATCGCTGATATAACAACGTTTCCTAATTCCAAACCGACGAAATTGTCTGAGTATTTATTTAACAGAAGCTGATTTTCTTTAGTTCTAATGATTCATCGTACCTGGAAGTGTGTGTTAAAACGTTATTATATATTATTTGGTATTATTAATTGTCGTAAATGTTAATAAGTTTTGTAAATAGAGATGTTTCAAATAAATGTCAAAAAAATTATATGATAATTTTTTATTTTTCTTTAAAAGATAAGATCTTTTTTATAGTAAAGGGGTGGCAAACGAGCACACAGTAGTGGTTGTAGCACGAATGGGTCGGCTCGACGGCTGCAGGACCACGCTCTCACAAAATACCAACGTAAAATAGCCGGTAAATGGTGCTGTGTTTCGTATGGAGTGTGTAGAGAACCGGAAATCTCTTTTATTGGAAAGTGGAAACTCAGGGGTGACAACGCATCTGCATTTTGAGTCTTAAGGATAAATAGAAGTTTATGGGTTATGCTGTGAGCATTCATTTATCATAAGGTGAACTGTGAGTAGTTAGTTTGTAGCAGTTCTGGCTCACGACACGAACTGATACAAACCAGCCCTCGTCGACTGACGGTGGGTCGATGGATCCTAAAAAAAGTTTTGGCTTGCTCTGATCACGAACCTGAAATCCTTTTTTGCGTAGAATACTCGGTTCTAGAAATGTACAGATCAATTAACTAATATATAATTGATATCCGGTCCTCAATAGGGTCCCATTGTCTTCAGCCTTTCCTCTTATCTATTGTTCCTTGAACAACAACAATACGGCATTAACATCAATGGCTATATATCACTCACCTTCTATTTTCCGACGATATAGTCCTTATGGCTGAATCGCTGGAAGACCTAAGCAATATGCTCAATGACCTCAATAGTGACTCCCAACGGGTAGGTCTTAAGATGAACATGGACAAAACGAAAACCATGTGTAATGTCCATGTCACACCTATGCCGGAGGTTGTTCGGAGCACTAAGCTCGAAGTTGTTGACGAGTATATTTTACCTGGGACACGTAGTCTGACTAGGTAAGTCCAACTTGGACCGTGAGGTCAATCGACGGATTCAACTCGGCTAGGCAGCGTTCGGGATATTGCAACACGTCTTCTTGTCAGGCATACCTCAAAATCTCAAAACTAGATTGTACAACCAGTTCGTGTTGCTAGTGATGACCTAAGAATCTGAGACGTGGTCCTTGACTGCCGGCCATATAAGGCAGCTCAAAGTTGCTCAGCAAGCTTGGAGAGGGCTATACTCGGGGTTTCTCAGCGTGATAAACATAGGTATGAGAAGAACCAGAGTAACCAACATGGCCCGGCCGCAAAGCTCGAAGAGCCGATAACCGATGGGAAAAATAGGTTCTCGAGTGGCAGCCTTGTAGCGAAGTGTAGGACGTCCCCACACTAGATGGATTGACGACCTGTTAAGACATGCAGGAAGTCGATGGATGCAGGTGGCTCAGGACCGTGCTTTGTGGCATACCTATGGGGAGGCCTGTGTTCAGCAGTGGACTTGTGAATTATTGGTGACGTTTATTTACTATCTATAAGTTACAATTTTGTGGGTGTTTAGTAATACAGTAGTTTACTATAGGCTGTAGCAGCCAGGCTAATCAAACCTAAACGGCAATAAATAATATATATCCTGCTGTTACCATAACACAGGCGAAGGTCTGAAGAAAACATTTATTTCCTAATTACCCCCGGCTACTGAGATACTGCGGGCTGCATATCGATGCGAGATAATTTGACGTATATATTTAACGTTTTAATATAGAAACAAGAAACAGCCGCAAATATTATCAGCGCCGCATCGTCTTCACACGCCGGCTATCTTCATGCATCCGTCGACCATTTTTGAGCCGTTTCTTCAACGCCGCAGCTTCGCTTCTTCTTGCTGCTTCGGAGATGTGTCCCACGCCGCCGCCGCTCGCCGATTACGAGCACACGCTTTTTTTTTTTGCGCCCGAAGCAAATATGGGCAACCCTCCGGAAAGCGGGGGAGGGAGGTTGGGAATGCTCATAGGGTTTAGGGTAAAAGTCACACATAACCACGCAGCCGGCTGCGTGGTTATGTGGTGACTTTTACCCACTAAACCCAACCTTTTAGGAACTGGCTTAACGATCTAACTAGAGATCTCTAAGCCGTATACGAACGCGACCCTCCTTGGCAGAAAGGAGGGCGCAACAAGCACGCGCCGGTCTGCACCATTTTTATAGCCCCTTCCAGCAACGCAGCTACGAGAAGCTATCCACGAGTCTCACGACGGCAAATGAAGCGTACATAATAGTTGTACATAATATTTTTGATTAATCTTTATTGGTCAGAATGTATGAATTGTAATTGGCTTGGTAAATAAAAATTGTTACTATTGGTAAACTAACGACGTAGCCGGACATGTAAATATAGGCAGGGTTGACCAAAAAACTATCCATACTCCATTCGCCTGCACATCAAAAAATAGTTTCATTTCTCCGCCACTAAACCACTCGGAGTCCGTTAATAGTGGACCTCATATCACCACTATTACAAGGCCCTGTTAGACTCAGACAAGTACAAAAAGTCACAAATGAGATTGTCCTTTCAACTAAATTATTAGTTTCTTATCAAAATCATTCTAATGATGATGAATATATGCTATATTTTATTAATGGTTTACTGAAATCAAGGAGATAGGAGGAATCGACCAACGATTTCTTTTTTTGCGGTAAACGCGAAGGCTTATACTTTTTGGGGGTAAAACTGGACTAGATTTAGTCGCCCCCAATCCGAGACTTTGTTCAACAAAGACTCGATTTCAAACACAAATTTGTTCGCTTGTGAGCTTTTACAACTGGGTAAAAAAACATCGATTCGGATCTCTATTGCCAACAACTAGTAAGACTCAAGCAAAAAAATTGAGATAAAACGAGAAGAGTCTCATCATGATAAGCAAATAGAAAGCCACTCATAAAATAAGTGTTGGTTGGGAAGTGTTAGGCCCTGTTTCCACCAAAGCAGAAAGGAGGGGAGACGAGAGATGTGTTTGAAATAACCAATCCGATTTTGTTATTTCCACGTCTCTTCTCCGCTTAGCTTCGGTGAAAATGGATCAAACGGAGAAGTCTCATTTTTCTATAGAATTTTGTGCGGCGAACGAACAAGCGGCGTGGCTGAACAGAGAAGTCTCTAGTCGGGCGGCCAGGCGTCGTAAAAATTATTCATTGTTAGTTGTTACGCTCTAAGATCTTTGAAAACATTCATCATAAAACTCTAGAAACAGTCTGGCATATTATATATATATATATATATATATATATATATATATATATATATATATAAGCACTATAGACCCTAAAATTGCACCAGACCTAGCGTCAAATGCGCTGAAACGGCAACACTGTCGGACTAGCGAACATTATAATTTTTTTTATATAGCAATGGGTGACAAGCGCGCACACAATCCACCTGATGGCAAGTGCATGCTGTGGCCCATAGACATCCACATTTATCCTCGATTAAGAATCTCAATGCAAATGCGTTGTCACCCCTGAGTACTATTTATTGATTTTGGTTCAAACTAATATATGACCAACTCCTTGACCTATCTCATCTTTAAGCATCATGTTACCTCGTGCAATTGTGGTTGGTATTTAAGTATATGTTAAATTGTTTTCGATTATTTGCAATTAATATTTATACTTCTATTTGTGTTCGGTGAAATAAACAGGATCAAAGGAAAGGCGAAATTCAAAACAAAGTTTTTATGTAATTAATTATCATAACATCTTTTATTCTATATTATTATTTAAATTTTACATGCTTAGTTCAAACATTAAGAAAGAAATAATATTTAACATCTGGATAATATACAGTTCTACTATATTATGATTCACTTACAGACATAAAATTATTATATTGCAAAATATTCCATTGTTACATCGAATACCTTACAAGTAAAACATTACGGGAATTGGGTGAAGGTGAGGCTTTTAACGCAAAGTCACAAAACTATGATTCAATAAGGCAAAATATAGATAAAATATAGTGCATCCTTGTTTCACTGTTAACAAAATATATGTAGCTTTTTGCTTATGTTATATTTACATCGGTTTCCCTACAGAAAGATATTAAAGAACATTTTTTTATCACAAAGATTTTTTCTAATTTCTACACAGACATTGATTTGTTTAAAAGTGCACAATGCTGTGACCACACTTAAATTAAACGTTCACGTATTGATTTTATTTTTAAATCGAATTCCATTTAGAAACAACAAGTGTGAGCATTAATACATTTGTATAAATTAATCAGTAAAACGTTATTATACAGTGGCAACATTACATCAAATTTGCAAATGTGTATTACAATTAACAAATTTCATTATCACAGCATAATGCGCTTTAAGGATTGGACATAAGCGTTAAATTAACATTCTATTCTCGACAACCAGATTGAAATATGTACAATTCCATCTTCACACTCGATTTACCGACATTCCCGCCTCTATTACTACATTAAATAAACAGGATACAAAACAAAAATAATGTACAATCGCTTTTACAATACAAAAATACAATAAAATTATGACATTAAATTACAAATGCGGCTAAAATATCATTTCGCATGTATATAATTTATCTTTATACTAACACTCATGCCTTTAGGCTTTATTTATTGCAACAGTTTGACTAAAGTCTAAGGTTTCTTTATGATTATGCGTAAAAATTTCAGGTTTTAAGTAGAAAAACAAAAATGCCACAGAAGACTGAATTTAAGACCACGCTTTTAAATAAAAAGTGGGTGTGGGTGCAATTCGATCTGACCAAAGTATCAACTCCCCATTTGGTGACTTCTACATCAGCCCACAGAGGTCCAGAGCTGGGACACGGGCCCCTCTTTTATTATTTTACCTTATGCCAGATGTCTATATTTAAACTCTTCTTTTACATAAATACATCATACCGTGGGTGTCGTATGGGGCGACAGCGGGAAACAAGTCGGAAGATAGGCATCGCATATTCCTGGACTACAAACAAAAAACTGCGGTTGCCAATGAGGCCTGAGGGAGGCAGATGTTCAGCAGTGGACTTCAACAGGCTGGAACGGTAACGGTAACGTGTTCCCTTAGGAGCCGTTTTGCAGTCAATGAAGTGCATGAAACCAATTTTTCAAAACAAAATATCAATTATCTATGAACCGTTTTTACATGCACCTACTTTGTATGTGGAAATCGTTACGTGGAACGAATCGTTTCTTGACTATAGGAATCGAACATTAATCGTTTACTTCTTTGATGCTGCTTCCCTTAGCCGGTCTGTGTGTTCTAACAAGCCTGTTATAAACGAGATGACGATAGCAGCATATATCAGAAGCCAGATATTTATAGCATATCTACGCCAACGGGACGAATTGAGCCAATGGATGCTTTAACGCCGCCAACAAATAAGTTGATGTCTATTAGTAAGTAAAAAAAAGTTGAATCGAATTTACTGAACAGAACAGTTGTTCATTATGCAATTGCACGTCGAATAAATCTGTATTCGATGAATAATGTATAATATGCAAGTGAACATAAATTTTTACGTTCTGAAAAGGTTTGTGTACGTAAGTACTCAGCCCAAAGCTATTTTAATACGTTAGAATCACACTACGAAATTTAGATTTGAACACATTTGTTCTACCGAATGGGAAGTTTAAATATGTAAAAAATGCCAATTCAATTTTTTTTAAATTAATTTAAGGCTAAATTTATCTTAAGCAGTTTTATAAAGTCACCAAAAGGATGACAATTACGCAAGTTCAATTTATACAGTAATTATAAAGTCAACAAAAATTGACAGTAAGGCGAGCCCAATATAAATATATAATGAACACAATGCTACAAAATGCTACTTTCTGATAGCAATCACACGTAAGCTTACTTATTGCTTTTTAAGTATTAGCTGCGGATTGGGGGAAAAACGACATCACCATGTGATATATCTAATTTTCTACCAAAACGAACCAAAATCAAGCATTGATATAAAACACAAGTTTGTAAATCTATGGCTCTGCCTGCTTTTAAGAAATATAAATACAATAGGCGGTTAACTACAGGCACTTTAAAGCCTCTCCCTTAATACATATAAAAGATTTAAATTAAACTTGCCACTGGGCTAAAAAAATCGATAATTTTCCGAAAATTAACGCACGCCAGATATAATTGCTTACAATTACCTTTTTAAAAATCGAACTTTAAAACTTTCAGTCTCAATACTGTCCATAGGACTAGCAAGTCACAAATGTATGTTTTTTTGCACAAATGACAGAACGAATGATTGAAAAATATATCGACACTATAAAAAGTACTTTTAATTTTGAGCATTAGCGGTTACGGAGGGTCACTGGGGTTTCAAAACGAAGTATAACTACGGTATTTATACAGTACATTATGTGATTATTTGTTAAGTCAACAGTGATGTGTCATTAAAAACAGAAATATCTCATTAAAATAAATGCGTCATACAAAATTTTAAAGTAAATTTCGACAAGAAAATATTTATACTAAAATCTTTACAGACAAATAGAGTTTTGCGTGTATTATTATTATTACTTTAAAATATTATAATATGTTATATCTGTTGGTACTTACATATAAAAAAAATCTATTTCAAATCAATCCATTAAAACTTTTACAGCAAAAATTAATAATAAGAAATCTACTTTTGATTTATATTAAATTTATTTATAATAACGCAACTGACATACATTAGGCCGCATGCAACACGCCTTCTATAAAAAAAAACCATCACTAACACTTTATTATCGTTTAGGTAAACTAAAAAAGTAAAACCCAATTGTCGCGAGATCCGAAATCTAACTAAAACACTAACAACATAAATATAACTAATAGAATATTTTGCAAGATCAAACGCCAAACTCAAGACTGGGATTATCTGTGGGTGCACTAGTTAGCCCGAGGTTATTCCTTTCATTCGTTGTTGTCTTAAATAAATCAGGTACGGTCGCCCGTCGTTTAATGTGCGCTGCAATCGCTCTTACATTTATGGAATAACGTCGATATTCCTATGGCATAGATAGAGCGAAGTATAAATACTACTGGCACTTGGCCGATTAAAAATCGATTGAATGTCAGCTTGTAGCAGTGTGACAAGGAACAGTTTTTAGTATAATTAATGGCAAAGTATTTTATAAATTGAATTACAATAGCTTCGTCAACAAAGCATAACGATTTCAATAATGCATAAGCATATTTTTCCATCGTATCGATTTCGTATCGCAATCGAGAGACTGCGACAAAAAATAGTACCTGTTTACGTCCGCCAGGGGCGCCGTTCATATTACTATGCAATTTTAGTCGATGACGATACGAAAACGTTAGTGTCAAATATTTGTGCTAAGAGCACATGTTACATAGCTAGTGGAAGTTATAGTGGGTAGACGAAATATCCTTTTTTTATTATACCTTGATCGAAAGTTCGTATTTCGATCCTATTTTCAGGGACGAAAGTGCCACATTGTATCCCGATCCAATTACTTATTAATTTAGTACGCATGCGTCAAATTTTTAGTTCTATAGTATTTAAACGTAAAAAGTATAATGTCATGATACTTTGAGAATAAATTATATTACTTGAATTTAAATCGAACTTTCGATCCTGGCCTGATAGAAAGTAGTATATAGGCACTATAGGAGCAAAATACCCTCGCGGGTTGCAATTAGGCATGTTCGATGATCATCGATGTTAAAAATTAAAACATCGATGTTTTAACATCGATGTCAATGAACCCATAATCGATTATCGGAAGGTTATTTTCAAAAGCTGGCTCAACTCTTTAGCAACAGAGAAACAGATTGAAAGGTACTTCTTAACCAAAATTACTATCTCTTCAATCAATCTGCAAAAAATATTAGACTGTATAACAAAATGAACTAGACATTTGTTAACTTATTCCAATTTTTTTAATTACTGTTTTAAACTAAGTACATTGTTTATCAATTTCTTTTATTTCATTAATAATAAACCATGTACAACATGTAAATTTTTTTTCTTCATCTAATTCCAACTCATTAAATACATACGCATAAACATCGATAATGTACAACATCGATCATTCCTAATTGCAAATTCATACTTTACTCCCTAGTGGCGTAATATACTAGTTCGAAAAACTTTAAGTCATTTTTCAGATTAGATGTAAAAACTACCACGCTATATTACATCGACACGATTACGATTTAAAGGCCGAACCACACTAAATGCGTGCGCAGCACGTTTGCGTGAACAACACTAATATTTTTAAATGTTACATTCAATAAAGATTTCGGACCTGCCGAATTGTTTTACCAGCTTTAATATAATACTAGCTGTGTCCACGAATTCGGTTGCATAGACATTTTTAAGTGATTTATTATTATACTTCCCTATTTAAATCGGATTTTGTTCACAATTTAATGAAGTTTAATTTTATTGCGCGAAAGCCTTCGATCAACATATGTAGATCGAAGGCGAAACCCTAATTCTTTTTCTAAAATAAAAATTATTCCTATTCCTATTAAAATTAAATTTATAGGTCCAGCTGTTTATGAGATTAACCAGAACAAACAGACAAAAATTTGTTATAAGTACTGTATATACTTTTTATATGCATTCAGTTAAAATCTGTTATTTTGACTTTTGACATCGCAAACAGACACTCCAATTATATTTATATGTATGTAAAGATCATCAAACTTGCCTTTCATGTCTTCAACTTGTCTTCAGAGCATTAACAAATTCTATTCCTCTGTAATGTGGTATAAATTAGAAATATGTGTGTATATGCCTGTTTAAGTGTATGTGTATATTCTTATTTCTATTGTCAGCCAAACAGAAATCGATTCTCAATCGTACACATGGTGCTTCTAAAATAAACGAAATCAGGTATTCAATCATAATAACCTATTACTGTAAGCTGCAATGCGCCGATATGATACTATACGGAGGTGGATATACTATTTCAAATTTAAAACTATAATTTGTTACGAATATACAAATCATTATTACAATCACATCGTGAAAAGAATTGTTCTTCACAACACCTTAATTTTTCTTACCAAATTTCTATAAATAACAACAAATATGTTTTAATAAATAGGAACTGCATAATGCTCTCATTTTTCATCACCGCTGTAACTTTAGCGTATCGCGATGTGATTGTGATAATAGCTACGTGATATGTCATCATATGAATATATTGCGGTTTGAATTAGCAGAATACGAAACATACCCCACTAGTTGGAAGTGAGAACAATGAGATAATAAACCAGTAGGCGTCCGGCTGCCTGA
Organism: Parnassius apollo; assembly: GCA_907164705.1. NCBI lineage: Eukaryota > Metazoa > Arthropoda > Insecta > Lepidoptera > Papilionidae > Parnassius > Parnassius apollo. The sequence goes on from CAJQZP010000824.1 coordinate 1,992,174, forward strand.
ACTATGACCTTGTGATGGTCGGGCAAATCCATCCCTTAAAATATAACTGTTTTAACCCCTAATAAACGGCTAGATCGACGTATCGACACATCGCTAAACTTACATCTGATTCGTCTAACACTAAAATACCTAGGTATCTAAATGGCTCACATCTATAAAAGTTAAAAAGTGAGCATAAAACAAATAAAACAACTATAATTTACTTATGGATTATGCGTACAAAAACTCCGAGCCGACAACCCCCAGTAATAAATAAATATAATAAAGACACATATTTATAAAATAAACTTTATATACCGTTATACATACGTACCACATAATATTATACCCTACCTAAAGTCTCCTATATACAATATGTACAGAGAAAAAAAAAACAATTTGTACTTGCAGAAAAACTGTGAAAATTAAACGAAATTAAAAGTAAAAGTGAAAAACGGAAATATACACAGATTGCTTCTTTACACGAAGTTCATACAAAAGTTATATATTAATAATATAGGGTAAAGGTTGGCTAAATGGTGATATATAGCAATATGGTGATAATTTTGCTTTCAACGGTCTTTATAATGCCCAGCGCGAGTTTTGCGTTCATTCAATAAACTGAAGGCGAGTATGTTCATCTCTCTTTCATTTGGCCGCTGGTCGCTGTCCTCACCGGACGCGGTTTATTTGTTTCGCGCCAAAATATGCGAAAAAATGGAGGATAATCGGTACGTAAATATCACCAAATTACCAAAAACTTTACACAGCTTATTTTTATTTTATTTCAAGCTTAATTTGAATGGGGTTTTCAGGGTAGATGAAGCTCGAAATGTTGTATCTTTCTGTTAAAAAAAATATCGGGTTGTGTTTCATTAGTCCGGGTTATAGTCTTACGTATTGGATGATTTTTCTTACAGGAACAAGTCCGGAAAGGCAAATAAAAGGAAAATGAAAGGCGAGAAACGCAGAAATTATGACTCTTCACGCTTCAAGGAGGCTTATATGAAAGTTATAAGGAATAATTGGTCAGCGTACAAGGCGTCGAAGGAATATGGCATACCGTGGTCTACTTTGAGAAGACACATAGCTACTCATGGAGGTGAAAGTTTCGACTTACCTAAACTTGGGAGACCACTCACATTAGACAGCGACCTTGAATGTAAGTTTGTTTCCTACATAATTAAAATGCAAGAACTAGGATTTGGTCTCAGCGTCACAGACATCAAAGCTAAATGTTACGCTTTAGCAGTCTAAGCAGGAAAAGATCACCAGTTTAACGATGCTAAACTTAAAGCTGGGCCTTATTGGTGGTGGTCGTTTAAAGAACGGTACGAGCTTTCATTGCGCACCCCAGAAAAGCTTGCAGCATGCCGAGCTGTTACTGCTAACAGACAAAACATTGACGATTTTTATAAAAAGCTACTGGACGTCGTTATTGAGCTGGATATTCTGCAAAAGCCTGAAAGGATTTATAACTGCGACGAAACCGGTGTAACGTTCGTCGTAAAACCGTCAAAAATTGTCACTCAAACTGGAAAGAAGGTAATTTACAGTAGAACTTTTGCAGAGAAAGGTATCACACAAACGGTGCTTGGGTGCTGTAGTGCGAGCGGAGCGTCTGTACCCCCCCTTGATCATTTTTAAAGGTGTCCGAATGGTCAATTATCTAGCGAATGGTGCTCCGGAAGGTTCTATCGTGAGATTATCCAAAAACGGATGGATTAACTCTGAACTATTTCTGGAGTGGATGCATCATTTTGAAGCTCATATTCCACCAGCTAGACCGGTACTTTTAATCATGGATTCTCACTCTACCCATGTCAGCCAAGATGTTATAGATTTCGCTACAAAAAATGGCATTCATCTATTCACTTTTCCAAGTCACACAAGCCATCTCCTGCAACCTCTGGACGTTTCTGTTTACAAGTCACTGAAAAATGCATGGGCTAAAGTGCTAAATGATTATAAGCTTCAACATCCAACGAGTGCTCCAACAAGGCTTGACTTTTGTCGCCTATTAACACCAGCCTACGAGCATGCATTTCAGCCGTCAATAATTATGAACGGCTTTCGAAAAACTGGCATTGCGCCATTTGATCGAAATGCCATTTCTGATGAAAGTATTGCCCCATCATTGATGCAGCCAAGTGACCTACAGTCACAGAATATTGAATCTTCCACTGATAATGCCCAAGCTTCTGCTGTCAATCGTGAAACTGCGTCACCTTCAGTTTTCTCTTTACTTTCCGTTCCTGAGGTACCACAGTCTTCTTCTTCTAGTACCCGACGAGCTAAGCGGAATCCACAGGCCCGATATTTAACACCTCAAAGCACGAACAACATGGACAGTCCTGAAGAAAACATCGTCGCCATATCAAACGAAACCACAGTCGCCGTTACCAGTGAGGAGACCGTTACCTCGATTCGTGTCCCCTCTGCTTCTTCAACTCCTGGACCTTCAAATGAAAGCAACCTGAAGCGTAAACTAACAAGAGTCAAGGTAGAGAAAACACCAAAATCAAATAAAAGTACGATGTGTGACTATTGCGGTGTTCACTACTCCCAAGACGTGGCACTTAGGAACGGAGCTGTATGGGTAGAGTGCATGAGCTGCGGCAAATGGTACCACCAAGAATGTACTGGCACAGAGTCGCCACAGTTCCTGTGTGATAATTGTGATAAAGTAGACTTTTCAGGCACTGATGACAGTGATTGGGCACCTGAATAGACTTGTCACCATATTGTCACATATGGTATCACCAAATTGCCCCCGTATCTCCATATTGCCAACACCAAAAAGATTTGTTTGATCTGATTTTCCTATTAATGTTTAAGAATTTAAGTTGCTGTGATTAATAATTATTGAAAAGAAAAGTCTGATTATTGTAATAAGTAAAGAGGTTTTCTAATAAATGTTAATTTTGAAATAAAATTTTAAGTTTTTTCTTATTATCACCATAAAGCCAACCTTTACCCTATAATAACAAGCGACGGGCCGGCGCCGACGTGAGATTTACAAAAATATGTCTTATTTATATGTACATACAGCCGCCCGCAGACTACCTGTCGCACCGCTTTGGCACCACCGCGCCATCTGTGAACAAAATAGAGTCATTAATTTTCATTCCTTTTCATCTACACTAATATTATAAAGAGGAAAGATTTGTTTGTTTGTTTGTTTGTTTGAATTGAATATTTGGCTTTGAAATATAATTGAAATTTGGCTTTGAAACTACTGAACCGATTTGAAAAATTCTTTCACCATTAGAATCCTACATTATTCCTGATGAACATAGGCGATAGAACGTTTTCAAAAAATTTAGGGATCCGTATGAAAACTTCGTTAATGTAACCCAAGGTGTGAAAAAAATACCAAAAAAAAACCTTATATCGCGTACGCTGCGGAAACTATTGACAATAGAGCAAAGTGATGTGCTACAGTTTTATGGAGGACATCAATATCTACATAAAAGTCTGCAATACCATATGTCTAACTATTATAGTTATCTCACAATAACTACTTTCATGTCGCGTGTCATATCATGTCGCGCGGCAGAGACGCGTGATATACGCGGGTGAAACCGCGGGTTACAGCTAGTTGTTTATATTTTGAAATTACACATAATAAATTAATCAATATAATGTTACGAGCTTGAGGTTCGTGACAATAAAAACTGGCGATTGAATTACCAAAATTTACACTTTTATTACCGAACACCAATTAAAACTTAAAAGACACTAATAATTAATCACACTGATTCACTGTATTTCGCTCCGAAGCTTCGCTTGTCTCGCCAAATTCAATACTGCCCCGATCGCGGTATGCAGCGGGTTTAAATACACTTTTACGCCGAAACATCCAGAATATTCCCGTAGATACGGGCGCCGACCGACCAGACGCAGAAAGTTCGAGTGTGAGGCTTCTAGAAAGCTTAGTTCTTCAATTTGATACTAGATGGCGCTGTTGGTTAAAAGATTAGTCATGTCATTTTCTGGAAAGCCCTCCTCGCTCTGGTCCCCGACACTAGATATCGCTAGTGCCTGGTACATGACGTCAACTTAGGCGCGCAACACTAATATTAATTACTTTGCATCATGTGGTGGTTAGACCGTACTCTGTGGGTAAGTTTTATGAGGAATATAGCCGGAATTAAAGATTTTGAAGAAAGGTAAGTAGAAACATTGAACCTATTTTAGTATATGTACTGCTAAAGCAAGTATAGGTACCTCGATTTCTAGATCAAGTTCCTAAACCTTATATCAGTGCAACGCACTTCTGCAAGCTTGCGTATATACAGCGTTATTTTGCAATAACCAGCCAATTTTGGAGAGAAAGTTCAGAATAAGTAATACAGTGGACCCCCGGTAATCTGGTCCCCGGCTAACTCCCCCTCCTTGTAATCCGACATGTCTATAGCATATAAGTACAACCAATTCGCATTATGGAATCCGCCATGGTGGGAGGTGTCCTTCGCGAATACGTGGAAAAACGGGTTGCACTTAGTTCGCGCCACTATGAATCTAGCTTGACGCGTACCGTCTCAGTTTAGAATTTAAATGTGACTGGTAGCGGCCTAGCGGGCATTCATTATTTACTCTTTAGGTATTCATTGTGCACTACATGACATTTTTATTTTTTAATATTGTATATTTGATATGTAATTTGTCAGATTACAAGGTACTCTTTTTCAAAAAGTTCCGGACTACCAAGGGGGCTGTGGCAGTTCTTCTATATTGTATAGTCCGACAAATTTGATCCGACACCGCCTTACAAAACGTTTGTGGTATTAACGCGTGTTAACTGTATAGACAAATGGTGAAGAAAAATTTATTAAAATATATATCAAACATTCTGTCCTTTTTATCTTTTAAATTCAAAATGCGTGGTAATGCATTATTTTAACTGATTATACTGCGCACGCACACATTCGTAAGGGTCGATCGGTAAGCAAAAACGCTGTTGTGCATAAATCCCATTCAATTTGGGATAATTTCAAATAAAAGTAAAAGCCTTATTTACTCGTATATTCAAAAACTGCAAAAACACTATATAAATACTTATATATTTGGACGTAAGTTTAAAATTTGGCTACTCTGAAAAAATAACCCTGTTGGATTCTTCTGAAAGCGAAGTATCAAACAAAAATTTATTATTGACATTGGCCTGACCATAGGTCTGACGGAGTTAGTTCCATACAATGTCGGGATCTTTGAGGTTAATATAAAAAAAAAAAACATTTAACTCAGTTGAGATTCACAAATTTGGTCTAGGGAGGCCTCCCTAGGTGAGGCCTCCTAAGGTGATTTTTAAACATACTTTTAGCATTTTTATGAATGAGTTGTATTATAAAAGAATAAGAATATATAAATGCGTTTACCTTAAGGTTTCAGTTTTAAAAGATAGCAACCATGTAAAGGCAAGTACGCTACCACACGAGGCCGTGTAATAGCGGTATAAGCATATCTACTTCGCCATATCATCCCGTGCGTGTCATAGGAGGCGATAGAGGGTAATCTACGGGGAGATCTATATTAAGCATTAGAATTTCGAAGGACTGCAAAGGTAATATAAGGGCACACACTCACCACAGTGGGGCGAGCGCGCGTCGTCGTCGTCGGGGAGCGCGAGCCCGAATTCGCGCCGAAGTCGCGAACTTAGGTTCTCCCGCTGACGCTCCGACGCCGTCGGCTGCGCGTCGAACACACCTGACCAAACATACGTGCTTAATGACGCTTGTTTGCAAGCTCGTTAATTGCACAAATTGTGCTGTGTGCAAACATAAGTCGCAATACATATAGCTTTTGTACTAATCTCTTGTTAAGTGGATCTGTTACCTATAAATATATGCACCTATCCTTGAATTAGAATTAAAATACAGATGCGTTGTCACTCCTGAGTAACTAAATGGAATGCCTCGTTTCCAGTAAAAAGAGTTACCATTTGAAACACAGCAGCACAAAGCTGCTATTTTACGCTGGTATTCTGTGAGTGTGGTCTTTCTCCAGTCAAACCGACTTATTGATGCTGCAACCATAATACAGCTGCATAATGCCGTTGAAATATATTATCAAAAGAAGAAGAAGAAAAAAAATAGAACTCTCATGCTCATGATGTCCTCCCTAATAATTTAATCGCGACGACAACTTCCGAATATCGTCAGATATTTTCGATAGCGTAGGAGCGTGTGAACGAATATAGACACCCACTCGTTTTCCGTCAACCTATTCGTGTTTGATTTACACTTATGTGATAGATTTAAACACACTATTCGAAAGCAAGATAGAATGAAGTGTTAGAGACATGAGTAAAATCAATATTGGTTGGCGTAGGTTGGTCTAGGGTTATTTTTACAAAAGGACACTTGGCCCCTGAAAAACGATGGCCTATGAAACCCAACCATATTTTTGCTAAACTAGTGAAAAATTAATCTCAGGTCTAAATTAAAATCTATTCCAATAAAGAAGTCCTGTGGAAATTATGAAACGAAAATATAGTTATGTAGCTTAAAATTAGTCTCAGTTTAAATTAGTTTGTTCCAGATAAAGAACAGAAGAAGACAGACTTTCCTAGCGCTCCATAAACCTCTCAATAACGAAAAGAGGCCTGTGCCCAGCAATCAAATATTTATAAAATATTACTTTACTTTGTCATTGTAATATATACTGGATGACCTTTCTTACCATCTGGAAAAAGGGTGTAAAATGGGAACGGAGTAGAAAGAAGTCTATGGCACTGAAATTTTACAAAACAATAAAAACAAAAATTTTAAATGAAATAAATAAATAATTAAAATCTATCGAAATTTAAATCATATCCACCCTAGGATATGATTTGAATTTCTATAGATTTTAATTAATATATTTATTTAATTCAAATTTTTTGTTTTTATTTTTTGTAAAATATCAGTGCCATAGGCTTTTCTACTCCGTTCACATGTTACACACAATTTTTTCCAGACGGTAAAAAAGGTCATCCATTATAATGTATGTAGAGGTGACCTGATGAAACACGCAGTCGATGTATTGCAGGTGACTCAGAATCGTACTTTGTGGTAATCTATTGTGAAGGCCTATGTTTAGTAGTGGCCTTGTGATGGGCTGTAGTGATAGTGTGTGATTGTGACGGGTAGGTAGTAAATACTTACGAGGAACACAATATATCCAGAAGCGTATAATTAGTAAGCGTAGATTGTCTTGCAAATAGACGTTTTATTTTATTTTATTGAATAAGGTACACAGACAGTAGTTATAGTAGTCTAAAATTAAAAGTATAATTGTGTTGATCTAAACTACAATCCAAAAAAGTGTACACAGCATAATAATATAACTACAGTATAATCTTAGTCTTAGCAAAAATAAAACAGATAACAAATACATTAAACGTTAAGAGAAACACGTAAATTTCTTTTAAATCTAACCAGGCTACTATCGAATATATCTAGATGTACGTTACTACGCTTAATCTCGTCGTTTGACAACAGGGTTGAAAAAGGAAGTGTTATTCTTGTGTACGTCTAACCTAAAAATTATTTGAACACGTTGTCGTATACCGGAATTGAAGTTAGTTAGCCTTAGTAACTCTGGGCACTCCATACGAGAATGCAGAATCTTGTGCAAATAAAACTTGGTCAGCAAATTGTCTCCTCTGGGCACTCCATACGAGAATGCAGAATCTTGTGCAAATAAAACTTGGTCAGCAAATTGTCTCCTCAAAGATAACGCTGGACATTAAAATACTTTAGTCGTATGATGGTAGACGACGCAAATGACCATATCTCCCGCAAACACTGCGAAGGAAACAACTCTGCACCCTCTCGATACTGTCAGAATGTACCTTATAAAAGGGTGACCATACAGTTGAAGCATACTCCAGTATAAAATAATCGAAATGATGCGAGAGGTTTGGAGAAATTTTTCGTTACACGAATTATAAACCCTAAGGTTTTGAACCTTTTTTGCGTTATGAACTCATAATGTGGACGAAACGAAAATTTTGAATCGAAATATACACCCAAATCCTTAACAATCTCCTTGCGCGTCAGAGGCTGACTAATGATATTGAATTTAAAATGCAGGTTGTGTTTAGTAGAGAAAGTGATAAATAAGCACTTACTGATATTTAAGGACATAAGATTAGCAGAACACGAATCGTAAACTGCATCTGTCTTTTTGTAATGCAATACCATGCAATGTCATTCACGTCATTTATAACCCGGTATATCTTCATATCATCGGCATAAAGCAAACAGTGACTCCGAATTGTGTCAACCAAATCATTTATAAAAATAATGAAAAACAATGGCCCTAAATGGGATCCTTGGGAAAACCAGACGTGACCTCTGCTGGAGCAGAGTTATAACCTTTGACCGCAACAATCTGACTGCTCCTGGATATGTACAATCTTACCCAACGAAGTAAATTGCCATGAATACCATAAGATTCTAATTTTGAACACAGTAACTCGTGATTGACCTTGTCAAATGCCTTAGAGAAATCTGTATAAATTGAATCCACCTGACGACGATTAGCAATAGCAGTACTGATGTGATTTCTATAAATGAGCTAATTGCTTATCATAGACCGACTAGATACAAAGCCATGTTGCATACATGAATTTTTTTGCTTAACATGGCTGTATATGTGAGAATATTTTTCCAGATTTTCGGGAAAATACCCGTACTTAGTGATTTATTGAAAATATTAGACAATGGCAAACTAAGCACTTCTGCAAATGTCTTTAAAAATATAGCAGGAATTCCATCCGGCCCAGGAGTCTTCGAAGTATCCAATTTACGACAGCTTAGACACACTAATTCAGTTGAGATACGTATATTAGATAAAGTAGGATGATGTTTTGGTGGAAAGGTAAACGATGCAAATTTATTGCTACCCGGTTTGTCATACACAGATGAAAAATATGAGGAAAAGACAGTAGAAGAAAAGAATGACAGTATTAGATCCGTAGTTAGTGCGACGTTGAGGCACATTTTATAGCGGAGTGTGACGTGTTCGACGCCTAGGAGCGCAGAATGCTACTTTAAGCAACAGATCTGAGCAGTCTACTCTGTCCCGAACAATATCAAAGCGGAAGCAAACATCTAGTGTGTCTTTCTTCCAAATTTAATAGACTATTTTCGTGACAGACTCGGGTATATGATTCGTGCGACCGACGACGCCGGTACGAGATGTGTCTTAAAAAGATTTTTTGTATGCGCTCGAGGCGTTCTTTATACACCTTGTATTGAGGGGACCAAATCTGACTAGCGTACTCTAGCAGACTACGCACATATGCACAGTATACAACCTTCAATGAGCCTATATTATTAAATGCCTTGCAGGCCGGCAAGACGAATCACAAATTTTTATATGCCTTTTTGTGACTAAGTCAATATGATCAGTAAATGACATTTTGCTATCGAGGTAAACTCCCAGGTCACGAACCAAATTGACTCTTTCAATGTGTATGTACACCATTAAAATTATATGTGTGTAAGATGGGGTTCGCTTTGCGAGTGAAAGATATGCATTGACATTTTTTGGCATTCACTGTTATCTTATTAGTCATGTAATAATTATACAATACGCCCAGTTCCGCCTGTATCGTGTAACAATCACAAATACAACAAATGTTTAGAATGCATGAGACAATTAGGCAAGTCGTAAATGTACGCATTGTAGAAGAGAGGTCCCAAGTACGTACCTTGGGGGACTCCGGAGGGTATTTCTGTGTAATCTGATCTGAATCCACTCACCACCACAACTGCCTGGGAACGTTTAGTTAAATAAAATTCTATCCATCTTAGAAGATCCCCGTGTATGCCAAGTTTCCTTAGTTTGTTTAAGAGATGGAGTGATCTACCCGGTCAAACGCCTTTTCAAAGTCCGTGTAGATTACGTCCACCTGCCCACCATTTTCCATATTACTAATCACGTATTCTGAGAAACAAGCTAGGTTAGTGACAGTCGATTGCCTTTTAAGGAAACCGTGTTGATTCTCGGGTATTTATTTGTTGGGCTATTATGGGGTAGATATTGCTATAGAACTATAGAAATTTTTTTCGAAAACCTTGCCTTAATGTATTTAGTATCGAGATACCTCCATAATTTTCAACTTGAGTTTTAGAGCCTTTTTTATGAATGGGTACGATGAAAGCTTTTTTCCATATATCAGTAACGACACCTTCTTTTAAAGAAGAATTGAAAATATATGCAGTAAGTTCTTATAACACTCTTCTATTAATTTTTTTACTTCCTTTCCTCAATAAATTAAAAGTATCGTAAATATCTTGAGTTGCCAAATTTTTTATACAATTTATGAAATTTTAGTTTCTCTTTAATGTAGCGAATCAAAGCAGGACTGTACCAGTATGGATATTTATGTATGAACTTTTCTGCAAGGGTGTATAAAGAAAAATAGTTTTATTTAATTCTTGATAAAATATTTCAACTGCATCATCTACATTTTCCTCAGCTAAAAGATGCTGCCAATTTGTATTAACAAAATGATTTTTTATCTTTATAAAGTTACATTTATGGAAATTTGTTTTTAAACGGACTGGGTTATGCCTGATGGGTTTAAATGCTTGCTGGTGTCCAATGGATATGTTCAAGCAAGGGTGATGTCTATCAGGTTTGATTATAGGTAGTGCCGCAGTCACATGCATATCATCGAAATTTGCCAAAATTAAGTCTAACGTTCGGTCATTACAGTTTAATGTTTAAAGCTACATAGGGCCATCATATTGTTACGAGCTTGAGGTTCGTGACAATAAAAATTGCCGATAAAATTACCTAAATTAACACTTTAATTTTCTTCACACAAATTTAAACTTAAAACACTAATAATTAATCACACTGATTCACTTTATTCCGCTCCGAAGCTTCGCTTGTCTCGCCAAATTTAATACTTCCCCGATCGCGTATTGCAGCGCCTTTATATAGGGCTCTTCCGCGAAAACATTCAAAATATTCGAGTAAATACGCGCGCCAACCGACCAAGCGCAGAAAGTTCGAGTGTGGGGCTTCCAGAAAGCTTAGTTCTTCAATTCGGTACTAGATGGCGCTGTCGGTTGAAAGATTAGTGATGTCATTTTCTGGAAAGCCCTCTTCGCTCTGTTATCCGACACTAGATGGCGCTAATGCCAGATGTCAACTTAGCCGCGCAACACTGCCCCTTCCTAAGACATGCTCGTCCCGAGCATTATCGGCCGATCTTAGGAGTCCCTCTTGCGCCTTTCTGTATCCGGTAGGTTACATCGTTGATCCTGGTTACAATCCGGTACGGGCCGTCCCATTTAGCTTGAAGCTTAGGAGATTTCCCTTTGCTGCGGACTGGATTGTGCAACCACACTAGTGAACCTTCGTCGAAGCCTTTATTGTTCATTTTGCGGTCGTACCGGGTTTTCATCTTCTCAGACATTTGCTAGCCCGATTGTCTGACGTGCTCATAAATGTCATTCATTTTGTTCCGCAAGTCATTTACATAATCGGTTATACTGCGTGGAGCATCAGGTGGTATCACGGTGATCAGGTCTGCAGGCAGCCGTAATTCTCTTCCAATGTTTGCGAAAGCTGGTGTCACTGCTGTACTTTCGTGAACAGAGCTTCTATATGACAACAAAAACGGTTGTATGTGCTTGTCCCAATCTCGTTGCCGATTGTCTACAACTTTTGCTAGGTACCTCTCCAATGTCTGATTAAATCGTTCTACCATTCCATCAGATTGCGGGTGATAAGAAGTCGTTCTTGTCTTAGTACCCATAACTCGGCAAGTTTCCTGGAATATATGAGACTCAAAATTCCTTCCTTGATCGCTGTGAATCTCTAAAGGTACTCCAAAACGACAGAAGACTTCATGAACTAGTTTATCCGCAACTGTTGAAGCTTCTTGATTTGGAATGGCGAAGACTTCTGGCCACTCAGTGAAGTAATGAAATACTTGTTACCGCTTTCAATCTCCGGAAACAGTTCCCCGCCACGTCAATGGCTATTCTCTCCCATGGTGCACCAACATTGTACAACTTCAATGCACCTCTACTACGAGTCTGAGATCCCTTTACAGCCGCACAACTTGTACATTTGCGACACCAGTCCTCAACATCGTTTCGACAGTGGACCCAGTAAAACCGTTCTCGGATCTTCAGTAGAGTTCGTTTAACTCCCAGATGGCCTCCTGAACAATCATTATGGTACAGCTGTAGAACATCCGGTACTTAAGCTTTAGGGACAACCATTTGCAAATGACAGCTGTCTCCCCGAACATTTTCCCATTTACGACACAGAACTCCATCCTGAAGCAGCAAGCTGTCCCACTGGGCCCAATAGCTTTTAGTGGTCGAACTCATCGCTGAGACGTCACTCCACTTGGGCTTGGGAGCACTGGCCTTTATCCATTCCAGAATCGGCTTGATGTCCGGATCTTCCTGCTGTGCATGTAGTAAGCTGTCCTTCCACTCGTTGCTGAGGTGGTCTGCCCTGAGCATCCTCACGAATACCACTTCTTTACTCTCTTGCCTAGTACAATGTTTGCAATCTTCAGGACAAGGTCTTCTTGACGATGCATCTGCGTTGCCATGAGATTTCCCGCTGCGATGTTCGATCTCAAAGTCGTATTCCTGCAGTAGTTCAATCCACCTCGCAACTTGTCTTCTGGGTTTTTAAACTGCAATAGCCATTTTAGTGCAGCATGGTCAGTTCGTAAGTGAAATTTTCGCCCCAGAAGATATTTGCTAAAATGCCGCAACGACTTTACCACAGCTAGCAATTCGCCTCTTGTGACACAATAGTTCCTTTCCGGTTTTGACTAAGACTTGCTGAAGTACGCTATCACGACCTCTTGGTCACCATTCCGTTGAGACAACACACCGCCAAGTCCTATATCACTTGCGTCTGTGTCAACTATAAATTCTTTGCTTGCATCAGGGTATCCCAAAATAGGTGTTTTGCACAGACGGTCCTTGAGCTCCTGGAATGCGATATTGCAACTTTCATCCCAGCGGAAAAGTAGCTTCTCCTCGGTTAGCTTATGCAGTGGTTTGGCTATATCTGCAAAGTTCTTCACAAACCGCCGGTAATAGGAGCACAAACCCAAAAATGCTCTAACCTGCGTCTTGTCTTTTGGAACCGGCCAATCCTTGACAGCGGCGATTTTCTCTGGATCCGTGCGGATGCCCTCTTCCAAAACTACATACACCAAAAAGTTAACTTGCCGTTTGAATAGTGAACATTTCTTCGGACTCAACTTGAGGTTGGCACTCTGAATCTTCATGAACACGCGTTCCAGCAGAACAGCTGTCCTTCTTCGTAACGTCGTTCAGACGGCGGTAGTCAACACAAAACCGCATTCTGCCAAATTTCTTCTTTACCAGCACCACTGGTGAACACCATGGAGTAGAGGAAGGTTCAATAACACCATCCTTCACCATTCCTTCAATCATGGTTTCCACTTCCTTTTCACGTGCTACCGGCAATCTTCTTGTTCGCTGACGGATAGGCAATTCTTCTCCTGTGTTTATTTTGTGTTGAACTAAGCCAGTCTTTCCTATGTCAGCATCGTTTGATGAGAATACACCGGCATACTTGAGTAACAACTTCTTCGCCTTGACCATTTCGGTCGGGGGAGAGAACGCTACGACAGTCTTCCAAAAATGTGGTCACTCTCGTTTGTGCATCCTTGATGGGGGTCTCACTCGATAGATATTGGCACCGACGTAACCAATCCACTTACTCAGAAGTACCAACCAGCGTACCTTTTTCTATAATCTGTTCCCGGTCACAAAGGTTCAGCACACGTACTCCTGAGATGTCAGTGGTTCTGACCAAGGTTCGAGCCACTTTCCATGGAAGCTCATTGTTTACCCTTTCCACAAGTACACAACGGTGAGCTTGCCCAGCGTTTCGAGGAAGACTAACCGGAACAATCGTTTCCGATCTCGGCGGAAGAACAATCTTCTTAATGCTGTACACGTTCCCTGGTAACGAACCTTCCATAAAAAGTTCCTCCTGTCCACATTTCAAAACACCTTGCTTAACGTCGATCTCACAACAATTATTCCTCAAAAGTCTAGGCCCAGGATGCAGTCGTCCATTATATCAGCCACGATGACAATGCAGGTAGATCACGTTGCCTAGCTTTAACTCCATCTCCTTCTCTCCACGGACCGGTATACGCTGACCGGTGGCTGTTACCAAATTAATGCGTTCTCGGTTGTATGCGGAGTCCCCAAGGAACTGACTTAAAAGTTGGGAACTAACAACCGTACGAGAGGCTCCAGTGTCTATGGTCAGTTTACACGGTATTCCGTTGACCTCGCCCTTGATGATTAGACTGTTCCCATCATGGGTTTGTGAGATCGAGATCCTTGGGGCTCTTTTAACATCAGCCAGCACCCGCCCCGCAGTTCTGGATTTTACTCGTTTCCCTGCTGCTGCTGGGCGGTGCTGTTGGCCGCACTACCCTCCTGAGATCGTTCAACTTCCCTTTCTAGGGTTTGCTTAGGGCAGCTGGATCGAAGATGGCCCTTTTCCCCACAGCCATAGCACCTAGGGCTGTATCCTCTGTTGCGGTCGCGAACTGTAGCTGCTGCAACCACCCTGACGCGATGGGAACGATGATCCTGCCGCACGGCTTCCACCTCCAGTGCATGGGCCAAGGCGTCCTTAAGCGTCTCGTGGTGCCCGAGCCTCACAGCAGCTCTGACTTCCAGGTCGCGGATGCCGTCGATGAATGTCTGCACCAGGTTCCCTTCAATGAGCGCAGGTACAGACCGGTATGCTTTCCGCACCAGCTTCTCCACCTCTAGAGCCCACTGCTGCAGGTTTTCGTTGACGCGCTGCACGCTGAAAGACGTGTTCCAGGTGAGCGTCGCCATATCTCGCCTCCAATGCCTCAACGAGTTGCTCATAAGTCACTTCCTCCCCGAGAGCTTCCAGAACTGTTAAGGCCTGGTCGCGCAGGCCTAGTGTGAGAGCAGTCATGGCCTGACTTTTATTCCAGCCGTTCGCCTTCATAACAGCCTCGAACTGGATTTTGTAGGCTGACCAGTAAGAAGTCCCGTCGAACGGTGGCACTTTGAACCCACGTAGCGAAGGTGTAGTAGCTACTACGGGAGCTGTATTTCCATCTCCAAGTTTGAGTTCGTCCAGTGATTTCTTCATGTCAGCTATTACGTTGTCAACCCGATTGTTTACTTGGTCGATTCGGGTTTCAGCTTCGGACAGGCGGTTGTCATGCTGAGCAACCCTATCCTTCACCTCCTTTATCTCCTTCCCGAAGGTAGCGTGGAGGTCCTTCATGAGGAGCATCTGCTCTTCCAACTGACGGGCCTGTTCCTCTTGTCCGCCCCGCAGCTGCTCCTCCAAACGACGAAACTGGTCTTCCTGTCGGCGGGCCTGTTCCTCCTGCTGCTCTTTCAACCAACGAGCCTGTTCCTCTTGTCCGCCCCGCAGCTGCTCTTCCAATCGGCGTGCCTGTTCCGCCTGCTGGCGAGCCTGTTCTCCTCCAACCTGTTCCTCCTGTCGGCGAGCCTGTTCCTCCTGCTGCTCTTTCAACCAACGGGCCTGTTCCTGCAGCATCACCATCAGAGCACCTAAGTCAGGTGCTGCAGATGTAGGAGCTACTGACGGGCCTGCAGCCGGTGGCTGGCCCTCCGACGTCTGCGGCGTTGCACCACCAAATCTTCTTTGGTCGTCTCCTGCTGGCGTTGACTACCGGTACGGACACCCTCCGTTTCCTCCTTAGGTAAAATCGGCATGATTTTATCCCACTTCTGACACCAATTGTTACGAGCTTGAGGTTCATGACAATAAAAATTGCCGATAAAATTACCTATATTAACACTTTAATTTTCTTTACATAAATTTAAACTTAAATCACTAATAATTAATTAATCACACTGATTCACTTTATTCCGCTCCGAAGCTTCGCTTGTCTCGCCAAATTCAATACTTCCCCGATCGCGTATTGCAGCGCCTTTATATAGAGCTCTTCCACGAAAACATCCAGAATATTCCAGAATATTCGAGTAAATACGCGCGCCAATCGACCAAGCGCAGAAAGTTCGAGGGTGGGGCTTCCAGAAAGCTTAGTTCTTCAATTTGATACTAGATGGCGCTGTCGGTTGAAAGATTAGTGATGTCATTTTCTGGAAAGCTCTCTCTACTCTGTTACCCGACACTAGATGGCGCTAGTGCCAGATGTCAACTTAGCCGGGCAACAATATTAAGCAAAGAGTAAGCTTTTTGACTTAACCCCAAGGAGTAGTAATCTTTTTGAACTTTTAACTTATTCCAGTCAATGTTAGGGATATTAAAATCGCCTACGATTCAGAAAAATCGTTTAAATAATGTAGTGTTTTTCGCATTCATATATTTTAATAAAATGAAAATATATTTAATTTTTCTAACGGCTTTCAGCATACAAAGAAAAACCTGTACATTCAGAATGTATGTTTTAAGTATCCAGAAATTGTTAATACATTTTTTATTAAATTTATTAATAATTATATACTAAAAATAAGAACCTATAACTTGGAAAATCCCAAAGTGCTCCCCTCACATGTACATTACGTTACAAATTAAAATTAAAAGAGATGAAAGTAGTGACGATAATTTTTACAAGAAAAAAAAAACTTCGACAGAGACAGACAGAGAGAAACTCGACTTTCATTAATAACTTTTTAACGGTGTTGAGTTCAATAACAAAAATCAATAGGGATCCTCCTTAGAATAAAATATGGAATCTTATTTAATACTAATATCTCAATCTATTGCTTACATTTCTATTAAGTGAGAAGCCTCACCGACGCACAGACCAACGGATGGCAGTCCATATATTTTTTCATTCATTACATTTTTCATTATTTGTAATCTAAAGTGAATCAATTAGAAAATATACTAATCCTATAATTCAATGACTCGTTCTTGTAACGAAAAGTATACGAACAAGTGTATGTAGCGCATTTGTGGAATGGCTACAAATCGAGAGTAGAGCACTCCCCTCGCGTTGTGAGGCGTGAAATAACATATAAAATGTTGTTCTCAAAGTTGAAAATATCTACTGTCATAACCAAAAACTGTCAAGTGTCAAAACTGCGAAGAATATTTATTATACTAGCTGTGCCGGGCATCGTTGCAACAAGTTTATAACCAGAAACATTCTAGGGCGCACTTACATATTCAAGTTCATCATCTTGATCGAACAAGGAAACATTTATTTTTATATAAGTATATACATAGATGACTTCTGATGTACGTACTCGAAAACAGAGTTACCGCGATTTGACACTAAGAAGAAAAGATGAAAGGAAGGTCCGAATACTATGACAACGATAAGAGACTACTATTTGGACATAAAAGAGGAGTTGTGTGTTGTTCCAATTTAGTTAGGATTAAAATAGAAAGCAAATACTTACCGCATACAAAAACACAGGGGTAGGCAGGCAGATACTACGAACTTCCATTTGGTACGATCCTAACGCACCTCTCTTATTACTACTACCTACCTACTACTTAATCCATCTTCAATATATTAATCATTTTGTTCAGTAAACTTCTGTTTAGGGAGTACTTTACCGACTCTGCTACGCAATTTTGTGATAAAGTTGATGCTTTGTATGTCCAGGAGCGGAACCACTGCCACGAAAGATTTAATCAAAAGTAGCCTAGTAATGGCAGAGTGCGGATTAGTGGCAATTCGTAAGCTATCTTACATTAAAAATACCAAGTCCCGAGAAGAGACGTAGGGGCAGTGCTAGACTTATGTTCCTTTGATCGCCAATCCGTCTAATAAGCATGGACTGTGAGAGACTTATGCCTGGTAAAAATTTTGGCCAGTAAGCAATATTTCATGCTATAATAAAGTGCACCATTCTTCTTAATTTTAAGCTTATGCAATATGTCAAACATTGGAGAAATAGGTGATATAGAATCAGATAGCGAAGTCCAATATGTATACTTTCATCGATATTAATATAAACGCAAAATAATTTTCTATCTGGTAAGACTAATTTTCTGCCTACGAGTCCGTCAGGATAGGCACCAATCTCTTATCTATTTCTGGCGTCAAATAGTAGTGTAGCTTGCACTGCTGTGTTCTGGCCTGGGGGGTGTTGAGAGCCGGTTTTAATTACAGGTTACGAGGCTTTTGATCTTAGTCCTCACAGGTGACAACGCATCGGTAGCCGTGTTTGTTTAAAGTTGGATGCCGGTGCCGTTTAGGTGTAAACAAAATCGAAGTAGCCATGACAACTGAGTAGCTAGGTCCTAGCTTTTGTAGTACATGAGCAACCCCAGGTTTGTTCCCTGGCACCACTAAAATAATTAATCGGAATTTTAGGTACCGATTTAGGACGTGTTTAATTGTGAAGATAAACCTCGTAACAAAACCTTTTCAAGGGACTTATTGGGAAAATTAAGAAGAAGAAAATAAATACAAAAGAATATTTCGTCGAAATACTTCACCAAGTTGTCCGATTTTAATGATTCTTTTTTGTTTTAAAAGGGATGATCTCATATTTGGATAAGATCTTTTAATGGGATCCATAAGAAAATCATCAGTCTTCCAATTTACAAAGGCATCTGCACGACAAACGGGCGAATATTTCTTTACAACGTCAATAGAATTCGATGGTTACATTCATTTTAGTTATTTAAAGTCGGCTTTTACTATCTTGTTGTCTGAACCAATACAAATATCTTTAAAATAAAACGCCGTTTCGTATTGCTCAATTATACTCTCATAACTTGCAGTTACGATGACTTTAAAAAAAAATTAATATTTAACAACACAATATTTATATAATTTTCCATCGGTTTCAAAAAAAGGGAGATTCTATGTGATATAAGACGCGTACCCGTTTTTTTTGTATGTCTACAGATTTCTATTGTATTTGAGAGTACAATTGCTTTCGTAACGAATTTTATTAAGATGAATAAACAAATGTAAGCATAAGAAGTGGTTTAAATGTTTTCATTTTCATTACCAATAACAACACATTATCTATAATATATATTTTGTTAAGATAAGGAGATAAATATACCTAGCGTTATCTGCAAGATTATTATTTGCATAATAGACTTTGGCATGCATATTTTAACCCCGTATACATAGTTTACCGTGAAGTGTCGGCGCAATACAATCAACGACACCAACTTAACCCATGGAGCGTCATTATTAAGGTGATACCTCGAAAATTTGGTGGTTTTTCTATTTAACATATTTTTTTAACTTTTATAGATTACAAACCAAAATTTTGGTATGTGATTTTTGACTATATGATCTTGGTGTGCATAAAAGGAAAACACGAGATATCATGTAATTTTCTCGATAGTAAAAAATTGCAAAGTAGGCTCTAATTATTTACATTTCTCGATGACACCACAATATTTTTACGAATAATTTCATGGAATTATTTTTAAAGCATAGTAAATAATCATATCTAAGTTCTCATAAACCAGTTTTTTAATCCATAACGAAGTTTTGTTAAAATAAATAAAAATGTTGTTTGGCGCTTACTTAGTTTTTTTCCCGAGCGCTTGCTCGGTATGGCTATCTCATAATTCGCGTACTATGAAGTCACTTTCATTTTGACACTCCCGCAGTCGTCCGTTAGCTTCACCGACAAAGGAATAAGCCACACCCTCAAAACTTCGATTCATTTTCAAGGTATCCTCTTAAATACCAGAAGAAATTTAATGTATATTGTTTTTCTAATTAATTACATGTGCGCATACGGAAACTGTGGGCGCAGGGCAGCGATTCATAGCTCTGTGCATGTTTGTCTTTAAAGCAAGTTAAGTTTAATCTGTACCTATGCATTAACATATTATAGGGCTGAGATCTTTATTTACATATATTGTACGAAAACAATCGACAAATCAAACAGCCTAAATCGGACATTGAATAATGCATCGGGATGAACGAGCACAACGTTTCGAAACCTCCGAACTAATACAATGAACAAACTTCATTTGAAAAAGATAAGTTTGAAAACATTGTATTTTGCGAATAAAACAACAGTGCGTAAACTGTGTTTTAAGGGTGATTTAAAAAAAAACCATATGTTAAACTCCGTGATAGCTCAAAGGCTGGGCGCCGGCGCACAGTACGCAAGCTAACCGTGTTCTAATTCTGTCAGAACACAACTTTAATGCGTGAACTCAGCGATGAACCTGTGATGCGAGGAAACCTGTCTAAGAAATCAAACATACTCCAGGACATATAAAGTCCCTCAACACACATTGTAAACACTTCAACGTAAAGTCTGCTGACTTGGAGCAGTACGGCTTTCTATTACCTGCCGTGCCGCCCAAAAGCCCAGCAATGTGGGACGTATGTGATCTATTACTTTACTTTTTTTATTGCAGGCGTGGTAGAGCCATGCTGCAGCTATATTATGGTTGTAGCACAAATGGGTCGGCTCGGCCGGAGTATCATACATTGGTACGTAAGTTAATAATGTTTCGTATGGTGAGTGTAGAGAACCGGAGACCCTTTTTACTGGAAACGAGGCATTTCATCTTAGTCCTCAGCAGGGGTGACAACGCATCTGCATTTTAACTCTTAATCGAGGATAAATGTAGATGTCTGTGGGCCACAGCATCCACTTACCATCAGGTGGACTGTGTGCTCGTTTGTCCCCTTATTCTATAAAAAAGGGTATCCAGTTTTTTTCACTCACCATACGGAACACAGAATCATTATTCAGCTGTTTTATGTTGGTACTCTGTGAGAGCGAGGTCCTTTCCCGGTCGAACCGACCCATTCGTGTTATATCCATGTTTTATAACTGGCAAAGCTTAATGACTAACCCACATTGCACTTTGTTGCTAAACGTTTGTTTAAATAGTTGCGTATCACGTATTTTCTTTATTGCAATCCATAAATAACTTTGGCTGCATGCCAGTTATGCTGAAACTGACAAATTCTGGAACAATGTAACCGAAACCGCACTAGTAACGTACGGCAGAAATATAATAGATTTAAAATAAAAAAAAACTACATAAATTACCAAAAAAAAATCGAAGCAATTACGCAAAAATCAACAACTTTCCTATAAAATGTATCTAAACGAGTAAAAATTAACTTTAAGTTGAATGAGAACAACTCAGTAGGACAAAGACATATATAAAAAAAAAAAATATATATATATATATATAAATTACAAAATTTATAAAAAAAGATTTTAATCTCATCATAGGCCCCGGCGAGATTCGAACTCGCGATCTCCTGTTTACTAGACAGGCGCTTTAACCAACTAAGCCACGGCGCCGTTGTCTAACAATTGGAAAATTGCATACCGTTTATAAAATTTGTAGAAATAAAATTGAACGAGACCAAAGGCAAATTTTTCGCACAAACAGAAAATATTTAAGATTGTGGATATAATTTTTTATTTTCAGAATTTTAACACCTCTAAAGCACAAGGTTGGTGAAAGTGGATAGACGGAAAAATTATTCTGTTGGTTGGTTGCTTAATCAGCTGGTTTTGTTTCACTTGCCACACGCCATCACGTTTACTAACACGTCGATAGCGTCATGAACTTTCATCGATAATCCGATGTTTGATAACGTATCGACAATGTTGACCTTGTGCTCGTTTTCCACAATACATAATTCTATACATATAGAAACAACATAAATAATTTTTATTTATTCTGAAACTATGCTCATTCCATCTGAGTTATACGAACAAGAAATTATGTGATACGCTGTAGGAGAAAACTGTTGTTTGCAAGACCAAGTTGTGACCAGGATTAAGAAATGATTGCTGTGGTGGTTTGGGTATGTAGAAAAAATTAACCAACGAACTTGTAAGCGATTGTATATGGATTGCGAACGAAGCGATAGAGTTGTGTCAGGAGGATCGTAGCACATGGAAGTCCTTAGTATCTGCCTACCTTTCTTGGTGACACGAGTGAAAATGTATGCATGGATTTATACCTACAAACATGTATTTAACTTAACGACAGAGTCGGAACTAGGTACGTTCTAGGCGAAAGTTCATTGACCAAATTGGCGATTGGGATATATTGAAAATGGGCCAAATTAAGAGTACCGACGAGCATGTATGCGTAGTAAGTATATGAATCTGGAGGAGGCGAGAGAGGTGTGTCAGGATCGTGCCAAATGGATGTCTGTAGTCTCTGTCTACCCCTCTGGGTTACAGGCGTGAGTGTTTATGTATTATTATATTTATACCATTCTACAGTTGTGAAACGCAATTACGTAAAACTTAAAAGGTAAATTGTATAAAACTAATTTTACAGATTTTATCGCGTTTAATTTAATTTATTTAATCGCTACAAAATCCGTAAAATTAGCTTTATTCAATGTCGATTCGAATGTCGAAATTAATAGTAAATTATTTCTCCTCTAAACTTCTAAATATCTACACTTCATTTTCATTTTTCTTCTTCGATGAAACAGTTTATGTAGTTTTCGAAACTGCGTTATGTCTATTACTCCATCTCGTTCTGTGAGTTATTTCAAAACTATCAAGAGGACTCAAAAATACTTCATCGATGATGATGATGATGACCAAATCAGTGTTGGTTAGTGGTTCTAAGGCAGGTTTGCCAGGGTATTCTGAGATAAAAGGTAGTTGCTATGTGACAACATTAAAAATATTAGATGTTTGCTAGACATTTGTACGTGGTAGAGCAAGGCGACTTATGGTTGCACCACGAAAGAGCCTGCTCCACCGAGGAAAGATCACGCTCGCACAGAATGCCAGCGTGAAATATCACCATAATACGGACACCCTGATCACTGGTAACGAAACATTTCAATAAATTCCTCAGGGCGACAACATATCTGTATTTCTATTCTATTGAAGATATATTTGTGTATCTATGGGCCACAGCATTTACCATCAGGTAGACTGTGTACTCGTTTGTCACCCTTCTTTGAACAAAAGGTATAATCTTTTATTTGCAGCAGTTCCAAAGGGCGAAAATTATGGTATTACAATTGCGACTGCGCAAATCTGTCGTTCCACTATGTAGAGGCTTAAGTCTAACAGTGGACTATTTACAAATCGACTGCCTCGTCGGTCTAGTGGTTGTAATAGCGTGACTGCTGATCATGAGGTCCTAGGTTCGAACCCCGGGTCGGGCCAAAATTCAATTATTGTGTTTTTCCGCCAAGAAATTCTCAGTAGCTGCCCAGAGTGAGGAAGTTGCGGAAGGTGGCGTTGGTCCTGCGCCTGATCCATCTCCGGCCGTGTCGGTTTACCGTCCCATCGGATTATGAGAGTGAAGAAATAGAGTGGAACTGTGCTTGCGCATAAACTTGGGCACTATAATCCTGTCCTGCGCCGATGGCTAGTCTCCGTTGAGGCAGGTGGCCGTGACCGAAATTCGGTCTGGAGGACATTTACGAACCGATTAAATGACACGTTGCTGGCTTTTTAGGTCTTGATGTGTTAAGGTAGTCCGTAGGTAGTAAGTACACTGTATTCCAGCCTCCGATTTTTTTAAATTAAATAAACGATTAGCACGGAGTAGGGTTGCCAACTCTACCATATAATGTGTATAAAATACCATATAGAGTATAAAAAACATATATAATAGACGTAATCACTGTTTTAATACGCCATGAGGCTGTTAAGAAAAGCAAACATATTCCTTTATAAATAAATAAAATATTGTTTTAAAAGGTCTTACGTGGTATATCCATATTGCAACTATATTAGTAGTATAGTTGTAGCACGAATGGGTCGGCTCGTCCGGGAAAGTACCACGCTATCACATAATACCAGCGTAAAATAGCAGCTTAACGCTGCTGTGTTTCGTATGGTGAGTGTAGAGAATTGGAGACCCTTTTTACTGGAAATGAGGCATTTCATCTTAGTTGCACGGGTGATAAAGCATTTTCATTTTGATTCGTAATCGAGGATAGATGTAGATGTCTATGGGCCATAGTAACCACTACTCACCATCAGGTGGACTGTGTGCTCGTTTGTCACTCTTCTGCTATAAAAAAAATCATTTGAGGTAATTGCCTTGAAAATCACCATCATCCTCATTTCAATCCATCACAATGCTGAACATCCTTGTGTCCTATCTAATGTTATGGCCAAGGACACAAAACACTAACCCGAGCCACCTCCATCCACCGACTCCTGGGAAATACTATATTTGATATAAAAAAGTTGGCAATCCTATGACGAAGTGATCGTCCGTGTTGGCATGTAACACTAACACGCGACATGACACCGAAAAAAAAATTATCTTCATTTTTGAACTGGTTTCTTTTGACTCTTGAAACAAGCATTGCATGTTGATTTTATAAAGAACATAAAGAAAGACAAGGCTATAGGTAAACTCACCTTTGGGTGTGTGTGTTGCGGCTAGGTCCCTATGCAATCGCTGTTCGAGTTCGTCGACGGCGGCTGCGGCGGCCGCTTCCAGCCTTTGTGGCGACAGCGACGCCCCGCCCGAAGACTCCGAGGACCACTCTGCCCCCACTTCACTCCCCGGACACGTCCCAGTTTCACCACCCGTGCACGCCCCTCTGCCCCCCGAACACGCTTCGCCCCCTTCCTGAGCCTCCCCAGAAGCGGGCGAACCGGAATCACTAGCGACGCACTTGTGCCGTTTGCGGTATTCCGTTATAGAGAGCTGTTTAATAGAAAAAATTACGATTTTGTATTGCGTCAGATAAGGTTAGTTAGTCCAATGTTATATTTATGCAGTCTGTCTAATATGTAAGAATGTGTCGGTTCGACCGAGGAAGGACCATGCTCGCACAGAATACCAGCGTGAAATAATAGCATAATGATGTTTTTCGTATTGTGTGTATGGAAACTGACCATTTTTACTAGTAACGAAGCATTCCATCTTTGTCCTTAGGGGTGACAACATATCAGCATTTTGCATGTTCTAAATCTACCGATGTAGATGTCTAATGTCTAAGTATCATCTGGTTGTTTGTGACTGTATGCAAGGTAGTCCTCTTGACTTCTATGATAAAAAATGTTTTTGAAGGAGGGATCGACGAGTAGTGGTTGGTATCTCTCTGTAATTGAAGCTCTATGAAATTATTTCAATTTAATCAAAGGTTTGGATTTATCATGTTAGACTGTGAGGCATTTCATCTAAGTCCCCAATGGCGACACTTGTAGTTAGTTGTACACCTATGGACTATTTAATAGAGAAACCAAAATACATTGAAAATTTTCAAGAGGCAGCCTGTTAACATTGTAAGAATTCATCCCCTCCAAAAGAATGTTCAAATCTGCTCTTTCTGATGTTCTTTACCCTTTTAAAAATTGCTTGGGTACTGTAAGAGGCGATAGAAGGAAATATACATGAGCCCATCTCCTGCATAATTTTCTCGAAACAACTTAAAATAAAATCCGAAACAACTTAAAAAATGTTTTTAATGTCAATAACCTTATTTGCATATTTTATAATCATGATATAAATTGCGATTTTATTAAATCAACTTAATTAATGACTTAAATTAATTTAATAAAAATGGAAAATTGATCAAGTTTTAGGACAGTACTAAATGAGGCAAATAAAATTATTTGATTTGGTAATTTATTAATAGCAGTGTCAACTACTCGATTTATAAATGTGTTACTATTGAATTTATTTTAATTATTCAATTTAAATTCTTAATTATTAATTCAGATTAGGAATAAAATATGTAAATATACTAATTAATAAATTGTAAGTTTTTATAACTATTGCAGAAATATAATATGACCTAAGATACAACCGACCTCCAAAAGGCACTGGATTAGCACAGTTGCCATTCTTTGCCTCAAAATCCTCATAGATATGAAAGTAAGTGCTCAGAAGTGGAATGTATACAGACTTCATATACGACTGTATATAGATTTCACAGCTATATTATGGTTGTAGCACAAATGACTATATTACGGTATAATAGCTCAATCGAGGAAGGACCATGCTCTCATAGAATACCAACGTAAAATTAATAAATTTAATAGCAGCCTAATACTGCTGCGTATCATATGGTGAGTGGAGACCCTTTTTTACTAGAAATGAAGCATTCCATCTTACATGTGGGTGACAAAGCATCTGCATTTTAATTCTAAATCGAGGATAAATGTAGATGTCTATGGGCCACAGCATCCACTTACTATCAGTTTAACTGTGTGCTCGTTTAACACTTTTTCTATAAAAAAAGAAATAGACCACAACTTTATTCATAAAAATTAATGCTTCTTTGTTTGCCTCTTTAGTGAGCTGTTGGGCATGTGGCTGCGAAAGTTACTAACAAAAAATAGGCAATATAACAAACTCTAAAATAATATGTATACAAGGTCCATGAGTTTTGAGAAAAAGCATTTACTCCTTACTACTGTTTTAGAACACACCATAACCGTAAATTATAAAATGATCTATTAACTTTTTGGTTCAAATTACTATGATTTTTACGAAATTTCTAACCCATGTAAAACTGTTGATTTTTTAAATTATCCTTGATCTTTTGTAACATATTTTTAGTACATTTAAAAAAAATTGCAATGCATTATGACATTTGCTCAATTGATAGAGATACACAGGATTTCAACCTCTATTTAAAGTTCAATTCTTTTGAAATAACAATTTGAAGATTACAATAACCAACCACTTGTAAATTTCAAATTTATTTTATAAAACACCCTGAAATCGACAAAGAAAGATAGATACATTCAATGTGATGTCAAAATACATGCAACTAAACACATTTAAGCTTCTAAAATAATTTGTCAACATGGTTGTTTTAGATGCGTATGTCCACATGAGTGTGTGTCAAGAAGTTGAGCATGGTTATATTTGTCATGCCCAGTTCTAAACAATGCAAAAGTATGCAAATGGTGCATGATAAAAACACTGAGTCTGAATCCCTTAGGCCCGAAATGTCAATAGCAGTGTAATACATAATTATAAATTTAGACTATATTTAAGGATAATTTTGTAATATAAATTCAATATATCCATCACCCAGAGGCATAAACTATAAATCACATTCTATCCATTGTTTTAAGTCAAAATAGCAGCTCTCACAACAGTTGTTTGTTGTTTAATTTTTAATATGTTCATTTTCCTTGCTAAACATTATACTACTGCTATTATTCATATTGTAATAATGTAGTTTTAGAAATTTAAAATGAATTATTTGGCACTTATATTTTGAGACTTTATGTAATATGATAAAACAAAATAAGAAAAATAATAATGTAGTTAAAATAACAATAAACAACTTGTTAATAGTTTCACATATGCATCGTGGTAAACAAGACAAATTATCATGACCATCTAAAAATTTCTCTACATTAGTTATTTTTAAAACTATATATACATTGCTATATGTAATAAACTTCTTAAATTAAACATAAAAAGAATGAATGATGTGCATAGCATTTTAAAAATTAATTGAAGTTTAAACAACAGCACAATGTTTTGATATTACAAAAGAATTTTAATAGATAGATTAAATTAAAGTGCCATTAACTTAAGTTGTATCAAATGTAAACTTTTCTGCTCACCATACTGACATTTGTTAAACAATGTCACTCAATTACAGAACATAAAATATAAATGTGGCAAAACAATCAAATAATCTGGAGTCTGTTACCTTTTAAGATTATAACATTATTGATAAATTTACCAGTTGTTTCAGGAGAATCACTTAATTAAATGCTTTTTGTGTTTATTGCTTCTTCTTAATTTTATTAATTAAACTATAAAACTTATACTAACAAATAAAATAAAAAAATAGATAATAATAATAATTTGTACCTAAGGATAAAAAATTTGGTTAACTCTATCTTTTTCTATTTTATTTGTTAGTATTAGATCTATAGTTTAATGGTTTCATGTAAATTATAGTTAAAAAATAATACATTATGGGAACAGCGGTTTGCTCCTGAAGATTATAAAGCAATTGCTATTATATAATTTCGCAGCAAGAACAACATATTTAATATATAATTATGATATGCAGAGCAGTTGCACTTAATAATTTTGTGTAAATGCACATAGTATGATTCATAACAATATACATTCCATGACACAACAATGACATACAATATCACTGTAATTTAATATTATGAATTGTTACTGAATTCATTAATAATTCAAATAAGAAAAATTACACTTTCCCACTTATATTGGTGAAATGGTCTGTATACATAAATTGCTGATTTGAGGGTAGACTTAATGTTTGTATCATGTCAAATATTTATCCTGTTCAGAAACATAGCTTAAAAATAACATGCCAAATTAGAATAGTATTATTAGAATAGTAGTAGTTCTCTATAATTGTTTAAATTACAACTTATATAGATAGTAAAACAGCATGTACTCACCTTCCTTCTAACTGGTTTGGGTTTCTCAACTAGAGGAGGGTTTAATCGGGGATCATTGCTGCGGGGGCAGTACGGTTTGCTAGCAGGCTTAGGTGACTGTGATGGAGATGACAACAGGCTCTTGTTAGAGTTCTTGAGCACACCCGACAATAAAACACTATTGTTCGAGTCCATGTTATTCACACGAGTCAATATCTCTTGCACACTTTTCAACTCATCCACTGGAGTTATACTGTCTTTATCGAACAAACTATTGTCTAAACTTGTAGTCCTATCTATTGCACTCTTTATTATGGACATATTTGGTATGTTCTCATTAATTGGGCTATCCAACTTGAATGAGTGTGACATATTGCTGAATATACCCGAGAAGAGTCCTGTTGAACTAAAACGTGACGAAAATGGAAGCGTAGAATCTAGTACAGATGGTCTATCTGTTGAAATAACCTCCTTCTCTTCAGATCTGTCATCCTCTGATGAAGAAAGAGGTGATGCACCACTAACAAGCTTTATAGGCTTTATAGGCTCTTCAGGTAATGGTATTCTTTCTGGTGAGGGTATAATAGGCATCGGACTTGGTTCTTCAGGAAGAGGTATGTTTTCAGGAGCAGGTAGAAGAATATTTTCTGATGCGGGAAGAGGTATTGTCTCCACAGGAGGCAAAGGTATATCCTCTGGAGAAACATGAATTTTTGCATCATCTTGAATGGAATTGCTGAACTCTTCATGTACATCTCCATTTATTTCAGAAGCTTTTGAGTTTGTATCATTTTCTGTACGTAACTGAATACTAATTCGATCATCTACCATGTTGAGATCAAAATTGAGATTTACTTTCTTCCGCTTCTCTTTTGGTGGCTTCTTATTTCTGCTTTTCAGTATAAGAATATTCTCTGTGTGGAAAGAATGAATTTTCTTTTGAATATCATCCATTTCATCTCGTTGCGGCGACGAATTACCGCTAGTATCGGCAGATTGAGAGCTGTTAACTTTATCATTAGGACTGTCTAGGCCCTTTAGTTCACAGTTGTTGTTTTCATTAGACTCCTGAATCTTTGCTTGAGTTATTATTGTTGTGTCTATCTCCATTGGTACAACTTTATTATCTTCCATTTCTAAATTATTATTATTAGTATTGATATCTTCAGTTTTTGTTATTTCTGGTGGATATTCTTCCTCCGGCGTTGGAACGCCGATAATTCTCCTTATGTTTTCACTATCATGTGGTACTTTAAGGTTGACATTTAAAATATCATGGTCATTATTACACTGGTCATCCGAACCTTGCCCACTATCTGACCTGGTTCTGTCTCTGCTATACATACTGTCCATGATATTTCTCTTGTACTGTCGTGTTATTGACTGCGGATCGTCTTTGATTGGAGAATCCTCAGACGTCAAGATTGGCGATGTATCATCCATGCACTAGAAAAAAAAAATTAATTACTATAATAACAACCCAATTATTAGTATAGAATAGACCATTTGTTCAATATAGGATTATAACAATATTGCTCCCACAATTAAGATGACTGACAACACCTCATAATAATTCTATCACGCCATTTAGGCTTCAGAGTGCCAAATAAATAGACATACATATATACATTTGAAAAACCTTACCCTTCTTCTGGGACAGTTAGATAAAAACTAGTGAAATATAGAAATATTTAAAAAGTAAAAAGACGAGCTTACAGGTGTTATAGGGTTTTGGTCACAACTTAATGATTCTCTTGCT
The DNA here is from genome assembly GCA_907164705.1 of Parnassius apollo. Taxonomy (NCBI): domain Eukaryota; kingdom Metazoa; phylum Arthropoda; class Insecta; order Lepidoptera; family Papilionidae; genus Parnassius; species Parnassius apollo. The sequence continues at coordinate 2,022,222 of CAJQZP010000824.1, forward strand.
ACCCTTCTTTTCTTTAATGGCGTCACCATTTCATTTGGAGGTGATTCTGCAACAAAAACATCTACATTTAACATAGTAACAATTTTTTCTCTATATTCAATGGTACTATTGCTTACAGACAAAATTATTAAAGTAAAATTTTAGAATCTCATCAGCATTAGTGAAACAAAACATTTTTTTTTGCATGTTAAAATACAATTAACAAATGTAATTTTGTTTGTTCAATTATCAAGTAATTTTATCTGTAAACAAATCATATAAAAAGCATATTGATGCAAACCAGTAACAGGGGAGTCGCTTTCCTCACTTATAGCTTGTCTCAACCAACGCTTCTTAGCACTATGCTGAGGAAATGGCAATACTGCAGGAATTACTTCTGCTACTTCAGTAGGAGTGCTGCGTGTGATTCGCTTCGCTTTTTTTGGTGGCCTATTTCTTTCTCGCCCTGGGGTTCTTGGAGGTGAAGTTGCAGCAGTTTCCTCTTCATGTTCTATATCCTGTCCTCCACTAAGATCACCAATCATAGTTGATGCAACTCTGACTAGACTTTCTAATGATGGTGCAGAGACCAAAGCTGGTCTGTATGGTGAGTTGTATGGTGAGGGTGTACGCTCTGGGGAACGTCCAATCCATTCTGTAGCCATAGTTTTCTTTGTTTTGGGCAGCTTGAAAGCAGATTCAACTGAACCAACAGCTGCTTCTACTAGCAGACACGCTGAGCTTAAGCCAAGATCCTGGGAATGGAAGATAGTTTATAAATACTAATATGAAAACTACAATATATAAAAATTTTCATGCTGCATATTAAACACAACAACATTGCAGTCAAAATTTGTCCTTGATAAACTTTTCCTAAATGCTGAAACTTAATATTTAATTAAATGTAAGAGAATACTACAAAGCATCTTCTTTTTAGTTCTTACTTCATTATTATAAAAGAACACCAAGGTGTTCTTTTATAATAATAATGTGGGGAAATAGCACAAATATACAAAAGGCGTTTATAGCTCAAAAAAAGTGTATTAGAGCTATCTCTGGAATACCGCCTGGCATATCCTGTAGAACAGTTTTTGCAAATCTCAACATACTTCCGCTGCCGGCACTATATATTTTTGAAATAAGCTGTTTCGTGAAGAGAAATATCAATTTGTTTATGAAAGCAAGTGACATGAACACAAGATTGAAGCGAAATCCTAATAGACTTGTGTTAGACGTTATCCCAAGGTCAGCTAAATACCATAAAAGTTGCCTAAAAATGTGTTTAACGATATATAATATAATTCCTAATGACATCAAAAATTTTATTTATTAATCAATTTAAATCAAAATTATTTAAGTGGCTCATTGACAGAAAAATATATGACATTAAAGACTTTATTGACATCAATCCCTAATACTATTTATGTTATATTATATATTTTAATTTATCTTTAATTCAATGTAATTTATTGTAATGAGACTTTGTGATATTATTTTTATGATTATACAAGATAATAATATTAATTTTGCATGCTATTTGTAATAGCGAGACATGTGCACCTTTTTAACATGTACCACCTTTATATACCATGTTCTTACGCAAATAAAAATTCTGATTCTGATTCTGAAAAGAAATGTGTTGACATTTATAGGTGTGAATTGACATATTAGTGGCGACACAGGCTCCGCCCACTCCTCTGTTCTATTATGTATGTATTATAGTATTCTATGAGTTTTCATAAGGTAGGGAGGGTCTTTTAAATACCTTATAAGGTATTTAAATTTTGTGTCAAATACCCGCTCTTCCACAGTCTGTCTTATATTAGTATTTGTTCATTTTTATTATATGGGTATTGCACTATTTATGTTTTAGAAATGTAAACACAAGTTTGATAGTTTAGTTATGATGGAATAAATAGTACCTTTGTATATTTGTTTCATTTAATCAATAAAAAAAACCATAAATGTATCATTTATACTTACTTCATTTACAGCTTCTTGCGGTCGATCTTCTGTTGTAGCAGGCTGAAATTGTATTGGAGGTGGGGCCCTTGGAGAAGGAGGCTGTGCCTCATCACCTGAAGTCACCATGTCACTGTCTGCTGAATTCAACCGTCGCCGGTTGGATTGCGATGTTGTACGAGCTCGTCCTTTGCGCCTGAATAAATCAACAAAATAATAAATAGGGTAGTCAATTGTTTTAAAAAATCATTAAATTACTGTGCTATTGTTTAAAGCATACTTCTTTCTCTTTCTGGAATTAACATGTATTTCCTCTTCATCTTCTCTTTCAACACTGTTGGGATGAGGATCCGATTCTCTTCTTTTTTGGCGTTCTTTTACCTCCTGTTTACGTTGTTCTGCTTTCTCCATACGTTCAAAAGCTTTCATTATAGCCTCCATTTTGCGCTCCTCACGAGTCTAAAATTGAATTGCAAAAATATTATGGCTGAATTTTAATTATAAACTATAACCACAGAACTAGTAAGAATATACCAACCATTTTTTTCTTATCTTTTTGACTACTTGTGACAAGTGGCATTTTATCTTGTGAGTCATCTGTTTTATCATCCAAGGAGTCTTGATTAGTGCAAGTAGTTCTACTTGATCGTGCAGATCTATCATGACATGCTGATTTAGCTGTTACTTCTTTGTTAGGTACTGGTTTTTCTTCCTCAATTTTAGGTACTTCTTTAGGTTTTTTATCTTCTACTATTTCTTCCTTAATTGTTTCTGATATGACATTCTCAATTTTGAATGGAGTTTCTTCTTTAATTTCTTTTATGATTTCTTCTTTTATAATTTCTTTAGGTAGTTCTTTTATCACTGGTACTGGTTCTGGTTCATGTTCAGGTTCTGGTTCATGTTCAGGTTCAGGAAGTGTGGGTTCATCATGTTCTTCGATTTTCGGCTCAATTTTAACAAAATCTGGTTCATCCATTTCTGGCTTCATTTCTTCTTTAGCCGTTAAATCTATTTCCTGTTTTATATCATCTTCATCATCAAAAGTTTCAGGTTTAATTGGGTCATCAAAATTTAAACTTAATACTGATGTTTTGATTGGTGACATGGGAGGAAATTCGTGTTTAATAGGTGATTTCTTTTCAGTTTTTATTTGCATAATTGGAGGAGGGCTCTCTTTAATTGGTGTTGTAGGCATTGGTACAAGAGGCGGTGATACAGGTGAAGATGAACTGTAGCATCTATTTCTACTTCTCTTTTCTCTTTGAGGGTAGTCAACACTCTTTCTGGTAACAACTGGATTCAATCCATTAACTTTACAATGTTTTGGATTGCCACAAGCACAAGGTTGTTTGCTACCATTAGTATCATGTCCCACTGTAATTTCTGTATTTGATTGGACAACCCCAATTGTTACTAAGTAGACATGTAAAGCACCCTTCACAATGCAATGTTGTAATTCTGCATTAGGTTTACATGAGCGTCTTACAAACCTTGCTTCATTTCCATATGTTCTTGTGTCAATACATATCTGGGTATTATCCTTAGGAAGCCTGTAGAAAAAGACAAATGGTCCTGGCTTTTGGCTTCCTGCTCTAGCTGTATTTTGTACCTGTGGCCTATGTTGGTTTGATAACATATATTTACCACGTAATTCTATTACGGGAGTATTTTCTTTAAGGTCTTTTGTTGCTATAAGTATTTTGCCACCCGCATGTGGCACTGTTGTACATAAGTGTGCTGTTATTGCAGAAGCCATACTAGGAGTGTTTCCTAATTTGCTGCTATATTTCATAATTTTAGCTCTCAACTCAGGACTGTAGTGATTAGTCATTGCCGCTTCATAAGAATCCTGCCAGTGTGATTGATTTGCAAGGCCAGTGTTGTATTTGCTTCTATTAAATATATCTTTCTTGCGTTTAACTCTTTTTTCAGCTAGTTTTCTCTTAGCGACTTTTCTTACCATTTCAGCCTTTTTAGGCCGTTTCGGACCGCGTTTAGGCAACGGTAAACTTGTCTGAGGCAATGGTGGTAAAACTGGGATGTTTGAATTGTATGTAGTAACACAAGATCCACTTGTGTTAGTGTAAGTTGTTACAGTTAGTAATCTTTTACGTCTTTGTCCAGGATTGCGAATGCTTTCTGATGAATCTGAATCTGAAGCACCAAGGGCACTTAATTCCTCTCTCTTTCTCAATTGAATGGCACGGGCGTGACGTCTATCGATAGGTCGAGGCTGGCAGACTTCACACATATAGGCATCTGGTATATTTTGCCTGTCTATGCCCATACAATCTACATGTTGCCACTCACCACATCGATCACAACATATCATATAACCATCATCATGTGTGAAATCACATATACACCTAGTCTTCCCTTCCTCTTCACCTTCAGGAGCCGTTTCAGTGTCACTGCCCCCTGGGACAGCCGGTCTTCTGTCTCCATCTATAGAGGATATTACAGAAGCAGCATCATCATCTTGAGCCACTGCAGATGGGGTTGGTTTATAAGTGAGAGCTCCAATTGGTATAGATGTCACCGGTGTGGTAGCTCCTGTGACACTAGTTGGAACTGTAACTGGTAAATCATAAGATGCAGTCGACATAATAGGAGAATTTCTCTTTAATGGGCTCATTGGTGATGTTGTCGGTGATGAGGAAACAATAGTTGGTGCAGATGTTGAAACAGGCGAAATAGGTGTAGAAACAGTGGGTTGCTTTTGTGCTGGCAAGGCGTATGTGTGATCCAACATTATAAATGCCAGAGATTGGTAAGAATAACGACGAAGTTCTTCAGTCAAATTGGGTCTCTCCTCCATTCCAATTATGTCATCAGCCATTAATAGTGTAGACTTGTCACCACTGTAAAGAAACAAAAGTAAATATAATCTTAACAAACATGGTTAAAAAGTTACTGCTAAAATGACAATATATACTTACAACACAATCCTTTTTTGATTAACAGGTTTTATGTCAATAGGCTCTTCTACAATTGATGTTGGTAATACAGTATGATTCATTCTTATTGGGCTTTGTTGTAACATTATTTTAGGTTGAGCAAGTGACTGTAATATTTGTTCAGTAAGTTGCTGATTGGCAGAGACTTGAGACACAGTGGACAGTTGATTGTCTGTTGAGGCATAGGTCTGTACATATCGCAGATTGGGTGTTGATCCAGACTGTACATAGTGGGGACCTTGGGGCAAGTTTATATTTAGTGGTGCTGTAGAAAGCAAGACAGGGCCACAAGGAGACTGAAGCACCAATCGATCACCTTTTGAAACTTTTTGCAATGACATTGACTGAGTTTTGTGTGTTGGACTGCCAACTTTCTGTATAATCTTAGAAGCATTAGAATCCATCACTCCATAACTTTGTGGTTGACTCTTGTATGTGATGCTTGCAACAGGCCATGACTTTCCTTCAGATTTATGAGATGCACCAGCTTGTTGTATAATTTTAATTGCTCTAGACTGATCTTTCTGTCCAGATCCTTGACTTGAACCTTTTGCACTCTTAATTGCTTTTCTACCTGAATGGACGGACATCTTGTTGGGCCCAGATACAACACGAGATAAAATATGGCACTGCGTATTGCCGGATGAGGCCGCTACCATAGTATTTAAATTAGCACCATTATTAACCTTATTCAATGACTTGTTTAAGTTTGTGCTTTTCGTGTATGTATGGCTATAAGATACATTTTTAATAGGATTATTATTTATTATTGTTGGTGAAAGGGATGAGCATCCTATAAGAGATTGATTTTTTGGAGGCTTTATGTTTAAGACTGAGTTGTTCAAGTGCTTCTGGGATACAACATTGGCACTTAATTTATAGACATGATTCTGTGTTCCATATACAGGAGATGGTATCTCTTTTCCTTGTGATATGTATTGCTGAGAATAATTTGTATTCTTTGGAAGAGAAATATTGCTTAGAATCTGAACTTTGGATGTCTTGGGACGACTAATATAGTTGGTTTCTGTTATTATATTAGTTCTTCTGCCTGCTTGATTAGTATCATTAACATAACTTTCACTGGTGATTATTATTTGAGATAAACTTCCTGGTGAATGGTCATCATCAGTTTTATTTTCAGGTGCAGCACTAGTTGTGAGAATGGTAGGCAACCACAATGTTGGATTACCTGAGGCATCTTGTGAAACATTTTGAATAGCAGTAATATTACCTACTGCAGCATCTACATTAATTGTAAAGTTTTGTGGGAGTTTAGTTACATTTTGCACAATAGCTGTATTTATAGGAGCCTGGATTAAAGTAGTAGCATTCTCTACAAAGTTTCCATCTCCGGAATCATCTGTTTCCTGCAATATGGGGTATGCTATGCGACCCACATCATCAATTGTGGTTTCTTCAATTCTCACAATTCTGGATAAAGACTCAACAGACATTTCAGTATTGCAATGCTTATCACCAATATGAAATTCTACTTCTTTATCTACTTTGTGTATAGACTGGATAATACTCTCGGGATTAGTAGAATCAGGTTCAGGATCACCTTCAGTAGGCGATAAAGGCACAGCCCTTAAAACAGGAGTTCTTATACTAGAAACATTCATATTGTCTGTTAATTTGTGCTCCAAAACATGTTCATATATATTTTCACTGGAGGCGGCCGGCCCATAATCCTGTAACAATTTTTTTTAAATAAGTAAAATATCCTTCAAATAAATTGATTTTTGCATCCATATAGTAAATCAGCATATAACTGAAATTTAATTATTACTGTAGTAAAATTGTTGATTAGCTATTAATTTTCCATTGTCAGGTTTAATATGTATTTTAATTCTATTTTGCACTGCCTTTAAAGTCCTTTATTGAGTGAATGCATTATGATACAGTCAATATTGTAAGTACAAAAACATTAGACTGACAACCATATCTAATGCCCTCATTCAGCCATAACATTGATAAAATTATACTTTAGAACCAGATTTATGCAAATTTATAAAATAATTTATGAACCATAGTTACTCACCAACATTTAGATGAAAAGATAAAAGATATAAGAGTACAAACAAAAAAGGTATAGGCAAACACAATTTTTAATTATCACATCTTTATTATGAACAACCTCTCTTTGAACTTATTTCTTTGAAATCAATACAATTAATGGAATTATAATGAATGAAATAATCAAATACTTATTAAATAATAATAGAACATAGATCATTAATAAATGATAAGTGTTTTCAGACAAATATATGAATATTTTGTTTAAATGACTTGGAGTTACAGGTCATACAGCAGGGTGTCACAAAGTCAAATACGAACTTAACACAAGTTATACTTACTTGCCGGGCCACTGGTTCATATTCTGATGTTGCAGACATGATGAGAATATCATCTTGGGTCGAGCCCCAGATGACGCGATGGAGTGGCTCTGGTCCTCCAAACTTAATTATGTTACTGCAATCGAAAATCGACTTTTTACCCACAAATCCTCGTTAGCTTCGCAAATAAGCGCATTGAATATCTTTACGCTCATAGCAAAATATTTTTAGTCCACAAATAATATAAAGACAGTAGAGGTCATTGTTCCAGAAATAAGCCAAAAGTCACTTTCTTTTGTTTCCTACGGGAAAATATAAAGCATAACACAAAAATAAATCTTAATATAAGCGCTAAGTCGTCTAAAATGAGTCAAATAAATAGATAGGTTAAAATTCACTGCCGCCATTATTGTGGCACGAACACTGAATGTCTCTAAACATCAAAAAGTAAACACTAACCTAAAACCGAAAATTACAATAATTCCAAAGAAAAATGTGCCAAAGTTGTCGCCATTAGTCTTAATATGAATTACTATTTCCGATTAGTATCAAACAAATGAAAATTATAAGCACATACTAGAATGTGGTTCGCGTAATTATGTATCAGTAAAATAATGTTGAATTAAATATTGATAATTCAGGTAAATAAGTAAGAAACATGACAAAAATAATGCCAATTTGAATGCAAAATTACAATATCACGACTATTTTGCTATAAAATCTAGATGTAAACACTTTAAGACAAAATAGTAATGGAAAAAAGTACTAACCTCTCCCCTAATGAACTAATAACACCTATGATGTAGCGAAACTATTCCCATCCAATAATTGCATATCACGTATGAAATAGGCCTCAAAGTCTGAAACTACGACCAAAACATTCACAAGAGTCGAAGATGGCGGCCATTGCATTTTCTTGATGCAAAACAACGGGGGGTTTCACGGAACATGTCTAAATACCGAGTACTTCCGGTCTAATAGAAGTGAAAACTATCTTTTATTTAAAATACACAATAAAAGTACAAATAAATAAATTATATAACTGAAAAAAATCTAAGTTATTTGTTTTCATAAATATTTTGCGAATTTAAAGCATATATTACTTTTACAATTTAAAAGTGTTTATTGTGAGCCAAATTTTGCATAGACAAAATTCAGAATACAACCTTTGACTAGATTACAACTTATAAAAATATTGTCTATGTAAGTTTGCTTTTGAATGTGTCATAGACTTCTATTTGTATCCATAAAGAAATCAGATTTTACTTTTAATTTATTGAAGTTACCATTGCGTTCATAAACACAAACTAATAAGAGTAATAACGTAGTTCATAAATTAAGTTTTATGCTTACAGCACAAAACTGATAATACAGATATAATAAATACATCCTTGCACGTTTCTCGAAGCGTTTGCTCAGCGTCCGAATTTAAGCAAACTAATTTAAACCTAAAAGCCTAAAGTGGATGATAATCATATATCGACATAAAACAGTCTTATGTGAAGTGAACCGATTGGTGTGAGACTATGAACTCAGTCACATTCCTTTCGACATGTCCCTCGAATCATTCAATACCGTACTCAATGTGCTATCAATAAATAAACAATGTGAAGTGTGACAAAATTATCTCGACTATTTCTCACACGAGGTGAGGCGGGTTTCCTGGAGTTCGACTGCGTCCAGGCTAAAGCGGATATACTAGCGGTGCGCGTGGACACTATTGTCTTAAGCGGTGTGGTTCCAACGACGAGCGCGGCGGGAAGAGCGTGCGCGTCGGCCGCGCGTGCCTTTTTATTCCTTCGGTTGCGATGATCGCGTAATATTCTAGAATCATCTTCTTTCCCCTCCCACCCCACCACCCCGATGTGTCGATAGGAGGGTATGAATGATATCGTTTGGAAAGGGATAAACGATTTGGCAAGCCTACCGTCAAATAAAAATAAATACGAATGGTTTTCCGCGCAACCAGTAATAATGATCTAATTCTCGAACATCTAGTATGAACAGGCATTTATATTTTAAAATACTCTTCTCTTATTTATTTATTCATAAATTTTCATCTTAATGTTTATTATTTTAGCATTATTTATAACATATTTTTATATTTGGCTAACCATTATTTATTTTTAATTTTACTCAATGGCATTTTAGCTATTCTTTATTAGATAATTGTGTCATTTCTTTCATTTATGTAGTAAAACAATACTTCCTTAGTTTTTGTACCATTACTTTTAAAGGCCGATGACAAGCACGTAATATTAACACTATCTCGATGTAAAAGAGGTCCAGTGACAAACCGTTTTGTATCGCATGCCAGGGTCCTGAAATACAAGCTGCGCTTAGTTTAGGACGCGCAGCTACCTGTGTTCTTTATAATGTCACTTATTGTTAAAAAAATGTACATGGCTCGTGTACATACTTGATCAAGAGAATTTTAATAGTGGTGATATGAGGTCCACTATTAACAGACTCCGAGTGGTTTGGTGGTGGAGAAATGAAACTACTATTTTATCTGCCGACGAATGGTGTATGGAGTATAGAATATGGGATATGGAATATGGAATATATTTTTACGTCAACCCTGCCTATATTTATATGTCCGGCTACGTCGTCAGTTTACCAATAATAACAATTTTTATTTGCCTAGCCAATTACAATTCTTACATTATGACCAATAAAGATTAATCAAAATACAACTATTACATGCGTTCCATTTGCCGGCGTGAGACTCGTGTATATCTTCTCGTAGCTACGTCGCTGGACTGGGCTATAAAAGTTGTACAGGCTGGCGCGCGCGTCCGCAGGCCGAGAAACTCTCACTCGGACCCGCCTAATAAACTGTCAAATGACCTGAACTGCCTCCTGGCGGCTCAGGCCAACTCTAATTAAATTATTCATAATTAATTTGCCTTCGTAGGCACTCCCTCAGCGGCTCGTAGCCGCCTGCGCCCTCTTTTCCCAAAAGAGGGTCGCTTCCGATACGGCATAAGAAGCTTAAACAGCTGGTTGCCAGTTCCCAAAAGGCTGTTTTTAGAGGGTATCACTTAGGTTCTCCCGGTAGGCAGTGAGTCCCTCATAACCATGATAGACCGGCTGTCGTGGTATGCGTAAAGCATTTTCCGCCTCCCTACATAAAGGGTAGCCCTTTTCCAATTGCTTCGGGCGCAAAAAGAAAAAGCGCGCGCGTGTAGTCGGCGAGCGGTGGCGGCGTGGGACACAGCTCCGGAACAGCAAAAAGAAGCGAGCTGCGGCGTTGAAGAGACGGCTCAAAAATAGTCGACGGATACATGACAATAGCGGCGTGTGATGACGATGTGGCACTGAATGATATTTGCGGCTGTTTCTTGTTCCTTTATTAGAACGTTAAATATATACGTCAAATTATCTCGCATCGATGTGCAGCCCGCAGTATCTCAGTAGCCGGGGATAATTAGAAAATAAATGTTTTCTTCGCCTTCTGTGTTATGGTAGCAGCAGGGTATATATTATTTAGGGTTGATTAGCCTGGCTGCTACACAGTGATCGATATTATTTCATTCACTTCTTAACAATTCATCTCATGTAATTCATTATTCAATTGTACCATAACTTTCACGTACCTGGCTTGCGTACATTCATGATTAAGGTAATGGACAATATTCTTACACAGTTCTTCGTAAATTCTCATTTCCCTCATTAACAAAACATTTAAACTCATTACGCATTTTATCGTATCCGGAGAACCTTAATTAAAGTGTAGCGGCGCTGTCGTCGCGCCACAAGCGAAATACACCGAAGCCTAAATCACGATATCAACATTCCGAATCAGAAACAGTATATATAGAACTTCTCCGAACTATCACTCGGAGTGTCGGCCGCTCCCCGGGCAGAACACCTTGCGCGGCGGGAGATCTCCCCTTTTCCTTCACGGCCACAGTGGTGACCACCCGACGTGATCTGAACACGCAACCAACAACCTTCGGAAACTTCAAGCTTCATCATCGTCATAGAATACCCCACCCATTCGCTCCCGAGCAGATGTCGTCTGCAGTCTTCATATCCTGCAAGCCATCTAGCTTCACAAGGTTCATCGCAGCACTGGAATAATAATGCTTCCTGTTCCTTCAAGCTACACTCTGCGCTACAGTGTTCGGCACGGCTCTGAGCCTTACTGCTCGCCTCTGCTTCACGGCACTCTCGCAGATTACTTGCCTTCTTCTCGACTCACCGCAGACTACAAGGCAATCTCCTGGCACTTGCACATTCGTCGACAACGAGACTGCACTATCGACCTCCGGTCTGAGCAGGGGGGTGATGTAGCGGCGCTGTCGTCGCGCCACAAGCGAAATACACCGAAGCCTAAATCACGATATCAACATTCCGAATCAGAAACAGTATATATAGAACTTCTCCGAACTATCACTCGGAGTGTTGGCCGCTCCCCGGGCAGAACACCTTGCCCGGCGGGAGATCTCCCCTTTTCCTTCCTCACCGGCCACAAAAGTAATACTTATTAGGTTTTTCAAACTCTCAGCTGATCAGGCAGATTTTTTTCATAGAAGAGGGGGCAAACGATCATAAGGTTCACCTATTGTTAAGTGACTAACGCCTCCCATTAACAACTGCAACACCAGGGGAATTGCACGTGCGTTGCCAGCCTTTTAGAAAGGAGTAAGCTCTTTTCTTGAAGGTCTCTAGGTCGTGTATAAATAAACTATTCCACAGAGAGGACGTACGCGGAAAAAACTCCTAGTGAAACTTTCATGGTGGACGGCCAAGCATCCAGATGGTGTTGATGGAATCGGAAGCTTTGCCGCGTAGTGCGTTCATGAAATTTGGCGGCTTGGATTACTCCGAACAATTCCTCAGAGCACTCCCCGTGGTCGATGCGAAAGAAAATGCAAAGAGATGCAACATCTTTTCGCAGCGCCAGTAAATCGAGCCAATCGATAAGCACTCGGTCGTCGACGATTCGAGCTGCTCTGCGCTGGATGCAGTCAAGTGGAAGGAGCTGGCACTAGGGAGCCTCAGCCCAGACATGGGAACAGTATTCCATGTGTGGCCGAACCTGCACCTTGTAAAGTTGTAGGCGGTGTGCCGGCATAAAAAACTGTCCCGATCTGCTGAATACGCCAAGCTTTTTAGAGGCCAATTAGGCCTTCTCTTCCAAGTGACCACGAAACTGCACGTCACTCGATATGTCATCGCCATACGATATAATGGATACCGATACTGGCTGAGGGAACAAGGGGAGTGCCTTGAAACTGAGAAGATACGACAAAGGGGTTCTTTTTATGTGTTTTCTGAGGGAATTCAGATATAAGTATATCACGGTACTCGGAAACGTTTTCCGAGCAATATCGGCACGGCCGGTGTACAGAGCATCACCAGCGCTATCTTCCGCATAGCAATGAATGTTACCTGCTTGCAACATATGATTGATTAGCAGAAGAAACAGCGTTGGTGATAGCACGCAGCCTCGTGGAGTGCCAGCATTAATAGGCCTGTAATAGGAGCATGCACCATCTACAACGACCTTGATGACCCAATTTGCAAGAAAGCTGGTGATCCAATTGCACAATTTCCCGGGAAGCCCATAGGAATGGAGCCTCGAAAGAAGTGATTTGTGCCAAACCCGATCGAAGGCCTTCGCAATGTCTCACCCTTGGACCGTATTGCCTCGGCCCATCGATGAGTCAACTCTCGACCTCTCACACACCTCTCTGAGAACCTTCCTTATCGGGCGGTCCTGCGGCGCAGCAAGAATCGGCAGCTTCGACGACAGCGAACTCGTGGGCAGATCTACATGGAAGGCCACGCAGCGGCTTGCCGACCACTTCTGGCAACGTTGGCTGCGAGAATATCTGCCCACTCTTTTGCCAAGGAAGATGTAAGCAAGAACCAGCGCCACAGACCTGCAAGTTTTAGCCATCGTGCTGATCGTTGACCACAGCCTATCAAGATGCACCTGGCCACGCGGCAGAATCTTCCAAGAATATCCTGGACCTGATTGGCGGACAAGGATCGTTGACTTCGAGACGCGCGGAGGTGTGCTGAGAAGACCCAGTTCAAGAGTACTGCTGCTGGTGCCGGGAGTATCGCCGAGCCAGGAAGATGGTGCAACGCACAAGGGGGAGAATGTCGGTGACAAGGGTCCATCTGTGCTCCTAGGTGCACAAATAATTAACCAATGACGAACTGTGTTTTGTGTATAATACTATTATAATTTCCTAATTAAAGTAGTTAGCGTGTATTAACTCATATTAGAACATAATTTATAAGGGTTAGCTTTGAATAATTTTATAAGGGAGTTTTTTAAGCGAAATTTTGTATTGTAACTTATAAAAAAAATTAAATTTTGTTTATCACTTGGAAACTAGTGCTAAATTAAAGGTTTAAATGTAATACAATATAAGCAAACAGAACTAAGTAGATCAGATATCTAACTTAAAAAATATAAGATAAAATGTATAGTGATTTAACAATTTTTTAGGGTTTTTGTTCTAGAAATTTTATATTTAAGAAATTAATAGCTTATATTATTATTTTATATTATAGAATAGTACTAAAGAAATCTAACGATATATATATTGCAAGGACTATGTAAAAATTATAATAAATAAAAGCTCCAAAGGTTTCGGCTTAAAATAAAAATGACACGCGAGAAAGGCAAAACCGCGTAAGCGTCCATACGGTAACGCCGGCCGCGTCGCATCGCGTCCGGACCGCGCTAGCGGGCCCCGCGCCGCCTCTTGCAGGAGAGTGGTTCATCGCCAGCAACCGAGGAAGGCGCCGGGGCACGATGGGATTACCGACGCTGCACTCCGACAGCTGCCCAATAGAGTCCTAGTAGAGCTTGATCGACTCTACAATGGGATATTGCGGACATCTCACTTCCCGGAGGACTGGAAGAAAGGCAAAGTGATCGTCTTGCCGAAACCCGCGAAGGACAGGCGTAGAGCTGCCAGCTACAGGCCGATCACGCTATTACCGCATATAGCTAAACTGTTTGAAAGATTGCTGCTGAGACGTCCGTCCGTGCATCCAACTTCGGGCGGAGCAGCACGGTTTCAGGAGGGGTCACTCTACAGTCACACAACTGACTAGAGTGCTGCACCTGCTTGCGGCTGAGTACAATCGTGGCCGCATATCGTTGGGCGTCTTTCTCGACATCGAGAAGGCGTTCGACCGGGTGTGGCACATAGGACTATTATACAAGCTGGAAGAACAGACCAGTGTCCCTCCTGCTATATTGCGGTTAATGGCGTCTTTCCTGGAAGACAGGAAGTTCTACGTCTGCGTAGAGGACGCCGAGTCCGCAACAAGAACCATCAGAGCCGGCGTCCCACAGGGCAGCTGTTTGTCTCCAGTCCTGTACGCGGCTTATACCAATGATATACCTACTCTGGCAGGCAGGCTTCAAGAATGGGAGGACGACGTTGAGCTGGCGCTATATGCGGACGATAGTGCCTATTTCACCTCGTCCAGAAGAGCCCACATAGCCACTGCCAAGATGCAGCGTCTGCTGGACCTGTTGCCACCATGGCTGGAAGAGTGGAGGATGGTCGTCAACGTTGGTAAGACGACCGCTCTGCTCACTCGCCGTCTCAGGAAATTTCCACCTCCGCTGACCCTCAACGGCCGGAAGATTGCGTACCAGAAGGCCGTAACTTACCTTGGGTGCAGGATCGACAGGACGCTGCGCATGACCGCGCACGTCGACTTCGTCGTCCGCAGGGCCCGGTGTGCGCGGGCGACGCTCTTGCCGGTCCTGGCATCCAAGCTGCCTATAAGAACTAAGCTCCGGATATACAAGATGTATATCCGGACTATCATCACCTATGCTGCTCCGGCCTGGTACGCACTTCTGAGCGACCCTCTGAGGCGGCGACTACAGGCCCAGCAGAACCTGACATTAAGGACGATCGTCTGAGCAGGTCGCTACGTCCGGAACGACGTGATAGCGGCCGACTTGAAGATCGAGAACATAACCGACTTCGTGGCCCGGCTAGCGTGCGGCATGTTCGACCGTGCCGATAACGGGTCACACGAACACCTCAACGGCTTTGCGCCGTTGCACACTCGGCCACCGGACGGGTGACCTCTTCCAAGAGAACTCCTCTCTATATGTGATTAGAGAGTTGAGTAACAACCCACAATGCCGCTGAAAGGCCAACCTAGACTTTATCAGATAACCTCCTTTTTCCGTAGTCGGATAACTACGGAAAAATATTTCTAACATTACGGAATAAATCCGTTTAACTTTATCTAGCCTGAAAGGCTACAAGGACTGTCCCATTGTAATGGGACATGAGGAACACCCGGGCAATGGGAGCCACCCCGAGGCCCGGTACCTGCATGGTACCTCGGTACATGTAGACGACAGTCAACGCTAGCAGGCGGTAACGTCCGTCGGTCGTCGGCTCCCGCCCGGGCGTGAGAAGTACAGCGCGTCGCTTCGCAGTGGGTGCACGTGCTTTGGGGCCAACTTGGCTTGCGTCAAGCCTCGAGGACGCCCCTGACCCCGCCCGGGATGTTACATACTCAACGCTGCGCTTGATCTACCATGCTGGGAAGCGAACTCCGAAGGCCCGGCGTGCTGCTAGGAGAGCGTGCGGCTGTTGGTGACTTCGGCTCCGCGTCGAGATGCGTCTTCGCGGGACCTGGAGGTTGCTGACCCTTCGGCAGATCCCTTCCCAGAGGCGCGAGATACGCCAACTTCTGCCTAGGGATCCACCAGGCCTTTACCTAGAGCCAGGAAGGAGCACTGGAGGCCCGGAGTGCTGCTATCTGGAGCGCACACCTGTCGGCAGGATTGGCCCTGCGTGGACTCCCTGTCCGCGGGACTACGCGGGGCTTCGAGACTGCTGACCCTCCGGTAGCACCTACCTGGTGGCGCGCAATACGCCAAAGCAGATTGCCTACAATGTCGTACTATGTATGGCTCCCAAGACCGGCCCATAGAAATGGGATGTGAGGATTACCCGGGTAATAGGGAACACCCCGAGGCCCGAAACCTGCATGGGATCAACAAGAGTAGTCCCTTGTAGACGACAACACTGGCTCAACACTGACTCAAGTCATTCGGCTTGCCGCACCGCTCCCAAGCGGTCGTGTCAAGCAGTCAGCGCTCCCGTCCCTGTAGGGAAGCGCCCCTCTCGCTCGCGCGCCTCCGCTCTCCCGCTCGTACCGGCTAGGCTCTCGCCGTTGGTGAGTCACTTTTCTTAGCACCGTTATTGCCCCCTCGCTCCGGAGGTGAGGTCTGAGCGATTGTCTTGCTTTTTATTGTTATTTCTGTTGTTTATTGTTCCTTGTTAATTCTATTGTTTCTTGTTACTATTTTGTTAAAATTGTGTTACTCTTTCTTGGAATAGTCGTCACTTGTTCTTTTGAGAGCAAGCGCTTTGTTCTTCTCAGTACAAAGGGACCCCAGTTTATTAGAATACAGCGTTAACCTCCCTGTCCGCCCAACATGACCACCATGGAAGCTAGTCAACTTATGGCTCTTTTCCGCCAATTCCTAAAAACCCAAGGCAGGCAAGGAATGTAACCCTCCGCCCACCGTCGCAGCATTTTTAGCGGCCCGTGACTCCGAATCAATGGAGTACTCGGACAATATGTCTGAAACTTCATCCAACCTTAAGAGATCCGCTCAAACGTCAATCACCTCATCCAGTAGCTGCTCCTCGGACTCAACAGATTCCGGTCAATCAGTTATTGATACGACCCCCTTCACGGAAGTGAAATCCAAGCGCGACTCGAAACGCGCTGCGACCTCTCGCACACCTCCCGTCCCGGCGGCCCATGTCGCCGCCCGCGCCCCGGCAGTCTCCGCCGCTGCTAGCACCCCCGCACCTGCACGCTCCACCGCAACCCCCGCGCCTGCTCGCTCCACCACAGCCCCCGTCGCTGCCACAAAGACACAGATCCCGCCCCCTGTCTTCCTCAGGTACAAGGCGCAATTTACTAGACTTTCTAAAGCCTGTTACGACGCAGGCTTTAAATATGACCAAGCCACAAACCTTGGTGTGTCAATTAAAATCCGCAGTCTATCGAAGACTTTAGGAACATCACCAAACTCTTTACACCCGAAGGTGTGCCCTATCACACCTACTCTCTCCCTGAAGAATGTAAAGTCAGGGCTGTCCTCCGCGGAGTTCCTTTGAACTCGCCAACGAGGAAATCCTGGAGGATCTTAAGTAAAGTTGTTCAAAACGACTATAAATCAATAGCCTATAAACTATAAATTTCTAGCGCGCTATTAAATACGCTATGTTATAGCGCGCTATTTATAAGAAAACGTGTAGGAGGCCGACAAGCACGTTAAGTTTAGTAGCACGCTATATTTCAAAGCACGCCACATTACGTGACGTTCATTAGATAGACCGCGTAATATAAAAACATTTTTTCATACTTTTCAGGCTTACGACTCTCTATAATCCTAAAAATAATTTTTAAGGCATGTACATTAAAAGAAAATTAATCATTTTCTATTATAATTGATGTAAATGTCATTTTAACCTTCATATAAATTATAAATCAATTAAAGGTGTATTTAAAAGTTTATTAATTGTATATAAAAAAATCTACTATTTACAAACGCTATTATATACACTTTTGTATCTATATTTTATTTATATTTAAAAACATTAGTTAGACTTCTTTTGTAGCAGACAACTGTCCTTCGATCACTTATAAATATACAGTATACACTAACTAAACAACGTCTAACGCTAAATTAGTTCGCGCGCGATGAATAGCGTGCTGTTAGATTAAATTTGCGTCACACTTCCACTCCCAACAGTGGTGCTGCTAGAACTAATTGCCACTTGATATGAATAACACCAAAGAGTCATAGCGCCATAGCGCCATGGCGACTACTTTCATAGCACGCACTATACACTATGGAGAGATAGCGCGCTATAATATGGCGCTATGCGCTATATTAACCACCATTAATCTTAAGTCCCAGAGATTCCAAGTTGAGGCTGTGCACAAGATGCACAGCAGTAGGGGCAAGAGGTACTCGCTTGCCCTCCTCATTTTGTCCAACGTGCCGGAGGCTAAAGACATATTCCGACAGGTACACACTGTGTGCGGCCCGTCGAGAGTCAAAGTCGAAGCCCCCTATAGGCGCAGTTTTCCGGTGCAGTGCCACCGCTGCCAACTCTATGGGCATGCGGCGGCCAACTGCTCAGCCGCCGTGTGCGTCCCTCCCAGGTTCGTTAAGTGCCTAGACCCGCACAGCTCGAAAGAGTGTCCTCGGCCCCGTGATGCCGAGTACCCACCCGCTTGCGTCCTTTGCGGACGGACTGGCCATACGGCCAACTTCAGAGGCAGCCCTCGCGCGCCTCGACCCAATCTCAGCAACAAAGCTGCCAAAAAAGCTCCGCCACCAGTCAATGACCGTATATTCCCGGCTCTTCCATCCAAAATGCCCCTTCAGGACAACTCTCAGTCACCTCAGGACCTATATCGGCCCCCTGAGGGACCCTACAGGCCTCCTCACCTCGCCCACTAGGGCCCCGACATCAGGCGGAGCCCTCTTACGCCGATAATGTAGATACAGTACGCACTGCTATCCGCAATATCGACGTAAGAGAAATCGCGATTTTCGCACGCAAACTGCGCGCTCCTCAGTCCCCTCAAACCGTCTGCTCGCGCTTACCGAGCACCAACACCTTCTAAATTCAATATAATTAGTCATCCCATTCGTAAGCTGCCTTAATTAGGCAGCAATTCTTCCCACCGGCTACTCGCCGCTAGCGCCCCCCTTTCACCCAAGGGGGGTCGCGTTCGATACGGCTTAAAGATCTCTACCTAAATCGTTAAGCCAGTCCCTAAAGGCGGTGTTTAGTGGGTAAAAGTCTCCAATGCTATGAGCATTCACCGCCTCCCTCCCCCGCTTTCCGGAGGGTTGCCCTTATTGCTTTGGGCGCAAAAAAAACGGCTCAAGTCGCAGTCGCAGCACAGCCGTCGCAGAGGCAACAACAAAGGAAAAAAGGGAAAAGTGTTTTAATTTTGCCTCCTCCCGGCTACTCGTCTCTCTCTCTCTCTCTCTCTCGAGGTCCCAGTAGGGTCGTACTATACATACGAATTCAGGGGTGCGTGGGACGTGCATCATCAGCGCTTAGCAAGGAGCTTACGTCATCAAGTAGGAGATTGTCTCAGGGCGACCGTGCGGGCACTGGACGTATCCCTGCCGTCCGAAAGAGTATGTGGATATGCTAACCTCCGTTAATTTTATCTGCCTATGTCACACTTTTTACTTATATTTTTATCAATATTTTTCATTTATAATAATGTATTCCGTAATTTACGTCTTTTACAAATTTATATTTATATAGTCTCGTATAATATATAGTTACTTCATTGTCAGTCAGGGACTTTCAGTATTAAACCAAAGAAGACGGCATCGCAAGACCCCTCTGAAAAAGGTACGAGAGTCTGACTCATACCTTTATATAAAACTAGTTGCTCCGTATCGTGCGCCATTACACAAGTGATCGTGACAGTCAATTGAGCTCCGAGAAAATGTCGAATTGCAGTGTATTTTCATGCAAAAAACAATCAAACCTACAAAAGCACAACGTGACTTTTCATCTGTGAATACTTTTAACATAATATTATCTCTTAAAGTCGTATTTTTTGAAAATATTCAGAAAATACGAGTTTAAGCGATAATATTATGTTAAAAGTATTCACAGATGAAAAGTCACCAAGTGTTGCCATTATAGTTCATGAAATGAAAAATAAGCGATTTTAAAATAAATATAATTTACTACACAAAATAAACAACATATTAACTAAAATTTATTTCGTATCAAATAAATCTGCCTCTGATGAATAATAATCATTACAATAAGATGTGTAGTGGATTTTGTCAAATGATTTAAATATTCAGCTCAATCCCAACACGATTCTGAATATATTATAATTCAATATAATCGATAACTAGTCGTTATCAAAATATTATACAAAATAAAGGTCAATTAAGTCGAGTCGAAACTTGCCACTTCGTAGCAAATGTATGCAATTTTTGTAAAATTAACTGGTATCACTGCAATCGAAAGTACTGTAATGAAATGATGTAAGCAACAACTTTAGCTATCGATAAGTTAATCAACTCATTCGGGTTTGTCTGTTTGTCTGCCGTATAGATTTTTATTTTTTGTTTAGATTTTATAGTAAAGTATTACAAAAAGTAGTAAACTTTTCTATTATTGGTTTAAGAATAATAATAAATAATAAATCCTAAAGGATGGCATCGTTGACATCTGTCGAGCTTGTCGCCATCCAGGTGAATCACTTAGACATGTCATCTCCGGTTGTTCAGCGCTTTCTAACTCTGAGTACTTGCACAGGCATAACCTAGTAGCCAGAATTCTTCACCAGGAACTCGCTCTGAAATACGGTCCCGTGGAACGTAAATCGCCATATTATAAGTAATTGCCGGAAGCCGTGCTCGATAAAGATCGCGCCAGGCTCTACTGGGACCGGGCCATTATTACAGCCAGGACTATATTCTTGCGAATAAACCTGATTATGTGCTGGTGGACCGGGCACAGTCACCTCGTGAAAGCCGAAACAGATAAGATAACAAAATATCTGGATCTGGCTCACGAGGTGACCGACATGTGGGGTGGTCTGCCAACCGAAATTATTCCTGTAGTCGTTTCTGCATACTGGCTAATCCCAGTCAGCCTCTCGGGTCATCTGAGCGGCTAGGACTCCGTGACGGACCACTCCAGGCTCAAATGTAGAAGGCAGTGCTCGTCGATACCACCCGCATCGTCCGCCGGTTTCTTTCCCTTTCCACCTAACCCTCGGCCGTTTAGTCTCCCCTGCCGAGGGCCTCTATGTGGTTGTACTTTTATTTATTTATGTTTTATTTATTTATTTATGTTAATATATGAAATATATATTTATGTATATTTATCATTTCCTTTTATATATTTATCTATATATTAAGTGGTAAATGAAAAAAATGAATTTCAATAAGTACTGTTTATAATCTACATTGAATAACAAAGTCTCTGTTTCTGTTATATTTTATACCGAACTTGTAGCTTAAATTATAATATTAAATAAATCATTTGCCGTAAAACATATGTATTTTATATTTCATTTCATTTGAAGGTGTGAGCTGCACGCTTTTTTTTATATTTCGCGATTTGTTTTAAATTGTGTTTTTTTTGTTATCCAATTTAGTTGCTAAACTTCATAAAATATTATTACCCCTAACGGAGAGAACGATAACTTTATATAAAATAAAATAAACGTATTATATTTCCACTGACTCCATTTATAATCAGTTCTCTTACGTAACGGGAAAATTTAGTCCTTTTTTTGGGGGTTTTATTCGGGATATTTTTTGGGTTGCCTGTCATATAGCTCGATATAAAAGAACATAAGAAAATACAAATTTCTATTTATTTATTAAAATAGAACTTTACAAAAAAGCGACAGTAGCCTAATGGCAGGGCTCGGACCGCGAACTCAAAAGGTCGTGGGTTCGAATCCGCCATTCGACTACTGTCGTGAACCACTCCTAACATAAGCGTTTTAAGCTTATCAGGAGTGGTTAAAGGAATATTAGTAATGTTAATTAATAGGATTACTAATATTTTATTTAAAAAAAAGTAGTTTGTCACCATCATCTTAATGATGTGTTTTAAGTGACAAGAAATTTTCCTTCCACAACAGGTTCTACTCACAAATTACATTTATGAGAAAGAAATATGAATCCATACCATCTTTCTCTCATAATTTTACAAAGCTTTTTTCTTTTTTTATAGGAGAGGGGGCAAACGAGCATACGGTTTACCTGATATTAAGTGACTACCGCTGCCCATGAATAACTGGAATACCTGGGGAATTGCAGGTGTGTTGCCGGCCTTTTAGAAAGAAGTAAGCTCTTTTCTTGAAGGTCCGTAGGTCGTATCGGCCCGGAAAAATCACCGGTGGTAAACTATTCCACAGAGAGGTCGTAGCGGAATAAATCTCCTAGTGAAACGTACAGTGGTGGACCGCCAAGCATCCAGATTGTGTGGATGGTATCGGGAGGTTTTCCGCGTAGTTCGTTCATGAAATTCGGTGGCTGGGATTAATTCGAACAATTCCTCAGAGCACTCTCCGTGGTAGATGCGAAAGAAAATGCGCCGTGCGCAACGCCAGTGAATTGAGCCGATCAGAAAGCACTCGGTCATCGACTATTCGAGCCGCTCTGGGCTAGATGTGGTCAAGTGTAAGGAGCTGGCACTGGGGAGCCCCAGCCCAGAGATAGGAACAGTATTCCATGTGAGGCCGAAACTAAGCATTGTATAGTTGCAGGCGGTGTACCGGCATGAAATATTGTCGGGCTCTGCTGCTTTTTAGAGGCTAATTTGGCTTTCTCTTCCAAGTAAACACGAAACTGCACGTCACTCGATATATCGACGCTGAGGATTCCGATACTGGCTGAGGCAACAAGAGAAGTACCTTGAAACTGAGGAAATACGACGAAGGGGTTCTTTAAAGCGGTAAACGCGTAAACTGGACTAGATTTAGTCGCCCCCAGTTTGTCCCGGTACTCGGAGACGTTTTCCCGAGAAATACTGGCTATAAGCTTATTCCAATAATCTGTGTTTCCTTGGAAAGCTACACTGTCCGGACCCAAAGGGTGTTAACAGGATCGTAATACTGAGACCACAACGTCTGTCTTGGAGGCTTAGTATTACACGGTCCTGACGGAATGTAACCGCCATGCATTTGATATCGCCGCTGTGACTAGTATATGTATGTATTCTGGCCGTCTTATAGCAGATGGTTCTAAAATACAGAAATGCATTTCTCGAACGTGCATTGTAATAGAACACAACTGACTGGAGACAAAATTTTCCCAGCGAATTCAGTTCTGTCTATAAAGGAATTAGATGAGCTTAAACAAGAAAATAAAAATCAATACAGATAACAATATTTTTTGTTGTAAATGTACAGCACTGATAGATAAAAAGACCTTCTTCATCACTAGCATCCATTATTGTTAAAAGTTGAAGTGCCTGCAAATACAAAATTAACGTCAAACTTATCTTTCAATGTGACAAAATTTCTACAAATTTGTTTTAAAACATTTTGTTTGGGTAGTTATATGGATATAATATAATTAAAATAGTCACTACAAAATGTTCTTTGACTATGCAAACACGATTCGATGCATTGACAGAAAATAGTGTTTTAAAAATGTTTTTTTTTACGAAAATCTCGTCAGCGCAAACTCACGTTAACAGTAAGTACATAACATATGATATAAAGATCAACTGTAGGAAATCTTTTTGTTTAAAATGCATAACTTCTAGTAAATTTCTCTGTGCCCTTTCAACTTCTAGATATTTGGTTTTTGTACCACACAGGAATACAATATACTGAAACAGAACCAGAAACAGAAACTTTTTTATTCAATGTATATGTATAACAATACTTGTTGAAAGTCACTTTTTTCATTTACCACTGGTTCGCCAAAAAAACCTCTGTCCTGGGAAGAACCAGCAAGAAACCCAGCGGGACTATTTTTTTTCCAATAATAGCTTACAATAATGTTTACAATAAACAACACAAGACAAATTAGAATTAGCTTGGTAGCGATCACCCTTCCCAGGGGTTATTATCATCCATAAATTCCTTAATCTTATAATAACCCTTTTTATACAAACTTAGTTTAACATTTTTGAACTTCGTGTATGACAAATTTTGTATATTTTCTGGGATTTTGTTGTAAAAGCGTATAATACATCGCCCCAAGAATGAATTACTGACTTGGTGGAGTCGAATAACTGGTACTACTAGCTTGTGTCTGTTCTTAGTATTTACAGAATGAAAATCACTTATTTTCGCAAAACTACTTTTATTTTTGTGGACGTCCATTACATTTTCATAAATGTATTGAGAGGCCAGAGTTAATATATTATTATATAATTTCCTTAAATTTTTGTCTCAGTGACACTTTTGGTTTTAAATTATATATTGCTCTAATGGCCCTTTTCTGTAAAATAAATATAATTTCAGTGTCAGTCGCGTGTCCCCATAGCAAAATACAATACGACATAATGCTATGGAAATAACTAAAGTAAACTATTCTAGCTGTTTCAACACTGGTAAGAGTTCTAATCTTTTTCACAGCATATGCTGCAGAAATAAGTCTGCTAGCTAGTTTTGATATATGGGGGAGCCATTGAAGCTTTGCGTCCAGTGTGATTCCAAGAAAATTGGTGGTATCAACAAGATTCAGTTGCCTCCCATTTAAAATTACATTAGTATTGACATGTTTAACATTAGGAGTTACGAAATTCATACATTTAGTTTTAGTTCCATTCAAATGCAAATTATTAACATTAAACCAATTGACTAACTTAGCTATAGCATTATTTACTTCGTCGTGATTTAATAACTGTCGTTTTAATTTGAAAATTAATGAAGTATCATCAGCAAATAATACTATGTCATGGTTATCCCCTACTATGTAAGGTAAATCATTAATATATACTAGAAATAGAAAAGGGCCGAGAATTGAGCCCTGAGGCACGCCCATTTGTACAATCGACCCGGAAGAACTCATACTATTAATGACAACTTTTTGCGTTCTATCATTTAAATATTAAATAATTAATTTAAGAGCATCGCTTCTTACACCGTAGTGTTGAAGTTTCCTGAATAATGTTTCATGGTGAACACAATCGAAGGCTTTGGATATGTCACAGAATACACCCAAGGCATCCTATGAATTCTCCCATGCATCAAATATATATTTAATCAGCTCAACTCCAGCATCAGTTGTCGAGCGACCCCTTGTGAAACCAAATTGATTTTTATGAAGTAAATCATTTACATTAAAAAATTTAACATTTGATCAAGAATAATTTTTTCAAAAATTTTACTAAGTGTTGGCAGTACAGAAATAGGTCTAAAATTAGCGGGGTCCAATGTACTACCAGATTTAAATAAAGGTATTACTTTACTATGCTTCATTAAATCAGGAAACACACCAGATTCAATACTAGTACTAAGATAGGTTGAGCCAAAGCAAAATATACTTGGTAAAGTAACTTTTTCGTCTTAGTGTTTTAAGCATGAAGGTAAGAGAACAGGAGAACGATCGCCGTAGAAAATAGTATCCCAGAAGTATGGAGACCATAAGTGAGGCGCTGCGATCGCTAAGTTCGGTCAATAAAAGTAATTTTCAGTCTATTTTTCCGATCAGATGCTAAACCACTTGCACATCCACGCACAATAAAATATTTCTCCATTTTTAATATTTCTTTTTGTCAAAAAATAGAAAATTACGGAGCATGAAAATTTCCTCACCAATGCCGCAGAGAAAATTTGTACATTAACACCTAACTTCGCAGTAACTACTCACTGACGTCAGCGCCGCTATAAATTCTACAATTTTCAAGGACAGGCGGGCTATGCTTTAGTATGTAGTGATCGTTCTCCTGTTCTCTAACCTTCATGGTTTTAAATGTCAAAAATTAATTCCTTGTGTCTATGCCGTATCAAATGTTGGTCAACTATAACTCCTAAATACTTGGTCTCAGAGACCTCTCTAATTAATGAACATTTAAAACTAGTATTTAAGAGATCATAGAATGTGTGAAGTTTAATTTGGAAATTAATATTAGGCTAAGTTCGAATATAATTTGTAAAACATATATAACTAGTTTTACTGTTACTGGAGTAACATCTGCAATGGAGATAATTTGCCCTTGTTAATGTCCATGTCGGTTTGACAATTTATAGGGATGGGCCGAATATGAATTTCACCGAAAACGAATATTCGGCCGAATGTTAGGTAAAATTTTTACAGAACCGAATATTCGGCCGAACATTATTTGGCAGGATACCCTCGGGACCTAACCAATTTATGTCGAAACTTGTTACCGTAAAGCGCGCGGGATTAGCGCCGGAGCGTGCCTCTCGCTCCCCGCCACACCTGACAGTTATTGCATCATCTAGTACTGAGGAAATTGCCGGCACATGCTTATGTTTTGACTATTCTTGTGATAAAAAAGTATTTCATTGTTTGATTCTTACTGAAAATTGATAATTATATGATAAAAATGAGCGGCAGGAGATTTACTATTTGAACTTATTTTAGAGAAACTGACGACCAAATTAAAGAAAATTTACTAATGTAATGTAATGTTTCTTTGTTTGATTCCAAAAACATTTTATCAAGTTTCTATTTGCCATAATCGGAAATAAATCTACAGTGCCTCAAAAACAAATGTATAGATATAAATCTATTATATATAGCATTTGAGGCACTCTAGAGTAAGTAGATTTAACCCATAAATAAAATACACTTACAGTAACAGTAACAGTAAAGTACATCCCATTAGTCAATTCGTACATTTCAGTACATTGGACACTATGAAAACGAATATTCGGTGATTTAGCCGAATATTCGGCCGAATACGAAATTTCGGTAAAGCTGCCGAACATGCCGAATACCGAATATAAAACGAATATTCGGCCCATCTCTAATAATTTATGTGGATTAAAAACAAAGTAGGACCCAGGACACTGCTCTGTGAAACTCCGAATGTTATATCTGATTTATCGCTTAACCTCTCAACATTCATGCGGTCGAATCCGACCACGGGGATATTCACCATCCATCTTTACTTTATGCTTGCGATCCTTAAGATGGTCTTTAAATACACCTAAATGAGTATCCCTTATACTTATATCCTCAAACCTGTGCATAAGGATTGATTTTACGTATTTTTCAGAGTTCCTCTTTAGCGGCAGACTTGTAGAAATCTTCTTGTCAGGGTTACTCTCTAGTCTAAGTTTTAAAACAGTTAACGCTTTTTTGTGTAGCCAAGTCGGCCATTAATTGTACTATACCACTTTGCTATAGTACGTGATGAAGGCAGACAAATTTCAAAACTTTTGATATTTCGCACATATTATCGTTAAGCTTTCGGTGAATAGTAATGTAAAGTTAAAGCAAAACATCTTTCTGGAGAATACTTAGTCCTAGGTAGATGTCCCGTTTTATTTTTAAGCAGCTCTCTGCTTAAAGTTCACTTTGTTAAACTATTATATAGCATAAAACTTTTTGTTTTCCTAGTTTATTAAATATTGTCCAGATAGTTCATTTAATAACTCTTGAAAATCAACAACTTTTTTTAAATAGCGGTTTTGTGATTTAAGCCTTTTAATAAAAACAAAAACTTGGTTAACACCATCTAAGACAATAAACTGATAAGACTTTTCTTTTCACAAATCTGATTTTTAAAATAAGTTAACTAAACCTCCTATTTCGGTTTGTTAAATGTTTTAAATTTTATCCTGCATAATGTAAAATAAACCTGTAGCAAAGTAATTAACTTATTTTCAATTATTTCTAAGTTTTTTTCTGAAGATCATTTCTGTAACTTTTAAAAAAGAATTTCAAATAACACCTTGGTATTATTTATCTATGTATTACTTATAATCAAATAAAAACTTATGCGGACTATGGTGATTTGTTTATCGATAAAAAATAAGGACAAGCATCTTAGCTAAAAATCTTTATTAAAGAAAATACAAATATTTATAATAATCTAGCATATATTATATACAGAATGGGGTCCCACATTTATGCAATAAATGAAACCACAAGTAATACTAGTCTGTAGAAGTGTAGAAAAATTAAATATTAAATTAAAACCCGTAAAATAAAAAAGTGAAAATTCAAACAAAATAAATATTAAAATAAATTCAGTAAAAGTGAACACTCTGTTTAGACAACGTACCTTGACCCCGTGGAAGAGTGACAACGTTGCACGCGGGTGGCATGGCGATTGTTGGCACGGCCTATGGTTCGTTGGACAATGTGCGACGAAATAAAAACTTACTCACTAAACTATTTAGATATTTTACAGCCACTTTTTTATTTCGCGAAAATGGAACTGAACGAAATAAATATTATTGCATATTACTAGCAAAATTTAATGAAACCCTAAATTTTAAAATTTTCAAAATGTCCGCCACGTTCTTGAATGCACAAGTTACATCGCCGCATAATGTTGTCCTGAAGCCTGCTCAACAAATTTCGTTCAGGATCCAGAGCCAGGGCTTTTAATTTGTTAAAGGCGGCAACAATACGATTGCGCAGTTCATCTTCGGTTTCGGAGATCTTTGAGTACACTTCATTTTTAATAAAGCCCCATAAAAAGAAGTCTAGAGGAGTGAGGTCGGGCGATCGAGCTGGCCACCTGCGAGGGCCATAGCGCCCTATCCATTGTTCGCCGAACATGGTGTTAAGCCGCTCTCTCGCGAGGAGTACGGAGTGTGGAGGAGCTCCATCTAACTGGAACCATACCCTTTGGTAAGCTGCCACAGACAATCCTTCTAAATATTCTGTTATTGGGCCGTTAAGAATATTGAGAAATTTCTGTGCATTCAGGTTTCAGTCAATAAAAATAGTGCCGATTATTTGATCTCCGTGAATGCCTGCCCAAACATTAATGGAAAATCGGTATTGATGAGCTGATTCCCTAAATAAATGGGGATTCGTATGGCTCTAGTAACGCATGGATTGTCGGTTCCATATGCCGTTTCGAGTAAACGTGCTTTCATCTGTCCAAAACATTTGTTAGGAAACGTTGGTCTTGAGACATTTTTTCCAGTACCCATTGGCAGTAAGATTCTCTAATCGGCTTATCGCAGGGCAGCAGCGCCTGCACCTTAACATATTTATAAGGACGTAGTTTGTTCCTTTTCAGCACTCGGTGTATTGTTTTACGCCTCACTCTAAACATATGCCGAGCTTGTCTAAGGCTGCAGGTTGGATTCCGATCGAAATGGTCTAAGACTCGTTGTTCGAACGAGGGTGGAAAGTGACGCGGAGCAACTCCTTCATGAGTGTTGGGCACTATGCGTTGATTTTCCCTGATTCTTTGGACAGCACCGAGGATTGTCCGGACGCTAGTAGGGCAGACGCGAGTTGCGCCGTATCTCTCACTATAAGTACGCAGAGTTAACGCTGAATTTTGGTGGCATTCGCCATACAATAAAACCATGTTTGTATACTCTGCCGCACTGTAAAAATGCTGTTGTCTTGGCATTTTCCGCCGCCAAAACGTATACACAAAAGTCAAGTAGTGTTAATATCACAGTGAAAAAATAATAAAAATAAACGTACTTAAAACACTATTTACCCACACAAAGTCAATTAACTAATAAGTGTCTATTTCACCGTAAAAGAATTGTTCGACTAATTGCATTTATCTTACGATAATACGATAATTATCATACGATAAATAATTGCGATGCGTGTAGGCAGCGAAACACACCTGTATTCTGGGAGAATTGCGCGGGAACTGGAAGCCGAATTTCCAAATTCCAAAATGGCGAAAATAATGAAAGTAATAAATAGGGCGGCCACAAGGTGCAATTATCGTTTATCTATACTTTTCTTTTTACACTTACTTACCTACTACATTTGAATACAAGTAATTTTGATTTTTGATTTGATAACAATCGACAAGTTATTGATTGTTAAAAAAAAGTTTATTTTTATACAATTGAACTTACGAAACTACCGATTTGTAACTTCCTGGGAAACGGGTAAGTATGTATGACTTTTTAATTGGTTGTTTTTATGGGTTTTTTAGCATGTTAAAATAATTTATTATCTCTAAATCTACAAGAACACACTTAAACAAAAAAGCTTTAAAATTTTGCTTTAAATACTTAGGTCGTAGTGTTTTTAGAATTATCATAACAACACGATTATTCTAAAAAACCATACACTAAGTGTAACCATACAAAAAGTTAAAGCTAAACATTTTTTTTTGTTTATCGATTATTACTCCCTTTGAAAGAAGCTAATCGTCGATAACTGGTGTCCTACTCTACGAAAAAGGCGCGCGCGCACTTGCGCTGTCACCCTTGAAGTACGCCGCGTGCCTCGTGCCGCTTGTTTATGGACGCCGACAAAAGACACCGCTGTCGATATGTCGCAATACCAATAGTTTGCACTGCGTGGCAACGTCGCTTTTTAATGTTCAAGGATTCAAGTTCATTGAATCATTGACTTAGTGACCCAATTCTATAGAGAGTTCAAATTTGCTTAAAATTAAAACTCTACTTTTTGACCTAATTACTGGACCGATTACGTTCATTTTTTGTATATCGTCAGCAAAGGCGATAACAAGTATATGGTTTCATTTATTGCATATATGTGGGACCCATTCTGTATATCTCACTGAAATTAGCCCCCCAAAAATTTTAATTTTTAAATTTTCTAATTTTGTTGTCACATATCGTTAGTTCGTGGTTAGTATATATGCAGTAATCTATGGTTCGTGGTTTGTTCTTGATCTACTTATTATACTCTATCAATAATTGTTTGTTCGTCAAAAAATATCGTCGTATAAAAAAATAATTATTTTTTATAAACAATTAAACATCTGCCTTATAATTAGCCCCCACACTCCTATTTATTATTTCTTACGTTATTATTGGTCTTTATATATTAATTAATGTTTGTTATTTGATAAAATACGTTTGTTCTATCCAAAAAAATATCTATTTTTGGTTTAATTAACAATTTACTACACATATTACAGATTACATAATTATACAGACCTATACCTGTACTGCGCATGCGTCAATGCTACGTTTGAAGCAGTTCCTATAAAAATCAAAATAGTTTTAAAGAAAGTTAAAACAAATTATACTGATAAAAAAGAAAGTGTAATTTATACTTATCATTTTTATCACTATTAAAAGATTTTTTGTTTTTAATTAGTAATAAAATACGTATATCCTCTCGTAAATCGGGGTAATTTTGGCCAATATGGCGCATCTGTCGAGCACTTCCCGAAGTACTTCCAGACTACTTCCTGCTGATCATTAAAATAACTATTTCCAAGACATTTTGTATATAAGATATATTAAAATCATATATAAATGGAAACTTTATTAAATGAGCTATCAGATTATGTATAATTTGAATACAGATTTACTTCGAAAGTGATACTAATTTGAAAATGAAGTAAGAAAAGTGTTTTTCCCCAATTTTCTGCAAAGGTGTAATAATTATAAATTAAAGCATTTATACCAAGTACAGTTTGTTTTGCTTGTACGTCCAAAGCATATTTAATTATAAAAAAAAATTTTCATACATTTTTGTTTACGACAATGTTGAGAAAGAAGAGAGAGAGAAGAGCTAAGTGAGGCACTTAGCTTTATGGCGTTTGGACAGCCGAGGGGATACAGTATTATATTTTTGTTTTTAATTAGTAATAAAAACCTACCTAGTCTTCTACCTAGTCTACTACTACTACTACCTGACCTAGTCTTCCTGAAGCAGTAAATGGGGTTAGTGACATGAAGCAAATTGCAGATCTCTTCAGGGATCATTTTATGGTCACGTCACCCTTAGGACCGTCGTCACACCCCGTGTCCAATGCTGAAACCAAGCGTGAACTCAAAATGGTAGCAAGTGACAAAATGATAGCACGAGTTATTAGAACTATGGTTAACGCAGGTAAGTCACCCGGTCACGATGGTCTCAGTATTGAGCACTTTAAATATGCAGATGTGCACTTACCTAGAGTTTTGGCACTATTATTTAATGTTTGTGTCTCGCACACCTACTTGCCTGCCGACTTAATGAGGACTTCAGTTGTTCCCATTGTAAAAAACCGTACTGGTGACGTATCAGAGAGATCGAACTATAGACCAATATCCTTGGCAACGACAATAGCCAAGATATTTGACAGTTTGCTTAACTCTATTCTAGAAAACCACTGTATGCTACATGATGGCCAGCACGGCTTCTCGCGTGGTCTATCAACAGAAACAGCAATAATGAGTTTAAAGCATACTGTCAAATACTACACGGACAGGCGCACCCCAGTGTATGCCCGTTTCCTAGATCTGAGTAAAGCTTTCGATCTTGTCTCGTACGACATCTTATGGCGTAAGTTAGAAGGCGTAGGTTTACCTTGTTACTGGCTACACCAATTTACTCAAGTATTGGTATAGTAACCAAGTGAACTATGTGAGATGGGCGAATGAGTATTCTGAGCCGTACAGGATGGAGTGCGGGGTTAGGCAAGGGGGGCTGACATCACCGAGGCTTTTCAAACTGTATATGGACGCACTGATACGAGAGCTCAGCAGCATGCGTGTCGGCTGCCATAACGGCAAGGTGTGTGTGAACAATATCAGCTACGCGGACGATATGGTTCTGCTGGCACCCTCAGTTAGTGCGATGAGAGCTCTACTCGGTGTTTGTGAAAAATTCGCTGTCTCACATGGTTTACTATACAATACCGAAAAGTCGCATTTCATGGTATTTAAGGCTGGCAGTAAATGTCCTAGTGTGGTACCACCTATAAAGCTTTATAATGAACCGCTAGAAAGGGTCTATATATATAAATATATATAAAATAGTTTTAAATATCTTGGACATATTGTGACTGACAGCCTTAAAGACGATGAAGACATTGAAAGAGAACGTAGGGCACTGTCGGTCAGGGCGAATATGATGGTGCATAGATTTGGTCGCTGCACTGACGCTGTCAATATCACGCTTTTCAAAACATATTGTGCGTCATTTTATTCTTGCAGTCTATGGACCAACTACACCAAAAAGACTTATAGTGCCCTACGTACTCAATACAAGGCACTCAGGGTCGCTGTTGCGGCTGCCGCGCTACTGTAGCGCGTCTGCGATGTTTGCACTGGCGGGAGTGGATAGTGTTGATGCAATAATACGAAAAAAGACCGCATCTTTGCTAAACAGAGTGCGCGGCAGCGGCCACAGTGTACTGAGTGAGATTGCCGGTGGGGACTGCCGCGCACTCTGATCAAAAATGATCTCCAGGACCATGTCCTGCTTAATAATTAAATATTAAAAAAAAAGTATAAATTATATTACTAACATAGATGTAAGTTTTTCTCTACTAACAATTCCTATGGATTTCAAGTTGTCCGAAATAAACAATTTTTAGTTTTATTTTATTTATTTATTTGTTAAATATATTAATAAGACGATTTATACTATTCTAATATATAAAATGTTCCATGAACCTCAATGTTAGCATGAGATTTGTTTGAGATTTTGTTCTTAAATCATTGTGGCTTTCCCAATTACCTGCTAATGTTCAGCAATAAGCGAAATAATGACAAGTAACATAAGCTGCTACTCCAGATAATCTGAACATGGATTAATGTGTAATGAATCAACCACACCAATATAATACAATACCAATGTTGTAAAGAGCAATAAACATATCATCGATATCATAGATTAGTTTCGGATCCATCATCTTTTTGAAGTTTTAAGTTCAAATTAATAGGAAGTTATTTTCACTTACACATTTTAACCTTACATTAACTACGTCTGTACAATTATGTAGCTAAATAAAAATTGTTAATTAAACCAAAAATAGATATATTTTTATAGAACAAAAGTATTTTAACAACGAACAAACATTAATGAATATAAAAGGCCAATAAAAACGAAAGATATTTTAAATTGGAGTGTGGGGGGCTAACTACAAGGCAGATTTTTAATAATTTTTTATAAATTGATTATTGACGAACAAACAATTATTGATAGAGGACGATACAACAGAAAGTAGGACTTTATGATAATTTCAGTATTTTTTTAATATTATAATTTTATTATATATATTATGCGTTATTATAGCAGCTAATTTGTTTTTTATAATACTAGAACTAAATGAACGGTTGACAATAAATTATTTTAGAAATTATGTTTTTATTTTCATTTTGTGTAGTTAGTTAGTTAGTTAGTACACTACACCAGCCGCGTACCGGCAGGTGTAGTGTAGTAAGACATGCAGGAAGTTGATGGATGCAGGTAGCTCAGGACCGTGTTTTATGGCATTCCTTGGGGGAAGCCTATGTTCAGCAGTGGACATGTGAAGGGTTTTAATGATAATGAATGATAATGGCATTATATTATGGACGTTACGGGTAGAGTCTATCTATCCATAGAGTCCATTCTATTATTTAGGTATAGGTAGGGTATAGAATTTTTATCGATATAATTTGGTACACTGTCTTATCCCTATTATTAGTTCCGTGGACGTGCACTAACTCTACTGTCAGCGCCAAAATGGCGGAAATCAAATCGCTTCAGCATGTCACGATGTATAGGCAGTCCAGCGTACTTATATATGTAGAGGTCAGTGTCTATTGTCCATTCATCTCATGGAGGTTCGTGGACAGAGAATGCTTGGAGGTTAGACAACAGGAGAACCACAAACTAATAAGAGTACTGACGTAAAGAGAACCGTAGACAGTAGCACTTTTTGTCTACGAGGAGAACGATCGCTGCAGAAAATAGTGTCCCAGAAATATGGACAAAATAAGTGAGGCGTTGCGATTGCTAAGTTGTCTCAATAAAAGCGGGCTGTTGTGCGCTAGTTTGAAATGATTATAATATCATTCAAAGAAATTAAATGATTTTTATTATTATTATTATTAGTATTTATTAATAAATAAATTATGAATTACGTTTTTTATAACAATAAAAAAAATTATTACAAATATTAATAATTATTATTATTAATTTATTATATTATTTATAATATTTCCCAATTTTTTAATGTTTCCTTTTGTCAAAAATTAAAAAATTACTTCGCAGATACTACTTACCGACGGCAGCGGGGTTATTAATTCTACAAATTTTCAGGAACAGGTGAACTATACTTTAGCACGTAGCAATCGTTCTCCTGTTCTCTAACCTCCATGGTTCATCTAAACTTGACTCATGAGTGATTGGTACACTGACTTAAATATATATACTTATATTAGTAACGTCACGTTACTAAAATGTAATTTTATTATTACAATTATTCTAATTTTATTAACTGTCTAAGAAAATAAAATTGCATTTGTTTAATGATCACAGATTTATCCGAATTTACTGCAACCCGAATTTTGAGACAAGAAAGAGAGATCAGTTCTTTTTCAAATTTGGGTGTGCCTGGTCCATCAAAAGTAACAACACTTGGAAAAAAAACTATCAAATCGCGACATGACTGTACGAAAAGAAATTCCTACGTTGAACAAATTACTTGTCCACAAACTAATAAGAGTACTAACGTTACTTGTCAAATTACGGTATAAAATAAATTTTGAAGGTGTGCGTACTACACTATGAAAAACGACTAGGATATAAATACAAAAAGTGTAAATCAAGTTTTTTTTGGAACGAACAGATATATGCATGGCGATTTACTTGAATGAAATTAAAAGAATACCGAGAAGAGAGGTTATTGTCTACTTAGATGAAACATTTATTCATTCTTCATATGGGTACCAAAAATTATGGCAGTCAGATTCTGAAGAAGGTGTAGTGGTCAGAGGATTCAAGTACGGGTAGGCGATGGATAAATTCACACGCTGGAACTACAGACGGCTTCATTAATAATGAGTTACTGCTATTCAAGTCACAAACAAAATCATCCGACTATCATGATGACCGAGTTTTACCAAACCTGCCACCTAATTTTGGGATTGTGATGGATAATGCACCATATCATACTGAACGAACAAATAAAAGCCCTAATATGGCAAGCCTCAAAGTAGATATGGTAGAGTGACTTCAAAACAAGTGACTATTACTTTCACAAAATTTTCCAAAAAATGTTTTACAGGAATTTAAAAAAAATAAACCAAAGCCCACATATAAAGCTGACAAATTAATAACGTTTTGCGACTGCCCACATATCATGCGGATTTAAATTCATTTGAGCTAATATAAAGAGACGGTTCGCAGAGAAAAATGTGGGCCAGAGAGATGATAAAGTGTAATAAGTTACGAGTATAATAGAATTGTTTGGCTCTATAAGCAATGAGCTTTAGAATAAAGAGTGCTCACATGTTATAAAATTAAATATGAGTACATAGTGAAAGATAAAATAATAGATGAAGGAAGTGATCACTTTTTATTGTGGGTTGGCAGTGACAGTGACGAAAGTGATAGTGACAGTGAGCATTCAAGTAACATTGAAGAAGATATGACCCTTTACACCTTATTGATCATAATTATATTAAGTGATTCTTTTTTACCCTGTCTTAATTAATTTATCCTGAAAGGTCCTATTGATATATGAATTGTTTCAGAAAGTACACTACGACACTTAAAAAGTCGCATAAGTATAGTCATCAGCACCTCCGTTGTAACAGTTGAATTACGAAATTAATGCCCTTACTAATATGAAATAAAGACGTTTTTAAAGCTTAACTGTTAGCGCTAAGTGCGTTCGACTGTACATGCTAAGTTTGAACCCACAACCTCGTGCTTGAGATGCATGCATACATGCTTTTATATTCCGTTCCATAATGCCTGTCCCTACATTTCGGGAGCGCCATTCGCATTGAAACATGAAACACTGTAAATTACAGGGCTGCCTATCGGATTACGCTTCAAGTTACGATAAACGGACAATACCGTAGACAGCATAGACTTAAAATATACTGGCGAATCGTAGACAGAGAAACCTATAGACAAATTGACGCCTTCTTTCGCATTCGCACACGAAAAAGATATATTTATGCATACGTCTAGCATAGAAATGAGACAGAGTTGTGATTGTTTGTCCCTTTCTCCGTGCCGGTTTTTTTGTTTAGCAAACTACACTTTGCTAAACAACTCTGACAGTTCGTAGCGATCTAAGAAGTTTACAAGTCGGTTTAAGTAAGAAAAAAGTGTTTTGTGAGCTTAAGATTAGTGAATCTTGTTCAGTTCAGTTCTTATAACAATTAATAATTTTATCTAAATATGTTTAAAAGTCATAAAGGTTATTGTATAACCTAAAACTACGTTATCGTCCTTTCTCACTCGAGGCCACGCTAATCATTAGTCTATTGGTTTCTCTATCTACGTGGTGAATAGATGACCTGACAGCCCGAAAACGCGTGACCAATTTTGATTTGACATTGTGTGCGTTCGCTAGGGATGTACATTTTACTAACAAGGACTATCGAAAAATGACTGTACCTTAATAAGCTTAATTAAGCGGTAAAAAGATTTATAAAATTAGTTAAGTACACAAAACTGAATAAATTTCGTGCCTAGACTATTTTAATAAAAATTAACTGAACTTTTACCATGTTAGTTCGAAAATAATTTAAAGTATCCAAATAGCATGTTCCTGGGAATAAGCTGCACCTACCTGCCTTATTCATCATCCATAATCCACCACAGCCTATAAAAATCCACTGCTGAACATAGGTCTTCCCATAGATTACCTCATAGGGGAAATTTTGCCATAGTTAACATGCTTGGCAAGCGGGTTGACAACCCCAGTTTTTTATTATTTTGTGTTGTTGTTAGAAAGATGCTGCTGGTGCTGTCTATCACCTGTTTCAATTTCTCTCTATCGCCTCTTACGATCCTCATAGGATGATATGGAGTAGTGGATATTCTTTCATTGCCGCCGCCTGCCTTTTGCTGGATTTTAATTCAAAATGTATAAAGTTGCAATAATTTCTGAAGAGGTTAGTCTTCCGATAAACCTAAACAATTTTCCCCAAGAATAAAACCGGAAAGTTGTATTTTCGAGCATGGACAGTTTGTACGCGTGTAAGCTGACATAAAATTTCTAAGCGTTGGATTATTATTGAATTCACCGCGAGATCTAACAGCACTGAAAAACATTTCCAGATGGTCCTAAAACATTTTATAAAAAGAAATATATTTCAATGTACCTTTTTCTATGAAATCATGGTAAAGCGATTTTAGTGACTTTATGTTCATTAAAAACCCAATTAGCCCTAGTTTTCGCGGTGAATAAATAATTAAGGAACCATCTTCAAGTTTAAGGTTGCAAAAATAATCGTATATTTCGGCTAACTTATGAAAAATTTCATCTTTTTTTGTAAAGGGGTTTTTTATAGCCATAATTCTAAAAATTCTTGAATTAAATATGTCATTAACGCGGCTAATAAATGTGACAATAGCCATTGAATTCTGGAATTGTGGTAAATTTAAATTCTGTTTACAATACTCTATTGCAGTTGCTACTGAACGTGATAATAACTGTGATGTTAGTTTAACCTTCAAATTCTGTTTGACGTCATTGATATGACGGATGATTAATTTGATCGCTAAATTAAGGCCTATTTCTTTCTGCAATTCGTACAGAGCTTCTATGTAACCAAAATCAATTTTTTTAACGATCCATCGATGACTCTTTTTTCACCGAAAAAATTGCGAATCGGTTTTAATAAATAACACGAATCTAAAATTAGATCCAAAAGAAGACTCGCCACCTAATAGCCAGATCATGTTCAGATTTGATGCAATACCAACAAATGTAACTGAAATGACTCCACCTTCCATAAGGTGTAATAAATCCAGGCATATTTTTAAAAGATTTGCCTTTTGGGAGGCCGTAAATCTTCTACACGGAAAATATCGTACTGCAATTTTCCAAAACGCATTTAATGCTACCACCATATACACTAAAACCTTTTTCGAAATTTCAGCACCATCCATAGCCCAATCGTTGCCAAAATTTACAAATCCATAATGTCTCTGGCCTACCCATTGGGTGTATTTACGTGTTCTCATTTCATCAAAAGTGAGAATCTTTCAATCCCGGTCTTGAATTAATTTTTTTAAGCACGTTTTGCAATGTGACTATTTTTTTGGCTTGCCTTTTAATTTTTGCTACTAAGCTACGTATTTTCTTTTTTTCCTTCAGCTTTTGATTTAAAATTTCGTTTTTTTATAAAAGATTTTTTCTTGGTGTAAGTTGATCACTTCTTTTTTGAACTTGTGATTTCTAAGGTGGAGGGGTTATGTCACGATTGACTTACGATGAGGCTACTCTTTCTTTTACCTTTCCCTGAAAAATATAAAGTAATAATAATAATAATAGTGCTGAAAATTTTAAATTATATTATAAATAAATTTATTTTCATTTTAGCTGTATGAATTTTAAAAACATAATGACAGCGAAATTAACAAAGACAAGCAAATACGCCGAAGATATTAAAGTACAGCAAGTGTATGACAATACAGATGCACTCTATTCTCTCATTCTCGGTATGCTACGAATACGGTCACCCATCCATGGACTGACCGCAACAAGCGCAAATCTATTGATTAACGCAACTGTTTCTTAACCACGAGTTCAAGCCCTCGGCTCACTGTCATCGGGCATCAAGCACGAATCGGGCATCGAGCGTTGCGAGTACCTAATACTATGGAATTTATACTATCCTGACACACTGAACCGCGTGTCTTATACGCGAGTCTCTAGTGGCGCTTCTGGAGCATTACTAAATATATATACCTAACTACGCTAAAAGTTTTATCATTGTATTTTATCAAATGTATAAACGTCTATTTCTATTTATAATTAAAGTTTTTGAACTTAAATGTTTGAAGTCTTACTGTAACAATATTATACTTACTGGTACAAATAATGTAGGAATGGCTCCTTTTAATAAAATTGTTTTTACTCTGTTTTTTCTTATATATTTCTCTAGAAAATATTTGCTGCAAATTTTTTTTGGACTCTAACCAACCCGTCCAATCAATGCCAACCATTTTTTTTTCTAAGTAAAGAACCAGAGGGAATCTAATAAACGGAAAAATAAAATTATTATTTTTGTTGTGTAGACAAGTCTATCGATTCTTTATGAACATTCAATATAAATATCGACATTAATTTAGATATAGTCACAAACTAATAAGAGTACTAACGTAGATATAGGTGAGCCAATCGCTATCGTACCTATATGTAAATTATTTTGTTCAAAAATGAATTCACCAAAATCGTACAAATTATCAATAATATGACTTTTTTCTTTGCAAAATATCAAAACTAATAAAATAATTGAAAATATTCTATAATTCAAACAGTATATAACATAAATTTTAACCAAAAATAGACGCCTCATAGCAGTAATGACGTCTTGCGAATTGTCCCGTGAAGTGTGCAACCATCAAGATTATTTCGATGATTAACACCACAGTCACTCATTAACCATGTAACCATTTTGAAAAACTACGCATTACAACAATTCACACTACTATGACCTAAAAAAATTACAAAATTCCTACGATCGTATTTCATGCGTGCAGACTTGTGCCGACCTGTCATTCAAAATCGGTCACAGAGTCATGAAATTTGGTATCCTTTTCTATGTTGCATTTTTGCCATAAGGAATTTTCTTATTCCTTGCACACTATGCTCGTTTATACGCCAGTATATTTTAAGTCTATGGTAGACAGATAATGCTATCTCTGTCTACGATGATCTACATTGTAGCACTGACCTCTATATAATACAAGTATACTCTGGACTGGCTATACACCGTGACATGATGAGACAATTTGATTTACGCCATTTTGGCGCTGACAGCAGAAGTGCACGTCCACGGAACTAATAATAGGGATAAGACAGGTCGACTCCTCCTATACCTAAATAAATAGAATGGACTCTTTGGATAGATGGACCCATAACGTCCATTCTATTTATGTATCATATTAATATAATGCCATTATCATTCATCATCATTAAAGCCCTTCGCAAGTGCACTGCTGAACATAGGCCTCTCCCAAGTAATGCCACAAAGCACGATCCTGAGCCACCTGTACACATCAACTTCCTGTATATCTTGCCAGGTTTCCACTCCATCTAGTGGGGGAACTTCCAACACCACCTGCCGATACGAGGCTGCCATTCGAGAACCTTTTTTCCCCGTCGGTTATCGTTTCTTCTACTAATCCGTTGGGCGATGTCGGTCACTCTGGTTCTACTGCCGATATCCTCATTCCTATGTTTATCCTCCTAAGCTTTCCAGCGTCGGCAGTGCCACGTCATTCTAGGGGGTTTAACATATCGACACTTAATTGCCTTTGTCGGTGAATGTTACGCAAGAGGAAGCTGCCAAAAACCGTGAATGTAAACGATGGCCAGAATTTGTAAATAAGAAATAAACTAAAGTAAACCGTGAATGTAAACGATGGCCAGAATTTGTAAATAAGAAATACTTACAAACTAAGAAATACTACGAAGTTAAAGCACAAATTAAATCTTGAGACTCGAGAAAGAATTAAATCTCTAGACTCACACTTACTAAAACCCCATTGTGTTCTACCTCTACCGCAAATATTGACAGAGACACAGAAACACTTTTATGCACACCTGCGGCCCCTCCGGCGCCAGCCGCCAAATGGCAGCCTCTCCTTAGTTGCAGACTTCTCCCCCCCCCCCCCCGTTTTTCTTCCCAGATAAGGTGCACCAGAAACTCAAGGCACAATGCCCTTCACGGCCTCTGACTCCACCTGCACTACGGACTCCCCGAGCCCAATATGTGAATGGAGCCAGGAAAAAATGAGCACTTGACAGCATCAAATGATTCAGCCTCACCAAAGTCGCGAATGATAGTCAATTGGCATCGCATCGCCAATCGCCATACCAACAATCCTCTTCCCTGACGACTCAACCTCGACTACAGCGGTACAGGGAGAGGAATTTCGTCTAGCCGCAACCCACTAACACATATCCAACGTCGCTCGACATCATCAGGCGACCTTTCGACACTTGGCTATGGCCCTTGAGTTTGTGGGAAAATGAGGAAAGAAGAAATAAAAAAAAAACATTCGAATTAATAATCTAATACTTTTGTACTTACTGGTACTGGTACTACCAGAAAATTTTGTCAGAATATTGCACTTTTTTAAAGTGGTGCAGTTCTCATGTTTAATAAAACAGTCGTCTGTGAAATGTTCAGAACAAATATGATTATTTTGTTTCGGGCGCCAATTCACAATATTTATGCTTTTAAGCCTTAATTTTAGTATGGGTTTAGTTGGAAACCTGTTAATTAATAAACATTTGACTATCGTCTGTTGTTGGCAACTTTGTTTGTTAACGGATATGGGTAGGAAAGAACATCGATAAGCATTATAGACAGGGAACTCGACAAACCTATTGAATTTTTTGTTTATCAAAACTCACTAATATACAGCCAAACATGTTGGTATATACGATATTAACAAAATTTTAAATTTAGTAAGTATTTATACGTATATTATCAAATAGTTTTAATTTGTTTAATATTAGCTGCACATTTTTCCATGGAATGAGCGTCATTCCATCAGGCCTCTTGCCATCATCCCGCAATATACCGTTTGGCTCTAAAATTGCAGGTACGTTTGCACTGGTGAAGGCTCGTCGAATGACGTCATTAATGGCTGCATGGCCAGCACTCCGCTGGCATGCCAGGCCGTGGTGGCCAAGAATATCGACGTCTTTACCACAGCGGCAGCGATGGAGCTCATTGGTTTTTAAACCCAAACTCAGGCTGATAGAAAGTGAGAAAGTAGTACTGTCCAAGAGTGTACCGATATTCGATGAGGGCAGCGCATTCAACCAATAGCCTGACTCCTTCTCCACAGATGCTAGAATATGAGCTCGCTCTGTAGGGTTTGCACAGTTTTCTAATAGGTTTTTTTGAACCTGGATACAGAGTGCCTCATCCCAATGCCTCTGCGAAGCTGGGTTTTTCGGAAAAACTTGGTCCGGCCCGGTCTTTTTGATCCAGGCTTTCTTGGCCATCACCGAGTGATGGGTTAATAACTGTTCCAATGAGATATAACGTGCTATGAACTGAAGACAAGAAAGCCGGAAGTGCTACACTGGAAACTCTTCTGATGCCTAGACCACCAAGTAAAAACAACATATACCTACGAAAAAAAAACGTAACAAACTTCTGCCAGACAAGGCAGATCTTTGGTGTTTTTGCACCATAACCTGACTCTGGTAAATTTTAAATATGACTAGATAGACAAGTAAAGTTGGTTTAATATGATTGTTGAAAACAAATACCCTTTAATTGTAATTTTATTTAATTTACGGACTCCTATCCAGATGTTTACTAGGAGAATACAAAGTTTATTTCATTTTTGTAATATGGCTAATTATTAATTAGGCAGGGATTTCTAAGATTAATAACTAATTAACTAAGATTAAGGTTAAGAACTAAGATTAAGATTAATGATAAGATAGGAACTGATTTAATATAAGGTTTACATTTACAATGTTCCGAAATAAATAAATAAATAATTGACCATGAATGAGTAAAAATAATATCTTTTATTTTAGAGTATCTAATGTTGTTATATAAGGTGCTTCTAAAATATATGCCACGGTTGTTTGTATGGAGACTTGGCCAATCAGCTGACCGATTTCCATACAAAGTGCAATTTTTTTTTTGAGAATTGACTATGGGTTCATTGGGGAAAGTGGTACAGTATCATGAGTTGAACCGCCAGTTGCAGCCATGGCATATTGTAGTTTAGAAGCACCTTATATTTCAGTTAAAATAAGTGCAAGTAGGTATTATTTTTCTTGTACCGAATTTCGGCCCATCTCTAATATATATATATATTGAGAATCTAAATCGAGAATTTAAACTATACGCGTGTGTGTGTTTGTGTGTATATAAAGAGGGCTACTTTTAATATCGCTCATTTTAATATCAAAAATTTAGGTTATCTTTATAGCAGTATTATATTTTCAATTCAAAATTAGTACTGCATTTGTGATAGTAATAAAATGTATGTATATAGAGTACTCACTCATTTTCTTTCACTATTATTTCGTGACTTTCTTCATTAATAATAAATGCACTTTGTTCATTCATATTCAAAACACTTTATACACAAACACCGTGTCGAAGACTGCCGACAAAAGAAACGACGTTAGACAATGCACGGCCTTCAAGCCACACCTCCGTGCCCGTCGGAGTGGGGAGCGTGAGGTTTTTTCGTTACGGCGGAATAAATTTCTGGATTCGGTCCCCACGCTCAAGGCCCGCGATAGAAGCTATGCAATAGCTTAAAATTTAATGTATGGAATTCGACACCAGATATCAAACTTTGCTAAGACTGAGATGCCGCGGCTAAGGGACAGTACATATTTATTTAGTTATGATCTTTAGTCATAAACCAAGAAGCGCTAGTGTCTGTAGTTCTCTGTCTACGGTCTGTAGCCGTAGTCTATTGTATGGCATGCACTTACGCATGGACGTTAGAGAACAGGAGA
This sequence comes from Parnassius apollo, assembly GCA_907164705.1. Taxonomy (NCBI): domain Eukaryota; kingdom Metazoa; phylum Arthropoda; class Insecta; order Lepidoptera; family Papilionidae; genus Parnassius; species Parnassius apollo. The sequence goes on from CAJQZP010000824.1 coordinate 2,066,526, forward strand.
ATGATTGCTGTAGAAAAGTGTGCCAGAATTATGGACAAAATAAATGAGGCGCTGCGATCGCTATGCTGTCTCCATAAAAGGGGGCCGTTGTGCGCTATTTTGAAATGATTATAATATAATTCAAAGAAAACAATAAGAAAATAACGAAATTATTTATTTTTATCACTATTAAAAGATTTTTTTTTTTTTTTTATTAATAAAATACGTATACCGTATTGTTTTTTTTTTTTGTTTTTTTATTAGAAATAAAAAACGTATACAGTTATATTATCCATTAATATGGTAGGTGTGTAGATAATAATACTTTATTATCACTAATAATCCCAGTAATTAAGTAATCGATCAAATATTATTGCTGGTGTATTATATCAAATGAATTGGCATTTGTGTAAGGAGGTTGGGATGGTTATATATCAGTATTGTAAACTATATTTTTTGTTCCGATGTAATTATTTATAAAAACATAAAATTAATATGAAATTAATAAACAACTTCATTAAATATATTATTAAGACGATTTATACTATTCTAATATATAAAACGTTCCATGAACCTCAATGTTAGAATGAGATTTGTTTGAGATTTTGTTCTTTAATCATTTTGGCTTTCCCAATTACCTGCTAATGTTAGGCAATAAGCGAAATAATGACCAGTAATATAAGCTGCTACTCCAGATAATCTAAACTTGGATTAATTTGTAATGAATCAACCACACCGATATAATACAATAAAAATGTTGTAAAGAGCAATAAACATACATATCATTTTGAAGTTTTAATTTCAAATGAATAGGAATTTATTTTTACTTACACATTTTAACCTTACATTAACTACGTCTGTATAATTATGTAGCTAAATAAAAAGTGTTAATTAAACCAAAAATAGATATATTTTTATAGAACAAAAGTATTTTAACAACGAACAAACATTAATGAATATAAAAGGCCAATAAAAACGAAAGATATTTTAAATTGGAGTGTGGGGGGCTAACTACAAGGCAGATTTTTAATATTTTTTTATAAATGGATTATTGACGAACAAACAATTATTGATAGAGGACAATCAGGAACAAACCACGAATTAATGATAAGTGACAACGAAATTTGAAAAATTAAAATTTTTTGGGTGCTAACTTCAGTGAGCCAGCATAGATCTGGTATAAACATCTGGTGTCTATACTAAATCTATGATCTATTGTATGCAAAGATATTATAATCTACATTACTATAAAAAAATTAAAAAAAATAAAAAATTTAAAGATTATAAATCTATGATCTATTGTCCATTCATCTCATGGAGGTTAGACAACAGGAGAACCACAAACTAATAAGAGTACTGACGTAACGTAGACAGAGAAACCTATAGACAAATTGACGCCTTCTTTCGCATTTGCACACGAAAAAGATAGATTTATTCTTACATTTTGCATAGAAATGAGAGCGGTGTGATTGTTTGTCCCTTTCTCCGTGCCGGTTTTTTTCTTTAGCAAACTACACTTTGCTAAACAACTTTGACAGTTCGTAGCAATCTAAGGAGTTTACAATTTGATTTAAGTGAGAAAAAAGTGTTTTGTGAGCTTAAGATTGGTCAATCTTGTTCAGTGTAGTTCTTAGAACAATTAAAATTTTTATCTAAATATTATGTTTAATGTCAAGAGCAACCGCAGTTTTTTTGCTAATGAGCAGCATCTCGCAAGCAGACTCGACGACTTCCAGCCTCCCGAACAAGCCGTTTTCCGAAAAGGCTTCAGTACCATAGACCACATACATACCCTGCGGCAGATTGTACAGAAGACTGAAGAGTACAATTTGCCACTTTGCCTGGCGTATGTGGACTATGAGAAAGCCTTTGATTCCGTCGAAATTTGGGCGGTGCTGCAGTCCCTTCAGCGGTGCCAAGTTGACTGTCGGTATATCGAAGTGCTGAAGTGTTTGTACAGTAAGGCTACGATGGCTATCCGAGTACAGAACCAGAGCTCGAAACCTATCCAACTACAGAGAGGTGTAAGATAGGGTGACGTTATATCCCCGAAACTCTTCACCGCTGCTTTGGAAGACGTTTTCAAGCTACTGGACTGGAAAGGATACGGTATTAACATCAATGGCGAGTACATCACTCACCTTCGATTTGCCGACGATATAGTCCTTATGGCAGAATCGCTGGAGGACTTAAGCACTATGCTCAATGACCTCAATAGTGCCTCCCAACGCATAGGTCTTAAGATGAACATGGACAAAACAAAGATCATGTTTAATGTCCATGTCACACCTATGCCGGTAGTTGTTGGGAGCACTATGCTCGAAGTTGTTGACGAGTACGTTTACCTGGGACAAATAGTCCGAATAGGTAAGTCCAACTTCGACCGAGAGGTCAATCGAGGATTCAACTCGGCTGGGCAGCGTTCGGGAAATTACGACACATCTTCTCGTCAGGTATACCTCAATATCTGAAAACTAAAGTGTACAACCAGTGCGTGTTGCCAGTGATGACTTACGGATCAGAGACGTGGTTCTTCACTGCTGGCCGTATGAGGACGCTCAAGGTCGCTCAGCGAGCTATGGAGAGGGCTATGCTCGGAGTTTCTCTGCGTGATAGACTCAGAAATGAGGATATCCGCAGTAAAACCAGAGTGACCGACATAGCCCAACGGATTAGTAAGCTGAAGTGGCAATGGGCCGGCCATATAGCTCGAAAAACCGATAACCGATGGGGAAGAAAGGTTCTCGAGTGGCAGCCTCGTACCGGTAGGCGTAGTGTAGGGCGACCCCCCACTAGATGGAGTGACGACCTGGTAAGATATGCAGGAAGTCGATGGATGCAGGTGGCTCAGGACCGTGCTTTGTGGCATTACTTGGGGGAGGCCTATGTTCAGCAGTGGACTTGTGAAGGGCTGGAATGATGAATGAAAATGATGAAGATTATGTTTAAAAGTCATAAAGATTATTGCATAATCTAAAACTACGTTATTGTCCTTTCTCACTTGAGGCCACGCTAATTATTAGTCTATAGGTTTCTCTGTCTACGTGACGTAAAGAGAACCGTAGACAGTAGCATTCTCTGTCTACGAGCAGAACGATCGCTGTATAAAATAGTGTCCCAGAAATATGGACAAATTAAGTGAGGCGCTGCTATCGCTAAGTTGTCTCAATAAAAGCAAAAATGTTGTGCGCTATAATATAGTTTGAATATTATAGTTTGAATATTTATATTCAATTTGAATAATATGATTTGAATATTATAGTTTGAAATGATTATAATATCATTCAAAAAAAATTAAATGATTATTATTTATTGTTAGTATTTATTAATAAATAAATTATTAATTACGTTCTTTATAATTTTAATTATTGTTTACAAATATAAATTATTATTTATTGTGGTATTTATAATATTTCACCATTTTTTAATGTTTATTTTTGTCAAAAATTAAAAAATTACTTCGCAGACTCTACTTACCAACAGCAGCGCGGCTATAAACTCTACAAATTTTCAGGGAAAGGAGGGCTATGCTTTGCACGTCGCGATCGTTCTCCTGTTCTCCGTGCTACCTCCATGCACTTATGTTCTGCCACGTTCAGAAGGGCTAGAACCCAGAGCCGTAAAGCCACTAATAAAAAAAGTTACGTCAAGTCACGTTTAAAATTTTTATTTTCTGATTTCAAGAGGTTATTTCACAGTTGTACTTCTATGTTTTATTTAAATTGATCGACATAAAACATATTATAATGAATGACTTCGTTTTAAACGATAGCGAAACAGACATCGATTCCGATGAAGAGGTATATTTCTTTTGGTTACAATTATTATTGTTCCAGGAAGTTGTCCAGGCTTTCGAAATTGATTTTTTTTGTTAATAATACTGTAAACGTTGCTAGATTTTTTTTTGGGAGGCATAGAATTAAAGTAAAATGAAATTTAAATTACTTGAACACTATTTAATATATAAATATTTTTACATTCATAGTTACAAGAAGCTTTTGCTAAGGGTATTCTGAAGCCGGGCCTAAATGAGGAAATAGAGAAAACTGTAAAAAAATATGTAAATAATGTTGCGGATTTAAAGGCAAAACTAAAGGAAATTGAACTTAAATTGCCATGGATAGAAAAATTGGATTTGGTTACAACAGTAGCCCCAATGGCCCCCGATGTTGCTCTGCAAATGGAAGAGACAGCTCAGAGAAGAAAGTTGGTATAAAGTTATTTTTTACAATTAAAAAAAAGTGGACACAGCTCACCTGATGGTAAGTGGATGCATAGACATCTTCATCTACATCACCCCTGAGGACTAAGATGGAATGCCTCGATTCCAGTAAAAGGGGTCTCCGGTTCTCTACACTCACCATACAAAACACAGTAGCATTGAGCTGCTATTTTAGGCTGATAATTTCATACATAGCATGTTTAAGAAATCCACTATATTCAAGTATTATTTTATTGTCAATCCTTGAAAGGATCTTTGTACAACAAAGTTGTACCAAGTTGTAAAGCAATGCTGCTGCTTCATTATGGTAATAGTAAAAAATGGTTAGCTTGTTTGGAAAAGGACCACACTCTTACTGAATACTAGCATAAAATAGCAGCTTAATGGTATTCTATGCTGGTGTTCTGTGCTTGATATGGTGAGTGTAGAGACCCAGACCCCCTTTACTAGGAATGAGGTGTTCCATCTTAGTCTTCAGAGGTCTCAACGGATCTGCAATTTGATTTTTAATTGAGAAAAGATGTAGATGTTTATGTGCTACAGCACATCCACTTACCTCTCTGTCAAATATGTGCTCGTTTTTTACCCTTATACTATGTAAAAAAAGGATTTGACCCTCTTGATTATGGTAGTGATTTGTTTTTCGCACTTTAGATTAAATGTTACCTTATAAATGGTCTTAAAATCAAATGTAAGGCTTACTTCAAATAAACATATTTGTTTATTAAAAGGATATTAAATTAAGATAATTATTGTATAAAACTTGTTCGAAATGTGCACCTCCATTTTTTATACACTCTCGTAGTCTTTATGGCCAGTTGTCAATAGCAGCAAGCACTATATTCATCCAGCATGCACTATGTCTATGACAACCACTGCTTTTGTCAATGATGACTTGGTGACTCTTAGTTTTTATGAGGCTTAGATCACATTTTCTCCTCTAAAACTTGTCATAATTTATAATCCTGGTTGGGTTTGAAATTAAGTCGCCTGAATTTAAAGATTCCGTCACTGTGGGTGAGACAAGAGGGTCTATCTGAAGCACCTCCATGCAATTTTTGCTGCTGGAGTAGTGTCGAAAGTGTTTTTAATTATACATAAACATAAATACTCATGCCTGTCACCCAGAGGGGTAGGCAGAGACTACAGACTTCCATTTAGCATGATCCTGACATACCTCTCTCGCCTCTTCCACATCCATATACCTACGCATACATGCTCGTCAGTTAAGGGTACTCTTAATTTGGCCCACTTTTAGTATATCGCCAATTTGGTCGACAAACTTCCGCCTAGGACATCCCTTTCCGACTCTTCCATTCACTTCTGCAACATATATATCCGCATTCATTCTTTCTACATGACCAAATCACTGAAGCATTCCTTTCTTAATCCTGGTCACTGCATCATCTTGCAAACCACACTCTTCTTTTGTCACACAGTTTCTCACCCTGTTACTCAGATTCAGCCCTAACATACTCCTTAGTAACCGCATTTCTACTGCATTTATTCTACTCTCGTGCTTCTTCTGCCACACCCAACTTTCACTACCATATGTTAAAGTAGGGACTAATACAGTGAATTGCCATAAATGTTTTTTTTGACATATTCTGACTTTTCACAATAGAGTGTTTAGAGAGCCCCATTTACTTTATTTCCTGCATTCACTCGTCGTTCAATATCCTTATCATATCTCCCATCCCTGCTGAATACACATCCCAAATATACGAACTCATCCACTTGCTCAATTAACTCTCCTTCTATTCTTATTTCACATACCCTTTTGCTTTCTTCTCTTTCAAAAACCATCACTTTCGTCTCACTTGCTTTCACTTTCATTCCCCTTTCTTTTAATGACCTGTTCATTAATGTAACCATCATTTGCAACTCGGCGCCGACAACGCAAGTATGACTTGATCATCGGTGTACAAAAGACATTTGATGGTTAACTCACCCAATTTTTAATTATATTTTAAAAATATTGGTAAATCACTAACTAAATGTGAAATGGAACATACATTTGACTAAATTCTAACGGTTTTGACGTTGCATCTGTCAAAGTCATCTCAAAATGCGTAAAATGAATTGCTAGGCCGGCTATTTTGTTGATAGAGACAATTATATTTTACGTTATTCCGTTGTTTCTCAGCTTACATGAATGTGATCTCTAACATTTTTATCTTACTCCACTTGTTTTTTGACGACTTCGTTAACCTTTCTGGATCCTTTTTTACAAATTGTTTGTAGCTATAAATTATGTTTATAATTTAAAATAATTTTAAAAATTAATATTTTGTGTTTCATTGAGTGTAAGAGCGAGCGAAGCGAGCTCGGAACTTACGGCACCCCGACTGAACACGTTAGGTTAGAAGGGAAAAGCGGGGTCCTGTGAGCGAGCAAAGCAAGCAAATAGACCCTGCCATTCCCTTGTGGTAATTTTTTCCACTCAGAAGTAGGAAGCAGGACTCCGTTGACCGGGCTTCCCTCGACTATGCTATGTTGAGTGCCATGGGGCTTCCCTCCCCCAACTCTCTCCCCTTATAATTCAGGTATATTATGGTTAAAAATTATGAAAACATTACCTTGTAATAAGATTTTAAAAAATTTATAAAAAAAACAGCATGTCCGGCAAGGGGGTGAAGTGGGCGGTGACTGCAACTAACCCCGCCTCCCTCCCCACCACCTTCCATCCCCTCATTCAGGGGACTTAATTTCAAACCTTACCCTATAATCCAGAGGAAGGAGGGGGACCAGTCTTCATGCTTAATAAGATTGATAGTTTGATACTCAAACCAAGCTTGAGCAGTTTTAAGACCACCCTTGGAAGAGTGTCTGAGACATCTTTTACAATGTCGATAGTTTTGACACCTTTTTTTGCCATATTATGATATCATTTATTCAAATTTATTAAAGATCCATGAACTTCCGCTTGTGGAGGGATTCTTTGCCTTTGATTGCTTTGATCACTGCTAGAATAATTACGGAATAATAGGGGTAGACCCACACGGCAGATTTTGATATGCACATATGGGCCGGCTCAAACCGGGGTGGTACCATGACTTCACAGAATACTAGCGTCAAGTTTCTTCATGACTCTGGTATTCTGTGAAGTACACGCAGAACACTGCGTATCGTCTGATGAGTACAGGTGGCCGGAGGTTCAATCCCTCCCCACCCCCTCCCCATCAGCATAGTAGCGGAATTAAATGAGAGACTACCCCTGGTAATGGAGAATAGCTCGCTGCGCATCCCTGATCAAGCTACTTCACTACTCAGCGTGTGTGCTCTGTTAGCCCCGCTTATTCTGGAGGGGGAAGGTGGGCAAAATTCCACTCAAGACAAAAACTGCAATGCTATCCGTGGATTTCTGCAACATTAGGGGGTTTCACTCAAACCTACTGTCCACAACTATCTGGAGACGGCAAAGCCGGCCTTGCTCTTTCTGACCGAGATGCAGGTGTCCTCACCGCACTCACTTCGTATCTCTCCTACCTGGGGTACAAATTAGAACACTCCTTTGTGGCTTGGGTTTGCATATACGTAAGAGACTCTGCCTCGTTGGTCTAGTGGTTGTAGTAGTGCGACTGCTGATCATGAGGTCCTGGGTTCGAAACCCGGGTCGGGCCAAAAAATCAATTATTGAGTTTTTCTGTCAAGAAATTCGCAGTAGCTGCCCGGAGTCAGGAAGTTGGCGGTGTCTCACCCCCGTGCCTCGGAAAGCACGTAAAGTCGTTGGTCCTGCGCCTGATCTCTCTCCGGTCGTGTCGGTTTACCGTCCCATCGGATTATGAGAGTGAGGGAATAGAGAGTGCACCTGTCTACACTTGGGCATCCTGTCCTGCGTCGATGGCTAGCCTCCGTTGAGGCAGGCCGCCGTGGCCGAAATTCGGTATGGTGGACGTTATACGTAAGAGAGTACATTTGTTCTCGACGCCTCGGCAGTCTTGAAGGTGCGGACTTGTCCATCCTTTGGCTACGCGTAGATAGCGACGACCATCCGCGCATCTACGGATGCCTCTATAGGTTCCATACCGGTAATGCCGAAACAGACCGATTTAACGACCACGTCCAAATGGCTGCAGATTACTTGCTACAGCAGATCCCGTTCTCAGAGATCGTGATCCTTGGCGATTTTGACGCCCACGCCGAATGGCTCGATTTACGTCTAACTGATAATGCAAGGTGATCAGTTTATGACTTTGCTTTAGCATATGGTCTGACACAGCTTACTTCACCTACACGGATTCCAGATGTGGAGGATCATGCACCTTCCCTGTTGAATCTTCTGCTGACGTCTTATCCGGACGGATATCAAGTCTCCTTCGACGTCCCTCACGGCCCCTCGGATCATTGTCTGATCCAAGGTGTTGTTTCACTCACACTCCCTTCGAGATTGCGTTCTGCACGCTGTTGGCATTACAAGTCGGCCGATTGGGACCCATGGGGGCGGGTCTACTTGTCGCTGGATGATCTCAGCGCTGTTGCTGGCTCTGTCGCTGATGTGGTGTTTCATGTACTATTTATTCCATCATTTGTGGTACCCATCGGAGGCAGATCCCAAACTTGGTTTGATCGCTCCTGTAAGACTGCATTATGCAGTAAGCAGGAGTGTTATTAGTCCTGGGTTTACGTTTCGGCGGCTCGGAATGTAAACACCGGCAAGCTTAAGGAGAAGTATAACTTTACCTCCAGGTCCTTTAATAGAGTTATTGCAAAGGCAAAGTATGAACATATTGGCAGGATCGGAAAAGACAAAGGCGATCTTTTAGGTAAGCTCTTTTTGCGTCCAACTCGACTCTCGATGAGAGGGGGAACACACCGCCGATCATCCCGCGGTGTGTGTGCTCTATGCCTGATGTGCGATTCACACAGTGCGTAAATCACTCCTTTCCCTGGACATGCACAAGTCGAGTGGGCCCCGAATTGTGCTGAAGATGTGTGCTCCAGAGTTGACACCGATTCTAATGCGTCTTTTCCGATACTCCTACTTCCTTGGCGTAGTCCCGAATTCATGAAAGACATCTTTCGAGCACCCGATCCCTAAAAAAGATAACCACTCCGATCCGTTCAACTACAGGCTTATAGCCATCACCTCCTTGTTCTCCAAAATAATGGAATCCATTATTACAGGCAGCTCATGCGATATCTTGAGGAGCACCAGTTGATTAGTGACTGCCAGTACGGTTTCCGTCGAGGTCGCTCAGCTGGTGATCTTGTGACCTGATCTATCTAACATATCTAGCGGCGCAGGCGATCGAGTCCAAGGCTTTGGCGGTTAGTTTTGACATAGTGAAGGCCTTCGATCGGGTTTGGCACAAAGTGCTTCTCTCGAAGCTTCCTTCCTATGGGATTCCCGAGAAATAGGAGTTATAGAAAATGTTAACCCTCCATTTTATTTGAAAATAGTGGTTAATTCTTATGTTATCTATGTTTTTAAATCTGTACAAAATTATAATTTGCGTATTTAACGAACTTACAGAAATATAAAAGAAAACACGAAAGGTAATCAATTGTATGATCCTACTCAAGATCCAGTTCTAAATGAGTTCAAGCGAGAGAATCTAATTCATCGGCAGGCACAAGCTGCAGTAATTGACGGTATTAAAAGACTGAAGGAGCTTAATGTGCCGACTAAGAGGTAAGACATTTTTAAAAATACATAGAGGTGTTTGTTGATAAAAAAGAAAATATTATCTGTATACACTAATGTCCAATCGAAGGTCAGTTTTTGGCTAGAGTCAAAGCTTATTGTTTGGCTTTCATTGTAAATTTGTTCAAAGTCGAGCTGCAAATTTTGCACTATATTATTCTTATGTGCTAATGGACAAGAAACTCTGTTTATATAAATAAATTATTAATTGATCGAAAGATAAATAAAGAAATTAAAAAGTGTATTTAATCACCTTTTGACAAAAAATTCTGTCAAATATCAGGTTGTCAATTAATAAACCCGCTACTTTTACGGTGTTTAGAATTTTAAAGAAGTATCTAGAATTTCTCGTAATACTATATAAATTAAGCAATAAAAATGTAGTAAACAATGGATGTTTGCTGTAGAGGATTTTACCGCTATTGCTCTACGAATTTTTCCTAGGTCAAAAAACAGCTGAAGTAGTGCACAATATGTTATATGCATCGATGGGCGAAGGCGTGTTCTCGTACTATACGATCAAACATTGATCTAGAAGATTTAATGATGTTTGATGAATCTCATCCAGGACGACCATATGTGTGACATGAGAGACTCATGCTTACAATAATTATGGATGTTTTAAAAAGTTCATTGAAAAGCCGAATGGACATTCACGCTGAGAAACTTCAGCGCTCTCATTAACAAGGCGTGTTGCTACATTTATCCTTACGCTCCAGGAAAGTAATGGAAATATTCAGTTGGAACTGAATGCTGCTTTAACTTTATCAAACAGTGTACATGAAACTAGTTACTAGCGGTGGTACCAATGAGTTATTACGGGATGATGCAAGATGTTATTACGGGAGATGAAAGTGTGTTATGTACGTCAATTTTTCGCGTAAGCACCGGTGGCTGGGAGTTGAGAAACAGTCATATTGACATTATTGAGGCGAAAAGTTCTTAAGTGTGTAATGAAGAATAAATAGGTTTATTTTCTGGGAGATTCTGCTTAATAAATAACACTAGGAAAATATTTACGCACACAAATCTGAATGAAGTATTAGTATAAGTAGTGAGCGGACGTGTTTACTCTTTACTTCGACAAATAAAATTCAAAATAGTAGTGCTACATAATTCTAAACTTAATTGTGCCAAATTATAGTGCTATTGCAAATAAAGTGTGCCCATGGTAAAAACAAAAAATCGTAATCTAATTTATGTCCAAAGACAAATAAAGGCTGGAATTTATTATATTTACGCAAATAATAGAAATAAAAAATAGAAAGTTTATTATTCAATATCAATAACATTTAATTTATAGTCATTCTTATGTTTAATTTACCTTTAATTTACTACTGGTTTCGGAAAGAACTATTCCATAGTGAGGGTCACGCACATACCAACCGAGCGGAGCGATAAGCGGAGCGGGAAATTTATTTACACATACAACAATATGAGTGTCCAACGTTCACCTACAATCAAATCTAGTGACAAAATGAATATTATTAGTGGGAATAGTAGTTCCCAGCCTGACCTGTCAATCATTGCAGCAACTGAGCACGAATATAAAAATGTGTCACAACGCAAAAGAAAAGTGCCTGAGGATGATTTCTCGGTCCAATTCAATGAATTTAAAAAGGAAATTATAGGAGTGTTAAAGGAGTTTGGTAAATCCCAGACAGAAAACATCAATTCTATAAAAACAGATATCAAATCTATCAATGAACAACTTATTGATATGAAAACTAAAACGGACTTGCTGCTCCTAGAACATAACACCTTCAAGTCTGAAATACAAAAACTAACAAATACTGTCACTTATAATGAAGAAAAAATAAAATGTATTGAAAATGATGTACAGGCTCTTCAGAGCACTGTACATGCCCCCTTACCATCAGGATGTCCTAAACCGACAGCGAATAGTTATGCAGATATAATGACCGAAGTTCAAGAGCGTTTAGAGCGCGCCAAGAATATAATAGTCACTGGCATTTTCGAACCACATTCAGAAAATATGGAAGAAAAGAGGGAAAATGATAGATGTGAAGTGATGAAAGTACTATCAGGCATCTATCCACCTACCCCCCAACCAGAAAGAATAATGCGCCTAGGCAAGTATGATGGGAAGAAAACGCGCCCACTAAAAGTTTGCTTTTTAACTCCAGATATAGCAAAAACCTTATTAAAAAAAATTTACTGCAAAGTAAGTAATATAAAAATCTTTTCCGATCAGACACCTAACCAAAAACAAGAAATGGCAAACCTTCGAGAAGAGTTACGTCAGCGCAAAGAAAAAGGGGAAAACGACTTAATTATAAAGTATATAAAAGGAACACCCAAAATAATAAAACAGGAAACAAAAAACGGGACACCAGAGAAAATACAATAACTAAAAATAAGGATAAATTTATAACTCATAAATATCATTATAATTATGCAGATTTATCTATTACAAACAAAGCACTAAAATTTTTCTACGCCAATATTCGCAGTTTAGTTAAGCCAGGCAAACTAGAAGAAATACGTTGTATTATGGAATCACTCGAAACGAAGAGTCGTGTTTTAATTATTATGGAAACTTGGATAAAAAACGAAGACGAAGCACAGAGATTAAAACTACCAAACTATGTTCACTACTATAACTAACTACAGAAAACATTCTAGAGGTGGTGGAGTCTCTTTGTTCATTCATAAAGATTTGAAACACGAATTATTGGAGGATCAATGTGAAGACGGAAACCACTTTTTATGGGTACATCTTGACACTTTTTCCCTGGACATAGGTGCCATATACAAACAGCCAGCAGCAAGTACTGACAAGTTTCTTGAAAACTATAACCAATACCTTGCAAGAAGAAAGCGTGTTATTATCTTCGGCGACTTTAATCTTAACCTACTTACTAACGACAAACACGTAAAAGAATATAAAGAACTGCTGCGAGAGAATAACATAAGAATACTGAATAAAATCAACACCGATTATTGCACTCGTGAAACCACAACATCCAAAACTATTATAGATCATGTATGTACCAACTTACAAAATAATACTTTCCAATTGTCTATTATTGAATCCCCCACAGCTGATCAAAAACAAATATATCTTGAGTTAAACAGACCGAAAACCGAACGCATAAAAAAAGTTCAATATGAAGCAATTAACTATAACAACCTGCAGAACGATATTGAAGAAATTTCTCAAAACAAGTCATTTCAAGTATATGAGGAGCTAGAATGGCAACTACTATTGCAAAAAATAGAATCAGAAAAACAAAAGTGGTCAATCCGCCTTGCAAAGAGTGGATAAACAGGGGCTTAATTGCTTTAATAAATAAAAGAAACCAACTATGGTACAGCTTAAAACAAACACCTGAAGATGAAAATTTGAGAACAGAATTTATAAAACAAAGAAACCTTACGTTTGCAAATATCCAAACAGCTAAAAAACAATTTTATCATAAGGCTTTCACAGATTGTAAGAAATGTCCTTTAAAAATGTGGCAACTAATTAATAGACTGTCAAACAATAAATCAGATCTGGCAGACCTAAGGTATTCAAAAATAAATACCCCCAATGATCAAATCTCAAATATTAAAGAAATATGTGAGTATTTTAACAGATTTTTCGTCACTATAGGCCCTGAACTTGCAAATAAAATACTGCAATAATATTATAAAAACTTTACACAAACACTGTCATACAACAAACCTAAAAACAACAACACTGATTTATCAAAATTAAACCCAACGACCGCAGACGAGGTACTGAAAATAATAAAAGACTTAGATTCTAACGCTAGTTCCGGTTTAGATGGCATGAACACAAAATTTTTAAAGTGTATTAAAGACAATATGGTAGAAAACCTCGCTATTTGTATTAATAAATGTTTAAGTGATGGCTATTTTCCAAATAGCCTAAAAACTGCAAAAGTTAGTCCTATTTTTAAAGCCAGAAGCAAACAAGACCCAAACAATTACCGACCAATATCGGTACTTCCAGTAATGTCGAAATTATTTGAAAAAATACTACATAAACGACTATATGACTACCTGACTTCTATTGATTACCTCTATAAAAAGCAATATGGCTTCCGCCCAAAGTCTAACACTGTATCTGCAACTGTTGATTTAGTAACCAACATAAGTCTTAATATTGATCAGAAAAAAATTACATTAGGTATTTTTATTGACCTAAAAAAAGGCTTTTGACACAGTCAGCCATGACATCCTATTATTAAAACTAAAAGACATAGGTATCACAGGAAAGGCATTTGACATTTTTAAATCGTATCTTTCTGATAGATTTCAAGTTGTCAAAATTAATAATCAGCAAAGCAGCCCCCAACCGGTTATTTGTGGCATACCACAGGGATCAATATTGGGACCCCTTTTGTTCTTTATTTATATAAACAACATATATGAAATTGGACTAAAGGGAGATATCACTTTATACGCTGACGACACCAGCCTCTTCTACTTTGGTCACTCGTTACAATCAGTACTAAGTGAAGCCCAGCAAGACTTACACATATTACACACCTGGCTACAGTCAAACTTACTAACAATCAATACCTCAAAAACAAAATACGTAATCTTTAGTGCAAAAAATAGAAAAATTGAAAGTCACAATCCTCTTACTATTGATGGTGAAATATTAACCAAAGTTAACAACGAGAAATATTTAGGCCTTGTTCTTGACGGTCGTCTGACCTGGAAACAACATATTGAGAAGATCCATGGTAAAATCTACTCATTAACAGGAGCTTTAAAAACTATAGTTCGGTGTCTCCCGAGACATGTCAAGTATACCATCTATAACTCTTTAGTTAAGCCTCATTTAGATTATTTGATTGAGGTATGGGGCTCAGCTACTAAATCAACGTTGCAAAAACTACAAGTTACACAAAATAAAATCATAAAAATATTATTCCAATATAAATACTTAACACCTACCACTCAAATATATAAAGAAACCAAATTACTTAATCTAGCCCAAACGTACAAATATAAAATATGCATTTTTATTAGGAAAATACTTACTAATGCTACTCACTCTCAAATAACATTAAAAAAAAGATAGATTATCATAAACGTATGACATGGCAGGCTAATAACCTATGTTTGAGATTATATAGAACAAACTATGGAAAAAGGAGTATTCTTTATGAGGGAGCTTAACACTACAACAAATTACCTAATAACATTAAAGAAACAAAATCCCTGTACACTTTCAAGAAATTGCTGAAAAGCCACATTTTAAAGGATTTTTCATAATAACTTAATAATCACAAATCTCTAATCTACATAATATATAAAGTACACATGCAACCTTAATAATAATATCTACAATAAAATAGTTGTATAGAGATAATACAATATAATTACTTATGCACAGTATGATTATAGATATGAGACAAGATAACTTATACATATATTTGTGTATATATCTATATGTGTGTATATATGAGTATGTACGTATGTGTGTATGTATGTATATATACGATGCATTATGCATATGTGCAACACTACTTATATTATTACAAACAAATTAATACCTAAATATATAATATACTAAATAAAGAAACACTACCTAATTATAGTATCGTATTACATATAGTAATGGTTTTAAAAGATAAACACAAACAACAACAGTTAACACTATAAATTAATTTTGAACACAATAAAATAGTTAATGTGTCATAGGTCTTAACAAATAACTCCCCACATTCATTCAATTTTGACTGAAGTAACGATGGTCTGCTTAGCTTTGGTATGAATACTTTTGCAACTACCCTATTTACTTATGTGTAATATTTACTAAATAAGTTATTAAGCACTCCATTAGAAAATAAGTTTTAGCGACCTATTCTAATACTAGCTCACTACGCCAATCGGCTTAATGTTTTTTTTTCTTTATAATGTGTATTTTCTCTGTAAGTGATTTGTAAATCTTTTGAGAAAATAAATGTCTTAAACCATAAGTATTATTTCACAAGATAATGCCCGACTTCACATAACAAGAGGGACTCCCCTATTTCCGAGATATTGTGCCCTCACTACTTAGAAAATAAAAACGTTCATATGAAGATAACCTTAAATTTTAGTCGTACTTACTACCTATCGTATTTAATCAAATGCCTATAAAAATTAACAACAATGACTTCTTTGTTTACGCAAAATTTTTGTTATCTTTGTTGTTATATGTTAGTTATCCTGTGTTATCTATGAATTGAAAATTTTTTAATTTTTCAATTCATAGATAACACAGTTAATTTATAAATGTTGCACTGGTAAATGTCTTTGTTGACAAGTACAGAAAGGTCTTGAGAGGTTCTGTACTTCTCTATAAAAAAACAATGATAATTATAAAACATGGTACTGTATGTAAATTGACATTTGGACTTATTTAGCATGCTGGCTAATATGGCTCGCTACGCCGATTTATCAAACTAATTCCATCGCTTTTTTCTGTTTAACCAAACCGTAGGCTTCGCCCAAACCACCAGCTGATAGTAGTCGAGACGAATGTGCGGCTGAAGGGGATTTTTTGGCCGAAGATGACCGAAGCCAAAACTTCGATTGGACACTAATATATATATATATATATAAAATAGAAAACATTCCTTTTTTCATAGGACAGGGTGACAAACGAGCACACAGTCCACCTGATGGTAAGTGGATGCTGTGGCCCATAGACATCTACATTTATCCTCGATTAAGAATCAAAATGCAGATGCGTTGTCACCCCTGAGGACTACGATGGAATGCCTCTTTTCTAGTAGAAAAGCGTCTCTGGATCTTTTAAGCTGGTATTCTGTGAGAGTGTGGTCCTTCCCCGGTCGAGCCGACACATTCGTGTTACAAGCATAATATAGCTGCAGCATGGCTCTAGCACTATATATATACTAGGCAAATTATTAATCGATAAAGGATTAAAAATCTTTGTCTGTGTGTTTTTCCCACGCCACAGCAATATTGGGGTTTGTGAGGCAATTAATAATCTCAGTTGAATTGATCACCATCATCCAGTAAGTAATGGTGCAAATAAATCAATCTTTTCCAATGTTACATTTCCAGAAACATCAATTAAAAATTGAATTAGAAAAGACAAAGTAACAGTCTGCATTAACTAACTGTTTATTATTATTATTAACTAATTGTCTGGCGCTGGCACAGGTTCTCTCTCATTTTCGATTGGGGTTTAGAAAAGAGAATTGTGCAGCACTGTCCCAACACGTTTGCGGCATTAACATGCCCATGAAATGTTTAAATTTCAGACATTCTAATTTTTTTTTACGATATTTCTAATCACCGTCAAACGCATGTTGAATCAGCACTTAAAATTGTCATTAATTATTTTATTAGTGTTGGTGGAGATTAAATTGTGTGTAAACAGTGAAATTTTAAAGCAAGCATTTATCTCTTGAGCCCCAACACTCCTTTAAGCTAGAATCATCACGATACAGACATGTATTTTTCAGGCCTGATGATTTCTTTGCTGAAATGGCAAAATCTGATGAACATATGCAAAAAGTCCGCAAAAACTTGATGGCCAAGCAGGCGGCACAGGCGCGTACTGAGAAAGTGCGACAACTCAGGGAACAAAAGAAAATCGCCAAACGTGTGCAGGTAAGCATTTTTTACATTGTTGAGATTATTGCTTTATATTGTGTTAGGTAACTATGCTTTGGTCCTAAGTTTGAGCCCTCCCGAGGTAAAATTTGTATAAAAAACGTTTGGTTGTATTTTGGATACAGTATGCTGAATTAAACACATCTTGGCTTGTCTCATATTAGGGAGGTTTTCATATAATCTCAATAGGCACTTGAATTAACAATCGCAGTATAGGACGTCTCGCACTTTTGTTGTTTGACAATGACACATGTTATATCGCCATCTATCGGAAGTCACACAATCTTTTGGTTATCGCTCGCGGACAATTACAACACGGCAGTGAAATAATAAAACTTTTTCTTAATTTTAGATTGATACAAAACTAAAACAAGCCGCTGAGAAGAAACACATGTTAGAGCAGTTAAAACGAGTCAGGAAAGGCAAATCAACAGATTTAGACTTTCTAGAAGATAACAAGGGTAAAAACAGCAAAGGAAATAACAGTAAGGATCCCAAAAATAAAATCTCCAGAAAACGGGCGAATAAAGATAAAAAGTTCGGTTTTGGCGGCAAAAAGAAAGGCTCCAAACTTAACACACGAGAGTCGACAAATCAATTGGAAGGTTTTAATAGTTCTACTAAAAAGAAACCATTCAACTTTAAGAGCAAGTCATTTAAGCCTAATAGCAAGAAGAAGAACCAGAGACCAGGAAAGTCGAAGAGGAAGAATTCAAAAAGATAATTACTACAATATTTCTAATAAAATATTCAAATTATTGTTTTTTTTTATTCCAACATTTAGCCATAGTTACTATGGTGGCTCAAGGTCTATAGTTCATTTGGGCTGGCATTGGTGGACTTTTACTAAATTATATTTTTTACCATGTACCAATTCACAAAATACTGAGGATAAAAGAAAAAAAAAAGAATCATGTAGTGGTCCCGCAGTCCATTCAAGAAATATAGGTATATATATAAGCGAAATTTCTCAATTTAAATTTGAGGTTTTAAAGTCTAGTCGCGGAGCACGAAGAATTTCGTACAATGACCTCTTTACCTACTGACAGTGGTCATAAACATTTTTGTATTTAGTGCGGTTTACATGAAATATTTGAAGGAGAAAGAAAATTTACCAACTTATGAAATATAGTTATTATTATTATATAAATTATTTATTTAGATTTTATATTACAAGTAATAAAAATCTAGACAAGTATCTACTAATTCGGCAGAAAAAAAAAATCAAAAATCAGAATCCGATTCCTCTGTATCGGAGTAACTGCTTTCCGAAGACGTCTCGCCTGTCACATTTATCACAAAAGAATCAACAGTTTTGTCTACATTATCATCTAGTCTAGCTAACTTCGATTCCTCTTTTTTTACGTGACTGATGCAATTTTACCATTTTTCTGCTGAAATGTTGCCTAAAGCCTCCTGGAGCAGCTTTTTAACATCTGCCATCTTAAATGTTCTATTTTTTCGGGCCACATACCCCTTGACGTCTGCCCACACTAGTTCGATGGGATTCAAATCGCAATGGTACGGAGGAATCCAATACCTCCACACCAACTGCTTTTGCCAGCTCATCGACCACGTACGATTGGTATTGAATCTTGACATCTATCACCTTTTTCAAGAGCTGGACTTTTGTTTCCTTTGCCTCAAAAGAAATTTGCTTTGATGAAAGCCATTCTTGAATATCTATTTTTTTCCAACTAGTAACTGGGATTTTTTCCTGGCGTCTTGAGTGATAGCTGGCATTATCCATAACAACCACTGCGTTTGGCTCAAGTCTCGGTAGCATTGCTTGAAACCAATGTTCGAACTTGGCTGCATTCATCGATTCGTGATAATCGCCTGTACCTTTGCATTCAAACACCAATTCCGATTCTAGCACGAATCCTTGTTCACCTCCTATATGTAAAATAATTAGCCGGTTGCTTTTGGAAGTAGGATTCTTGGCACCCGTCGACAAACCCTCCAAAAATGCTTGTTTTCGTGACTGCACTGTAGTGTCTCCCCACACCTTGCCAACAGTGTGCCCTGAAAAGTAAATGAATAAACTAATCAAAGGTTTAAACAGTTAATAGCCGTTTAGGCGTGTAAAGGTGACAGACAGTGTTACTTTCACATTCATAATTTTAGTATAGATTTAAGTCAGTTAGAAAATAATAAAAATAAGTCTTACCCGCATTCACCCAAGTTTCATCCAAGTAATATATTGGTCGTTGTTGCTGTCAATAAGTTTTCATATTTTTCAAATATTTGATACGCCACAATGCTATGTTATCTCTGTCGATTAACCCGTTATTTCTACTTCGTTTGACATACTTAAACTTCAAATGTTTCAGTAATTTATTCAACGATGTCAAGCCCATGTTTGGTAAGGATTCGTCTGTATTTATGATATGTAGCACCTTTTTTGCTGTAGGTAACTCTCCTTTTAAATAAAAGCTGTGCACTATTCGTCTAATGCACGATTTATCGAACCCATCAATCTTTTCAATTAATGAGAGTCGTTTTTTCGGTGAAGCAGCTGGCTTGACGGTATCTGTGTAGGTATATTCTTTTAAGATACGACATATGGCCGATTTCGAAATGCCCAAGATATCGGCTGTTTTGTCCTTCATATCTTTTTTTGAAGGATATTTATCAGCAGGCCAGGATTCTTTAAAACACGTTAATAATCATTACCTTCTCAGATACACTAAAGTGTGACATTTTTCTTTTCTTCCGCGGAGAAACAAACTCCTTGAATGGACGCGAGGTAGACGGCGCTGGTTCCATTTTAAAAGAGTGAATAAAACTTAACAAATTAACAAAACCACTTAACAATTAAAACAAGATAACAAAAACTAACAAACAACAACAAACTGAGAATAGGTAAATGACTGTGTCCGAAAACTGAGCGATCACTAAAGCATCCCAAGATGTCGTTCGTTATTTAAACATTATTAATTACGTCAAGGTCAAGCAAACCAAGGACTTTTTGTAGTGACTAAAGGCCAACCAAAACCACATTATGCAAACAAGAACAAACCTTATAGTCTCCAGTTTACAATCCCTGAGGACGGCGGCCATTGCATCTAAGAGCAAGACTCATTGTATTATACGCGGGAGTGACAGAGACAGGTAATGACAGTTCAATGTACGAAATTCTTCGTGCTCCGCGATTGGACTTTAGTAGAAGTCAAAGAATTTTGTGGAACAAATTATTATCGTGATTATAATATAGCGACTGTTAAAACTGGTCCTTAATTCCGGCACGTCTATACAGGGTTATTTTGCAATAACCAGGCTTAATTGCAGAGAAGGTTCAGAACAAAGACACTCTCTTTGTTCTAGAAATAATAAAATTTAAAGATTATTTCGTAAATATACATTATTCTTACGATAATAAACCGAAATCATGTTCATTTATTGCTCCATATCGTGACTTACAATAGCTTAATGCACAATTGGGCACATTTTCTTTAAAAATATTTTTAAAGGGGGATGCCCATTTTAAAAAATATATCTTTATTTATGGTTATTAATCGCGGTATTCATTTATCCTAAAAAGATGGGAATATTTTTGCACAAAAAAAGGTACTGAAATGATAAAAATAAAATTAGGTAAATGCGTATAGCCCGTTCACCGTAAGATGTCCCCTGCTGTGATGTTGGCACTATTGCTTGTCAATCTGTTGTCAGTTTGTGATTATAACGCTTGTTTTTGTGTTATTATTTAAAATATTCCGAATTAATTATGCCGAAACCATTTAGAAGCAGTGCAAGAGAGGTTGTGTTGAAGGTGCGTGCCTTTTGTGAGAGAGAAAAGGCAAACCAAGCCCCGTTAATTCCACTCAATCAAGTGCGAACTCGCGTCGCCGCCATGACAGGTTAGTAAAATAGGGATGCCAGCTTCATGAAAATACCTTTAGTATGGGTAATAATAAGAAATTAATAACATTACGAATTAAAATAAAAAAGTACGTATCTCAGTTAATTTAATTAATTTTTTATGGTAATGTCGGTATTTGTATTTTATAAATATTTAATTTTATAAAATGATACAAATTTGGTGTCTATTTCAGGAGAAAACAGTGAGTAGAATGTCTAAAGAAGGTGAAGCTGCTGCCTCCAGATCTCAAAAACTCAAGTCTCCTGGAAAACACCGGCAAAGACGTAAAACGGTGGATCTTGATGATTTCGATTTATGCGCAATAAGAAACAAAATCCATGAAATGTATACTGTAAGAAAAGTTGTTCCTACTTTAAATAAATTACTTGTAGAATTAAAGAATGACATAAACTTTGGTGGAGGTCGAACGACTTTGTGGAAAATTTTAAAACAAATTGGATTTCAGTATAAAAAGTGTGGTTCGAAACGGAAAATTTTAATGAAAAGGAACGACATATTTGCATGGATACGCAAGTATATCGTTACTATGAGGCAAAATCGAGCAGATGGTCGGCCAATAGTTTTCTTAGATGAAACATACATTCACGCATCGTATGCAGTGAAAAAATGTTGGCAAAAAGATGACGAGGACGGAGTACTAATAAGTGATTCTGTTGGAACGCGGTGGATAATTATTAATGCAGGTGGAGAAATAGGGTTTATTCCTAATGCTCAGTTGATTTTTAAATCACAGAGTAAATCAGGGGACTACCATGACGACATGAACAGAACCAATTTTATAAAATGGCTTTCAGAGAAACTTATACCCAAATTGCCTCCGAACTCCTTAGTCGTGATGGATAACGCTCCCTATCATACCATACAAGTAAATAAAGCACCTACTATGAGTTCCTCAAAACTTCAAATGCAAAATTGGATAACAAATAAGGGATTGTCTTACATACGAACAATGCTGAAAGCAGAACTTTATGAAATTATAAAAGAGCACAAAGAAGCGCCGATTTTTGAGGCTGACCAACTATTGCTTTCTCATGGCCATAAAGTGGTTAGTTTGCCCCCCTTACCACTGCGATTTAAATGCGATTGAGTTTATGTGGAGTCTTTTAAAGAGACGAGTAGCCAGCAATAATGTCGGCCAAGAAGCTGGGAATATCGTGAAATTAACTGAAGAAGCTTTTTCATCTATAACCCCTCAGGATTGGTAAAAGCAGTGTGAACACGTAAAAAATTTAGAAGACAAGTTTTATGTACTTGATAGCTGTATGGATGATATTACTGATAAATTCATAATTGAATTAGGAAATGACAGCAGCACAGATTCTGATACGACAGATGATGATGACGACGTTTATGAAAGTGACAGTGATACGAGTATGTCTGGAATTGTTCCTTTCGACCATAATTATTTTCGGAAAAAATAAATCAATAAATAATTTAAAAAAATAAATTGTGTTATCATTCACAACCTTACTAGTCTTATAACTAACTGTATATTATTTAAATAAGCAAGTAAAACATATTAATCAGGGGTTTTCAAGTTTAGATAATTTTGTCAGTAACCACCAAGTGGGGTAAATGCTCCATATATTGTTGGCAGCACCGTAGACAATGCTGCCATTTCCTAAGGCAGGGGACATCTTACGGTGAACGAGCTATAATTCATTAGTTTGTGGATAAAATAAAAATGTTGCCAGTCACAAATCTCATTAAAATCGATTCCCTTTTTTTAATCGATTATTTATGGTGTCATTATTACAATGCTAATATAACTTTTCGATAATTATTATGATGTTATGATATAGGTGTAAAGCAACCGTTGACAACGGATATTTATCCAAAGCAGCCGATACGCAACCGTAGTCAACCAGTTGTTTATCCGACTACAGACGAAAAAGGATGGTTATGTTTTTACTGTGTGTGCGGGTGGCTAAGCTGAATCGCTTTTTGCAATGGTGCTTAAAAACTACTTGACCGATTTAAAAGTTGGAAAAAGTGTTCCAGTCAGTCCAGTTCCGTAGTAACAAGCATAGATTCTACATCGACTTAAAATACTACTGTCATTATCGCCAGCAAAAAGTTACTTTGTTTTTCCTAGTGTTTGTATAAAGGACAAAATTGTAATTGCGGTTCTTGAAAATAAGCTACTTGTAGCTCAAAAAAGAACTAATCTACATTATATGGCTTTCTGTGGTTTATTCCTTACGAAAGAGAAAAACTTATTGCACAAAAAATATTTTTATCAATTTCAAGCCAAAAACAACCGCTGTTATCTGCTTGGTTGAAAACGTTAACAACCGCCTTCACATCCGTAGTTATGATAATTAAATAAGCGATTTACTAGCTGATTTACAATGAATTCTATGCAATATAACACAATCCTACTGCATAATATAACTGTTATTCTTATCTGTTCTTAACAATACATTTAAAATGAAATCATGTTATGATAATTAAACAAGTGAATTTCTAGCTGATTTATCATGAATTTTTAGAGCATAACAAAACGCTACTACACAATTAACTGTTCTTAATAATACACTTAAAATAGAATTTAAATAAATAAAGGAAAATACATTTTAAAAAGCGAGCAGAAGTTGAAACACCTCCAAGATTATTCTCTTTTTATGAAATTATTAATCGAATAATAATCGAATCGCTATCGATATTATGATGTTATGATAATTAAACAAGCGAATTACTAGCTGATTTACTAAGAATTCTTTAGAGTATAACAAAATGCTACTGCACAATTTAACTGTTATTGTTATCTGTTTTAACAATATATTTAAAATGGAATCATGTTATGATAATAATTAAACAAGTAAATTTTTAGCTGATTTACCATGAACTGTTTAGAGCGTAACAATACGCTACTCCACATTTTAACTGTTCTTAAAAATACATTTAAAAAAAGAATTTAAATAAATAAAAGAAAATATATTTTTAAAAGCGTGTAGAACTGTAGAACTGTAGAAGCGCCTCAAATATTATTATTTTTTCATTAAATTACTAATCGAGAAAAAATCGATATCGTTTCATTGTATTTATGTTTGTTATGTGGCAACATCAAATCTGACAGCTAGGAAATATGTCAAAATCATAGATTACTGCCTATATACTAGGTCAAAATGTAATCACAATTCAACAAATAAAAAGGTATAAAAAATTATTATATCTTTATTTTATCTATTTAGTATTTATACTATATTTATTTTATCTATTTATACTAGATTTATTTTATCTATCTATTTATACTAGAGAATTCACAACTAAATAGTCTCAATTGTGATATTTTGTTTGTTATTTTTCAAATAAATTCTCAAGAACTCATATGGAGTGAGATTGTCGATCACATTATAGTGTGACAGTAACAGTTAAAAGTAAGTGTTCAACAGTTTTTAATTTATTAATTCTAGTGCTGATATTTGATAGTGATGAATGAATCAAATGATGAAGTTGTTTTATTTTTTAACATGTGCACAAGCTATATCTGACAAACATAATAGCTTATTATTAATATAACTGTTAACAATACATTTAAACATGGCGATCAGATTAGCTAGCTAACACCAGATAGTTACGAAATGGACAATTTTTATCAAATACCAAGAAATGAGACAGTCGATTTTTAATTGTTTTTGGACTACTGGTAGGCAGTCAGTCCTTAATTATTAAATAATATAGGGCATTAAGTTTTTAGTAACATTTACCTATATTTGAGTTTAAAATAAACAAATCTTTTTTATTTTGTTCACTTTGTCTTATTTTTTTTATTTAATATTATTTCAGTTGCCATCGTCATCGCGTGAGTGTCATGATTGCTGGTGAAGGACTGATAAAGCAGCATCACATTAAACTTTAGAACGGGAACCATCTGAATCATCTAGTCCGTCCTCGTTGCAATCTAAAGTGAGTAATGTATTGAACCCAGAACCACAAAGCTTAGATCATACATCGTACAATATACTGCTGCCTAATTTTGTAATAGCACCACTCACACAAAATCAATGTTTTTTCCTGGTTGTAATAATTCCAATCAACTCACTGTTCCATCAGCATTGCAGGTATGTCTTTTTGTTAATACAAGTATTTTTGTTAATACAAGTACTATGTACCTCCAGAATGTAGAATCAGTAACTACTATTTAAATAGTAACTCTTGGTATTTACTTTTAAAATCAATATATAATATCCATATCCATATTAAAACATTCAGTGTAGCACAAATTATAGATTTTTCTACATTATTGTAAGATAATATTTACCATCATATAGACTGAAAATATTCACAGTATGCCTGAATATACTGTACATTATTATCTAGGCTTATCAAAGGCACAATACCAATAAATTCTGTCTGAAGTTCCCAAAATGTCAAGTAAACATGTGGATGTTTTGCACTTGCTGTATATTAGATGAAAGTAAGAACAGGAGATAGTGATGAATGCATATAGGCATTATTGTTTAATATTTATAAGTGCCAAGAAATAAATTGGAGCAGCTCTAATGCTGCTCCAATTTATTTCTTGGCACATTTATGCAGCTGGAATATGGCCCGTATATATATTAAATCAGGATGTTGTTCCTATGAATTTTAACCATTGTTACCACTCCCTGTGTCAAATTCCATTCAGTAATTATGATGTTATATTAGAGGCAAATAATTTCTTAGCTTTCCTAGATGTTTTTGTTATCCAAAATGCTAACAACATCATAGGTCAGACTGTGTATAGAAAAAAGACCCATACAAACTGATATTTACGCGGTGAATCTCACCACCATCCTTCACAGTTAGTTACCGTGAGCAAATCTTTGTTACAGAGAGCATATGGGATCTGTGAGAGCAAGCACCTGGCCGCGGTCTTCAGCACGTCAAGCAGGTTCTGCACAAAATCAAGCTTCGGGTCCGACGTCTACGTCACAGTGACCGAGTGGAGCCGACCGCAGTTGAGCGAGTGCCTACTGTACTACCGTATGTTAAGGGTGTCACCCCAACCAGATAGACGTACATCAGATTTGATAGACCACAAATTCTCGTGAAATAACCTTAATTTCTACCAAGGATGATATGTGAGGCTATTGAAATTAAAAAACATCCTAATTTCAATAGAGAAGACGGTTGGGTACTACCACCTGCTTGGGACACTATAATTAATAAAATTAAAACTAAACCCAAGCAAACCACTGCAAGACTTAAAGATAGAGCAAGTTCAATCTGCGTAGATTGGACTATAAAAATAATAATAAAAAGCTGAAGGTACTCCATGTCCCAATACTGACATTGGGATGGCAGTCTCCCTCAGTCCCACGTGACCATGGGTGCTATAAAGCAACTGAAACGTCAGGAAATAAAGTTAAAGAAATTAAAAGCAATAAAATTGGTAAAAGTAGTTGTTAAAAAACTGTATTTGTGAAAATAAAAACTTTTATATCATAAAAATCCCGACTTTTTTTAAACCAATTCCTTAACCATTTCATTATTTTAATTGCATATTGTCATTTCCATATGCTTATATATGTGGGCACCCATTGCCGAAGTGTCTATGAACAATGGGCAATTCCCTTTATGAAAAGATTGCATCTTGACCTTTGACACGATGTCACTAAGACTAAATGACAAAAATCGGAGATATGTCCGGTCTATTACTACTACTTACTTAAATGTCTTTGAGTCTTAGTGACATCGTCAGAAGATCTAGATGCATTCTTTTCATAAATTTAAAAAATATTTTCAAAAAAAAATATGCCCGGTTGTGCATTAAGATATTGTATGTCATGATATAGAGCAAAAAAATGAACGTGATTTCGGTTTATTATCGTAAAAATAATGTATATTTACCAAATAATCTCTGAATTTTATTATTTCTATTAAATTGTTTTAGAAGAAAGAAAAAAATACTTAAATAAGCGCCTTCTTTTGTCCAGTAACGTCACTATTTGTTTACTAATATGTTAGTGATTGACGACGTGCCTAAAACGAATTTTTACCTTATATTTAGTAGCGTCACCTAATGGGGAATAGCTAAAACGTTTTCCAAATAAATATTTTACCAGAGGGCGTAACACACTCGCTAGCTCACAGTTTTTGTATGCAAATTAGAGATGAAACTGTTAGCTGTTTGGCCGGATACCGGATATTCGGCCAGTCTCATCGCCGGATATTCAGCGGAAGATTGCCGTTTGGTGCATCGTATGAAGCAAAAAGTAAAGTCAGTACAAACTGCTCGCGAACGTGACCCTTATATTCGGTGGGTAGGTATTGCTACACAATACCCAAATTTATCAAAGTTTGCCAAAATCTATCTTTCAGTACCTTGCAGCAGTGTGTAAAGCGAAAGACTTTTCTGAAGCTGGCCTTGTTTGTGAAGACAGATGAAACCGCTTGTTAACTTTCAATGTAGAGAAATTAGTATTTATTCACCGTAACTTGCCTTTAGCTACGTAGTACTATTATTTATTCTGTGCCTTAGCGCAGTACAAGTACCAATTCTTTAAGTTTTAAAATGAAAATTTTGTGATTACTGATTATATTTGTTAAGTGACGTAAATGAAGTGCTTGACTATGTTTTTTTTTAAATCTGGTATCCGGCCGGATAGCTGTTTTTTATCCGGTATCCGGCCGGATAGGCCGAATTTTGGATAGTTACCGGATATCCGTTTCATTTCTAATGCAAATGTTCCCAATTATGGAGTGTAGAGGTAAGGAGTACATTGTATAAAAAAGTGTCCGTAGGAAAGCGCTGAATAAGGGTGACGCCACTGTAGCTACAGTTTAAATTTTAAAAAACTTTTTATAATTTTTTTATTGCACAGACTCACCATAATTCTTTTTACAATAATTATTTTATTGCTTTCATAATTTTTCTTTTCCACTCTATTTACAACCCCAGTTACTCTTTACTGTTATTTACTGCTTATGAATGGACACATTTTCAACTATTCTCCTATGGGAGACTTTCGTCCTTACCTCTATACTCCATGGTTCCCAATGGCCGCTCTATAGAATTATTTAAATCTCTTTGGTTGAGAATAAGTAATATATAGGCAAATGGCGAAGAAAACAAAATTCGAACATTCTGTCCTTTTTATCTTTTTTATTTCAAAATGCATGGTAATACATTATTTTAAATGATTTTATTGTGCACGCACACATTCGTAAGGTCGATCGGTAGGCAAGAACGTTGCCCATAAATCATATTCAATTTTTGATAATTTCATATGCGGACTTACAGATGAGTCTGTATTTGTTTTCCATTCTATAGTTATATACTAATTGTAATTATTAATTTAAAAATTCGAATACTTGCGAAATTTATTATGCAGTTTCTTTTCCGGACAGAGGAATCTCATTTCGAACAGTTAGGAGATAAAAAAAATTGAAATTTGACCAACGACTTATTTTCTTATGTCGTAAAAAAATTCTATCATCATAAAGTTCCCAATTCTCAGCTCGTCTTTGCTTGTGCCTAGTTTTTAGTCTGCCTTTGACGCCATTTAATGAGTTTTAGAGGTCATGTCACACACTTATGTGCCAAAGTTGTGCGCCTATATGACCTCCAAGCTAGTACCGGTTAGTTTAGGTAGAGGGATAAATAAAACGTGAATGCACGGATATAAAATATTTTATTGATTTCTACCATTTGCGACCTTTGCCTTTCTTTTTTTGCTGCTGTTTTCTCTGCCAGGCGCTGTCACCTACTTTATGTTCGACGCGCGGGCTTTTTGCCGCCGTCGCCGCAGTCGCACTCGGAGTTTGCTTGCTCATGTCGCTAAATTAAAAAAAAAATGTAAGTCAAAGTAATCGAAACGACCTCTACTTTTATTTTTTTTTTCATATCATGAAACTTTAACTAATTTAACATGTAATAATCATCACAATAGAGGGCTTTGTTTTATTTAGATAAATCTACATATCATTATACCAAAAGAAGAAGTAAGGTAAGGGTATGTCAATTATATCGATATTCAGATCAATTTGCAACCCTAGTGGACCAGTGACCGTATCGTAGTGTAATCATGAGTAGTGTGGTAAGATAAAGTGGTGAATGGTAAAATTTAGTCTGAAATGGTGAGGTTTAGTGTGAAAAAGTAAGATATAGAATGAAATGGCGAGATGTAGCATGGAATGTGAAGTGTAGTGTGGAATAATGAGGTGTATGTAGCATGGAATAATGAGATGTAGAATAGAATGGTGAGGGGTGATGTTAAAAGATGAGCTGTAGTGTGGAATGGTGAAATATAGTGTGGAGTGGTGAGGTGTAGTGTGGAATGAAATGGTGAGGTGTCGTTTGGGAACTTACAGTGTTATAAGATGTGGTGTGTGTATTGTATTGTATGAAGGTGTGAGGTGTAGTAAAATGAAATAAAAAACGGCGTTATATGGCGCGAAGAGTAAGAGTTGTGTGGTGAGCTGTTTACGTACTACTGGTCCACGGCGGTGGTGGTCATGCCCTGGCTGCCCTTGATGACGTCACGCCGCACGCCGCGACGCTTGCGATAAGCGGAGCGCTCGTATTTCGGCAACCATCTGCAAATATAATATTATATTTTATGTTACAATATAATTTTCTGCGAATGTTACCAGCATTTAGTTTTAGTCTTATTTAAAAAAAATATAATTCTAAAACTATAAACGAAACATTGTATTTTACGTAACATTAGAATTTTTAAAGTATTATAGGTATATAAATATATTAAAATATCCAACAGTAATGGTTCCGTTCATTTGAAAGTATTTGGACATGATATAATATTTTACAGTAGTCATAGCAATATAAAGAATCCAGTTTGGGCACAGACTTCTTAGCAAGGAAATTTTGACGTTGATGACTTGTATATTTCAAGTTGCGGCTCACGCCAGTTTCCGTAAATAAGATAGTTTAAACGCCAACTTACGCAGGCTTCAGAACTTAACAAGTTAAAATAGTCATCTCATTCTGAAAAAAATGTGGAACAATTGTCACCTTTCTGGATCTGGAGGCTTGGAGAGATCAGCGTTGGGTGGCAGCTTGGTCTTGCGTTTCCTTTTCGGTTTTACCTTTTGTCCTAATTCCGAACCGGGAGTTCTAAAAAAAATGAAGAAATTGATTTAAGTTTTGTATTTATGTATAAAAAATAAATTGCTTTTATTTTAATGTATATCCTGTAGTATACCCTGGCGATTGTTCTTGTTTGCTCTGAACGGTTTTCTTGACAACCTTCGCGCCCATCATCCATTTCGACGACTCCAGCGCCTCGACATCGATTTTACCCTGGGATTAAATTAATAAACACTGTTATAGGTGTATAAAGCTGAATTACATTGGTTGAGTAATAGACAATAGTTAATCAGTGTCATTTATTTGGCAGTGCCTAAATCTGCGTCAATTTACATCGATTCAAGCAAGCAGTCTACGAGGCTGCTGTACCGACTGCAAAAATAGCTGCGCTCACTATTTAGCACCGACTAATTAGAAGGTGGATTAGAAAACTATATACGAGTATGATAGTGAGTCAGTTTTAACTATTAATCATCTATAATGTGTTTTTTAAGTGGAAACTTCTTTAAAATCTTTGATTCTTTAAAATGATGATACACGACATTCTGTATAGCCAGCAAGAGATTGACAGAATACAGTTTAGACCGCGAACTCAAAAGGCTGTGTGTTGGAATCCGGCATTCAATTACTATCTCTTTTTATTTTTTTTTAAATTATATAGTTTGTTTTATTTTATTTTACATATTATTAAATAAATCCATATACACCAATTCACGATTTCATAAATTGATGCGGTCTAGCGTTTATTGTACGTAACTCCTTGAGAGTTTTGTTTGATAAAGAGACTACCTATAAAATGAATAGATGGCGCCGTTACAAAGCAGTTTTACTCGAAAGAATTATTAAAAAGAAGAAGCATTTATTTGCTATAAAATTAAATTCTTATATATTTTATGCCACACTCGTGGTTGATAATAATCATATAAGTAAATAAATTGCAGTGTAATTTTTTTTTGAAAAATATTACCACACTGTAGGAATTTTATTGTCAAGGCCATTTAAATACTTTTTCTAACACGTGACCCATAGTGTGGTGGTGAAATGTCTAGCCACTAATAAAAGCAGTAATGTATTTTTTTATGAAACACACACACAGAAACACACACACACGCACACGCACCTGGCGGTGCAGCGGCGGCAGCTGCGCGGCCAGGCTGCGCGCGCGCGCGGGGTCGCTGGCCGCCAGCAGCTTGACGAGGCGCGCGCGGCTGCGGCAGTCGGAGGGCGCGGCGCGCGCGAGCGCCTCGAGCGCGGCGGCCGCGTTCGCCGGCGAGCCCGCCCGCTGGTGCACCTCCACAGCTGCGCGCCACACGCCACGCAGTGACTCGAACCGCTACCAACAACAATGATTTTAAACGTAGCCATACACGCTACTGTATACCTATACAGTTACATCTATCTGTCAGACAAGCTTCCACTGAGTAAAGGTTATATACATAATGGTTATTATGCAACATAGGTACACGGCTCCAGTTTACATTTACTTTTCAACTGTACAGGTAAACCTGTTAGATACAGCCAAACGTGTATGACTACCTTAATTACTATAACGTAGCGGCCCTGTCGTCGCGGCACACTAAAAGAACCGAAGCAAACTACCGTTTCCGAAGCACTTTGGTATAAATGATTCAAAGTAAGTTTTTGAAATATTTAAGGTATAAAACCCAAATTTAAGTCATCACTTACTTCCCCAATAAATTCGGAGGAATGCTTCCAACATGTAACTAATATCCTTTGAGTATTCAACCAACTGGAGAGGCCATGCACGTTAATTCCTAAAAAAAGTGTCAACTTCAGGGGAAAGTGAGGAAAACACTCACTGACCTCTATATATACAAGTACACTGGACTGGCTATACCATACAAAATGACTGTGCCGATTTAAAGCGTCGCTAAAGGATGTCTTGAAAAATAAAATTGACATAATATGCCAAAGTCTGTTGTCTTATTTCATAAGTCTGTATTTTGAACTTTTAAACTAAAAACGAAAGTATTTTGTTGATTGATTGTGTATAATATTAGTTACATAATAAGAATTATTTTTATTAATAATGAGAGTGTGCGTAATCTGTAAAACTCGTTACCAAAAGGGAAGTGGTATAACATTTCACAAGTAAGTGAATTTGCAGCAATTATTAAACAAATTAAAACTATTTGATAATATAAGTACTTAAAAATTTGTTACTAATCTTAATATTATATATACCGAAATGTTTGGCTGTATATTACTGAGTTTTGATAAACAATAAAATTCAATAGGGTTGTCGAGTTCCTTGTCTATAATACTTATCGATGTTCTTTCCTACCCATATCTGTTAACAAAAAAGTCGCCAACAAGAGATGATTACGTCAACCTAGACTAAAATTATGGCTTAAAAGCATAAATATTGTGAATTGGTGTCCGAAACAAAGTGATCATATTAATTACAAACATTTTACAGAAGACTGTTTTATTAGATATGAGAACTTTACCACTTTGAAAAAGTGCAGTATACCGACAATATTTCCTGGTAGTACCAGTACCAGTAAGTATTAGATTATTATTTCGAATGTTTTTTTTATTTCTTCTTTCCTCATTTTCCACCAAACTCAAGGGCCATAGCCAAGTGTCGAAAGATCGCCTGATGATGTCGAGCCACGTTGTGTGTTGGTATGGCGATTTGCGATGCACCACTTGACTATCTTTCGTGACTTTGGTGAGGCTGCACCACTTGATGATTAGAGTGCTTGTTGTTCCCTGGCTCCATTCACTTATCGGGCTCAGGAAGTCCATAGTGCAGCTCGTATCTCTATAAATGTTTCCTCGGATTAAGATCTTTGTAGAATATTTAGAGACGAAACCAGGAGACCCGACGGTATGGGTTTAGTTGCTTGAGAGAGAGAGAGAGAGAGAGAGAGAGAGAGATAGAGATAAAGTTTTAGTGAGGGATACAACTTGCGATCACTTTGATAGCATCCCATCTCAGGGGTACCTCGTCTAAAGCAGGGGTGGCATTAGAGGCAACTAAACCAAGTAAATAGCCCAGAGTATCTAGAAGATAAGTACATATTTGTGCAATTTGCTGTAGAGACTATTGGTACGTACACAGTTCCTAAAAAACTGTATCTGCGACTGATCATCGCTGCTGGTAATAAGAAGTTGTTTAGTTTGTTGTTTCCTCGTTTGAAGGCCGTTTATAGCCATTCGGTGAGGACGCGCAGCCAGCGTTCTTGGGACGATACAACAGAAAGTAGGACTTTATGATAATTTCAGTATTTTTTTAATATTATAATTTTATTATATATATTATGCGTTATTATAGCAGCTAATTTGTTTTTTATAATACTAGAACTAAATGAACGGTTGACAATAAATTATTTTAGAAATTATGTTTTTATTTTTATTTTGTGTAGTTAGTTTAATCTTAATAATTTTTAGTTGAATGGTCTAATGGCTACAATGGCTATCCGAGTACAGAACCAGAGTACAAAACTAATCCAACTGTAGAGATGTGTAAGACAGGGTGTCGTAATATCCCCGAAATACTTTACCGCTGCATTGGAAGACCTTTTTTAT
This sequence comes from Parnassius apollo, assembly GCA_907164705.1. Lineage (NCBI taxonomy): Eukaryota > Metazoa > Arthropoda > Insecta > Lepidoptera > Papilionidae > Parnassius > Parnassius apollo. Next base: position 2,100,466 of record CAJQZP010000824.1, read on the forward strand.
GCTACTGGACGGGAAAGGATACGGTATTAACGTCAATGGTGACACCGACAATATAGTCCTTAAGGCAGAATCGCTGGAGGACCTACGCACTATGTTCAATGACCTCAATAGTGTCTGCCAACGGATAGGTCTTAAGATGAACATGGACAAAACAAAAGTCATGTGTAATGTCCATGTCACACCTATGCCGGTGGTTTTTGGGAACACTTAGCTGAAGTTGTTGACGAGTATTTTTACTTGGGACAAATAGTCCGACTAGGTAAGTTTAACTTCGACCGACAGGTCAATCGTCGGATTCAACTCGGTGAGACAAGGTCTTTCACAGCCGGTTGTATGAAGTCGCTCAGCGGGCTATGAAGAGGGCTATGCTCAGGGGTTAAAACTTAGGAATGAGGATATCTGCAGCAGAACCAGAGTGACCGACATCGCCCAATGGATTATTAAGCTGAAGTGGCAATTGACCGGTCATATAGTCGAAGAACCGAACCGATGGGGAAAAAAGGTTCTCGAGTGGCAGCTGCGTACCAGCAGGAGTAGTGTAGTAAGACATGCAGGAAGTTGATGGATGCAGGTAGCTCAGGACCGTGCTTTGTGGCATTCCTTGGGGGAAGCCTATGTTCAGCAGTGGACTTGTGAAGGGTTTTTTAATGATGATGAATGATAACGGCATTATATTATGGACGTTACGGGTAGAGTCGATCTATCCATAGAGTCCATTCTATTTATTTAGGTATAGGTAGGGTATAGAATTTTTATCGATATAATTTGGTACACTGTCTTATCCCTATTATTAGTTCCGTGGACGTGCACTTCTGCTGTCAGCGCCAAAATGGCGGAAATCAAATCGCTTCAGCATGTCACGATGTATAGCCAGTCCAGCGTACTTGTATATGTAGAGGTCAGTGAAAACACTACTGTATACTTCACTACAAATGCACAATTGAATTACGTCACTACACACGCACACTACATCACTTATGTTTGTGTTCATTGCATTTATGCATACCATCAAATTGTACACGTGTCGATACACTGGTGCCGCTGTCTACATGCGTAAACAACGTAGAGCGCAGACCATGTCGATATTTTTATCGATAAACAAATCATCTTAGTCCTCATAAGTTCAGCGTTGGTAAAAGTGATTTTTTAAACCGGTCCAAAAAAGGTGACGCTCTCTGGCTGCCATTGTCACGTTTCTTTTAGAACGAACGGACGTAACGCGCGTTTCGTTTAAAATTTTAATTTTAAAGGGATGAATTTACAAAAGCTGAACATGTTGATTATATTGCTTCAAATATTTTTTTAATATGAAACTGTTATTAAATGAATTGCTGCGTTACTTACCATAGATTGAAATATAAAATATAACACAATTTTCGCGATGTAACGTAACATTTTACGATGTTTATAGGAACCACAGACAATATTGTTTAAGAAACAAAAAAACAAAACATATGTACCGACCTTTAAATATTGTTATCACATCTGAATTGAGATTTTGTAAGTTACGCCTTTTGACACTCGGCTCATATCTGAGGTCATTGTCCATTTTTCTCAATCGATTTGGCACATACTATAGTAGCGCCAGCGTTGTGAGTTTTTTTAGTCACAATGGAGCGTTTCTCGGGAGAGCGGCACGCTTTCGCTATTGACACGTATTTAACGAGTAGTTTTTCGCTCATTGCCGCGCAACGTAAGTTCTGTCATCGATTCAATATTGGACGAATAAGAGATGCGCCGTCAAAAAGTTCAATTCGATATTTGGTAGCAAGATTTAGAGCTTCAGGCTCTGAGTGATTCAATTATGCAAAATCTACAGATGTCACTAAGAGTGCGCTCGTCGGCTTTAGGAATCGCCAGATCAACACTGCACAAAAGAATTGAGAAAAAACTAAAGATGCATCCCTATAAAATCCAAATTATCCAAAAATTAAACGAAAGAGTTTTAGCGACTTACGGAGATGCGATTAAGAAACATTTTCTTCAGTGATGAAGCATATTTTAATTTAGGAGGGTACGTAATAAATAAAAATTTCGTTACTGGAGTCCGGAGAATGCTGTCCGGTGCGCTATTTCGAGTAGAGATAAGCCCGTATTTTTCCGAAAATTATCGGGGTCAAACATTGATTGCAAATTCTGACAGATATTGTGAGATGATGATGACAGTTTTTTTTTAGAGAAAAACTTCGCAACAGTTCTTTTTCTAACAGTCTCAACAAAATACTGCGTATACTGCACAAGCGTCCATGATTTATTATATATATATATATATATATATATATATATATATATATATATATATATATATATATGGTATGTTTAAATTTAAGTATGTTTGTAAATTTCTTTTATTATCTTGTACTTGTATCTTCCAAACGTCTGGGTGGATTTTAACAATTAAGGTATCGTCCTATACGTCTTGAAAACCAGTGTTCTCAAATAACCTTTTTTTAATAAAAAATGGCGGATTTTTGACGCAAGATAGTAATACTAAAAAAATAACCAAACCTATCGAATACAGTAAACCCTCGTTAACACGAACACGAAAAAACAGACAAATAGTACGTGTTACAGGGGGGTTCGTGTAATCCGAACAATGCAAAAAATGAATTCGTGTTTCTAAACTCAATATTATGATTCATCATAGAAAATTTTTTATTAATAACTTTGATTTTATTATTTTATATTTACAATAATTTTTAAAAGCCAAATTGTTAAGAAGCCTTTGCTTTTGTTAATTAGTTTTCAAAAGTTTACAACCTTTTCAATAGCTTTTGTAAGACGGAAAGAAAATTTGAGGTATTGTTTCTATTTTTAGGTACTCGAGTGAATGTTTGATATACTAATTATTTGTCTATTTTTAGAAACTCGAGTTAATGACTTTTCTAATCTGTTCAGCATTTGTTTACCGGTATTTGTATTGACCGAAGAAGGACAAAAATATACAAAATACATGATTTGGGAATTTTTATAGTTCGTATTATCCGATAATTAACCATGAAGGGACGAAAAAGTTGTTCTAAGTTCGGATTAACGAGGATTCGTCTTAACCGAACATAATTACATTGAAGCTTATGGAACTATTGTCTAGAGCAAATTTTTGTTCGCCTTAAACCAAAATTCGTGTTAACCGTGTTCGCATTAATGAGGGTTTACTGTATCGAATATTAATATCCGTCGCCCAATCACATTTAAAACGAAACAAATAAATTGTTTTCAATAAATTTTGAACCGTATACTTTGAAGTTTTGAAGAAAAATGTAATAAATAAACAGCGTTTATTTCAGGAAATATACATCTACCTTTCTAATTCACATAGTTTAAAAAAATCGTCAAAAACTTTTACACAATAGACTGGGACACTAAAAAGTCTTATATAAAATAAATAATTAAAAAAATCAACAACCCGACTGCAAAAAAGACAATTTAAAATTAATACACTAAAACTACACCGAAACAAGATTGAGTAAAGAAAACAAAATTAAAGAAAACTATAAACAAAGTACTAGGCTGCACTAAAAGTATCGGGAATGGAATATTTCCACTGTTCCTGTCATATTAAAATCTTTTTAATTAAAAACTCCTTGGTTTTAAAAATCGAATACCATTTATTTAAAAAAAAAAGATTCTCGGTCTTGTCACAAGGTTTTGTCAAACTTGTTTAGTCGTTGAGAAAATGGAATTGACTCGAGAAAATTCAAGAGCGATGATTTATTATGACTTTCGAAGTGGTTTAACACAAAAACAGTGTGTTGACCGGATGATTTCTGCATTTGGTGATGAAGCCCATTCAAAACCACAATTTATCGCCGGTTTGCTGAATTTCAATCGTGGACGTGTCAAGCTCAGTGATGATCCCAGTCAAGGTCGTCCAAAATTGCAGTCACCCAAGAAAACGTTGATGTTGTGCGTAAGCTGATTGAGGAAGATCGACATGTGACAAGCCGCGAAATTCAGGCAACTTTAGATATCAGGTGACGAATCCTGGATATACGAACCCGAAACAAAAAACCAGTCACGAGTTTGGGTGTTCGAAAATGAGTTAAAGCCAACAAAAATTGTTCATTCACGGAGTGTTGCAAAAAAAATGGTGGCCACGTTTGTCTCCAAAACCGGCCATGTTACGACTATTCCTCTTGAGGGACAAAGAACGGTTAATGCAGAATGGTATGCTAGCATTTGTTTGCCACAGGTCGTTTCTGAACTCAGTAAAGAGAACTGTAACCGCCGCATCATCCTCCATCACGACAATGCGAGTTCTCACAACGCATACAGTACAAAAGAGTTTTTAGAGCAAGAAAACATAGAATTATTAGACCATCCGCCGTACAGCCCCGACCTAAGCTCTAATGATTTCTATACTTTCCCTAAAATAAAGAATAAATTGCGTGGACAGAGATTTTCATCACCTGAAGAAGCTGTGGACGCCTACAAAACGGCCATTTTGGAGACCCCAACTTCCGAATGGAATGGTTGCTTCAATGATTGGTTCCATCGTATGGAAAAATGTGTCAATTTTCGCGGAGAATACTTCGAAAAGCAATAAATACATTATTAAATAGTAATGTTGTGTCACTTCCTTGATTCCCGAAATTTTCAGTGCCACCCTCGTAAACTCTACTTCGGTTTAACAGACAATATTATAAGCTGAAAGTCTGAGTAAAATATTAAGTTTAGTAGCAGGTGGGACCCAATTACAAATTATAAACCGAAGGAAGATTAACGGGTTCCGCCTGCTACTAAACTTAATATTTTACTCAGACTTTCAAGCTCATAATATAGTATGTTAAACCGAAGTAGAGTTTACTTTGTTTATAGTTTTCTTTACTCAATCTTGTTTCGGTATTTTTAGGGTATTAATTTTAAATTGTTTATTTTGCAGTCGGGTTGTAGATTTTTTTAATTATTTATTTTATTAAAAAACTGCAAACAGTTTATATATTGTGAAATTAATTATTAAATCTGGCTAACCTTTGAAAAATAACCATTTATATTTTCATATCTTAATACTTGCATGCTGCCCAAAGGATGAATACAATGATCTTTTTATTTGTATTACTATACCCTTAGTTTATATATGTGTTCAAAGAAATATAAATCAGTTATTAAAAAAACAACACAAGAAAAAGACCGAAATACCTCGTCGTCCTTATAGTGCTCGTAAACTTCGGTAAACATTTTGGACGCCTTCTCAAATTCGTTGTCTGCGCACAGTAGTGTACAAAGAACACCGATAACACCGGGTCGGAATTTGAACTCACTCTCTTCAAGGAGTTTTACTGCAGCTTTGCGATCACCCTGCAAGACAAATATACAAAATAGTGGCATATCTGATCAACTTTGTGGGAACGGGAGGCGTATTTTATTAAAACCGTATGTGCTGTATTTTTCTAAAAGCTGAATGTGTAATATTTACTGCCGAGAAGTTCAGGATTTGGAAATTTCAAAAATCTAAAGTGAGGTAAAAAGACTTAGATCTTTTATTTTAAAAACCTCTCAGAAATGATGGGGAGGCCTGTGCCCAGCAGTGGGACGTATATAGGCTGTAACTTTACTTTACTTTTATTTTAAATAAAAACAAGTTCATTGTTGATTGCAAGGAGCATTTTCAATCTTAAACATGTGTTAGTAATGCGATTGAAGCATTACGCGTACATACATTAAATATAAATAATTATAGACTAGTCAATTACCATAAATTTAAATTCGAATCTATCAAACAAACTGTCCCTGAGTTTGTATATCTTCTTTCCATCGTGTCGAACTCATATAGCCATTAGGTAATTAACTGAGATCGATCGAATAATGAACTCGAATAGCCAGGGGCGCTGCTCATATTTACATACAATTTATGTCAATGACAATATGACCTGTAGTGATGCATAATTTGTGTGGTTTAAAAATGCTCTATTTGTAAAAGGAGTTAGGCCGGTTTTAGAGCTCGACCGACCGTCGGTGCGTAACGTCGCTCGCGCTTGCCTTTTGTATGAAAATTCACAAGTCGTTACAGTGCTCGACCGACCGTACGCACGCGTATATTGCTACGCACTGCGTACGAGGACCGTCGGTCGAGCGCGTCCGCATGCGTACCGTCGGTCGACCGACGCGCTATGGAAACATATTGACGCGTTCAGTGCTACACCGATCCAAGAAAATCGAACCTAAACTTTAATAATATTGAATGATTTTATAGGTATAACACTACTTAGTTAGTCATTTAAGTAATTATTATCAAACATGGCATATGTCAACACCGAACGCCAAGCGGGTGTTTTAAGTTGTCTTGTAATTTTACTGATAATTCATCAAAACTTTTGATTGACATTCTAAAGTAATTAAAAAAAAATTCTTCATCTTTGCGCAATAATAAATATAAAGTAGTAAATTCCCCTTGAAGTGCTCTTTGGGCGACGATTGGGTGTATATAATATCTAAGTCTTCTGTTCCTTATACGTTTACGAACATAGTAAGCAGCAATTAAACAATTTGTAAATGCGTCCATTTCGTGTAAGTGTTTGCGACTGTACCAGTCCGGCCAGTTTCGTTGCTCTGGAGAGCACTGAACGCTACAAACTGACGATCGGTTATGCGTATCGTCAGGACCGATGGTACGCACCGACGGTCGGTTGAGCTCTAAAACCGGACTTATAGGACATATGTATGACTGCGTGTTCCGTGACGTCATCCTGTTGTACGTAACTTCGCGCTGCTGCCGGCTGCCGTATGATTGCGCTTTTATTTAAAACCGTAAGACTGTATAAGTATCATTGTCACATAGGGTGTTATATAGGATGGCCCACAAGAAAAAGCAAGTTAAATAGAAATTTTTAAAGAGAAGACGGGCAAAGGTCTTAGAACATACAGTCTAGTCTCACGTGTTCACAAAATTTTTAAAAATATGCTGAAGCCTCATTGCGATGTGAAATACAACTTACATCGTTTCCACTCACAGATTTTCTGTAAATTCGCAACACTTTTATGTATAAAATACACTTCAAACTATTATTTAAACGATAAAATAGGAGCAATAAAAATACGCCCGCGGTCAAGTTCCCACTTTCGACACATTAGAGTACATTTGTTTCAAAGCAAATATTATAATTATTTAGTCATTACCTGCGCCAACAGCACTTGAGCAGCTGCTAAGGTTAGTAGGCCACCATGTTTCAGCAACAATGCTACAGCCTGAGCTCGTTTGCCCTCCTTTACCATTGATGAAGCTTCCACCAGCGCTGCGCGGCGCTCTTGGTTTAACTCCCGCGTTAATTTGACGCAACATTGCTTACAGAAGTCAGGCTAAAAATAAATTTGAATTTTATAACACATCTTACCGGCTTAATGCAGATGGAAACTTTCAATAAAAAGCAAAAACCAACTTCAAAGAATTAAAAAGAATAAAATAATTTTGACATAATAGCTTTTCTTCTCAATTTGATGTGAAGACATAGAACACTTATACATTTAAATCCTCTTTTAACATATTTAAGAAAAAAAATCTTTTAAAGGAAAAATAAAATTTAAATCGACACACGCTTAGCGAAGATACACAATTGGCATAACAAACATACAAAAAAGTACAGTTGAATTGAAAGTTATCAATTCATTCATATCCTTTTGGGAAGGTCGTTGAAAATTGTTTTCTCACGTGAAATCAATATTGAAAGAAATTCTAAGTGAAATAATTACTCTAGTTACAATCAAATAAAAATATAATACATAAAATAATATTATACAACTATTTTTCTTTGTCTAGTATGTTGAAAACATTCAGAAGTTAAACCATGTAGTGGCGGTTTAAGAATATCACTATCCCATATTGCTCATGGGTATTGTAAGAGGCGATAGAGGGAAACAATAAAGGAAATGGGCAGAAGCGTCACCCGACTGCTAAGTGTGTCGGGCTACGAGGCAATCTATGGGGGAGGCCCATGTTCAGCAGTAGGCGTTCGATGGGCTGTAACAGTAATGGTATTCAGAAGCGGTTGCTGGGATCCAAATCAGCCATAAGAGAAGCAGTCAGTTTTTGTCTTGAGATTGTTATAGTCATAATAATGTCCGCCAGACCGAATTTCGCTCACCGCGGCCTACCTCAACGGGGACTAGCCATATGTTAGAGGAGTCACTGACAAGATTGGCTACATCTTGAAGCGTGCTTCCATCAAAACATACTTCAAGCCGCTGAAGAAGATTGGCCAGTTTTTACCATCAGTCAAGTGTAATGTCCCTCTGCAAGACGCAGGAGTGTACAAGCTTGATTGTGAATATGGTCTCTCCTACATAGGACAAACTAAAAGATCAATAAAAACCCGCGTTAAAGAACATATAGCTGATGTGAAGAATCGACGCTCCGGGAAGTCTGCAGTCTGTGAACACGTACAGGATCGCCCCCGTCACTACATCAGATTTGATAGACCACAAATCCTCGCTAAAGAACACCGATTACTTCCAAGGATGATTCGCGAGGCTATTGAAATCAAAAAACATCCCAATTTCAATAGAGAAGATGGCTGGGTGCTACCATCTGCTTGGGATCCTATAATAAATAAAATTAAATTAAAGATTATAGTGCACAAGTGTATGCGCAAGCACAGGTGCACTCTCCATTCCCTCACTCTCATAATCCGATGGGACGGTAAACAGACACAACCAGAAAGAGATCAGGTGCAGGACCAACGGTTTTACGTGCTTTCCGAGGCACGGAGGTGAGACACCTCTAACTTCATGACTCCAGGCAGCTACTGAGAATTTCTTGATGGAAAAACTCAATAATTGATATTATTGTCCCAACCAGGGATTCGATCCCAGGACCTCATGGTCAGCAGTCGCATTACTACAACCACTAGACTAACGAGGTAGTCATTGAGAGTCAGAGATTGCTATAGTATTGTATTATACAAGATAATTATAATAAATACATACCTGATTAGAATAAATAGCTAGTATGGCCTGGTTGTATACAATAGCAGCGCGTTGGCGCGAGTTTAACTTGTGTTCCAGACCCTCGGCGGTAGCAGCCTTCATGCGTTTGCGGGAATCGAATACGTTTGCGTCCCTTGGAAAACAAATTCATTTTACGAATTTAAAAAACAAAGGAAATCTGGGAAAACATGTTTAACATTTCTGACATTATTTTTCATCAAAACAACATTGACTTATATGTTACTAGCGTAAGGACCGGGCTGACCGAACAACTAAAACGGACCAGTGCGTTGGCCCTAAAATTACACAGGGCCAACGCGAATCGGTCGACAGTGGTACGCGCGCAGGACGGATTTACCTGTCACATATATGTATAGTTGCGTGGTAAAAGAATGCTAAAATTACGATACAAAGATTTAAAAAAAAAGTGACGTTACCAAGATTAAGCCAAGGTTGGATTAAGACCCTCAAAAATATTGTACATGGAAAATAAAATTACACTGTTTTTAAAAAATTATATCACATTTGACATTTTGATGTTTCTTTTTTCCCACGTGCCGGGATTTTGGCGTCACGCGTCTAGTTTATTTATACGTTTCGGTTTTTGACGGTTTTATTTTTATTTCTAGCTTAATTTTTGTCTGAATAACTTAGTGTAAATTAAATTTTGAATACCGGTACCTAATATATTTTACATTCAATAAGGGTAAAACGAAAAGAGTACAAAAGAAACCATATCTGCCCAATTGAATCTGAAAATCTGATTCATAAAATATTTTGAAATTATGTTTTCAAGTTGATTGCTTCTGGAGCATAGAGTTTTTATCGTGGTAGCCCCTCATTATAGTTGTATCAAGGATGCAACATAAATGCATTGATCGAACGTCGATTGACCAGAAGGGGGGCTAATTCTAATTTTATTTAAAAAAAAAAAAAACGCGGTACTCATGACAATACAGAAATTCTCGATATCGTAGGGTTAGTATTAAAATGTAAAAGGACCCAATAATAATATAAGTCGACCTTTAGGTAAAATTATGATATTTTCGCTTAGTATTATTACAATACTATATACTACAAATATAAAAAAAAAAAATAAATATAAATATTATGAAAAAAATAAAATTGAAAAAAAAAGTGTCACTTTTCCCAGACCGATTTCGCATTGGTATATATATTATATGGTATTTATATGCTATATATTTATAGCATTTGGTAGGTGTGTTCAAATGTTGACCTTTTATGAAATAAAAAAGGCTAAATTAATAATTAATTAAACCCTTTCGCTGTCCCATGCACTACATATAGGTCATTGCTATTGTCTTACTTTTGTGTCTGAAAACCAGACAGTGAAAGTGTTAAAATAATAATTTAAGGAATAATAGTATTGAACAGTTTCCTACAAATTAATTGTCGAATATTTAAACTGTGATCTATGTTTATTTTTTAATTTATGAAAGAAGTAAATAAATGTTTTGATTATAATAATAGATTATTTTTGATTATAATATAACAGAAGATTTCGAAGCTCTGGACAGAATAGTGACATTAATGAAGCTTCTTGTCACTTAGCAGATTATATCTTGTTATGGTAATACATTTTAGCGACTTCTTATACTTTGCAACCGACTTCAAAAAAGGAAGAGGTCCTCAATTCGACTTTATTTTTTATGTGTGTTACCTCAGAACTTTTTTCTAGGTGAACTGATTTTAATGATTCTTTTTTATTTGAAAGCTTCTCATGTGGTCCCATATAAATTTGATCAAGATCTGACCAGAACTTTTTGAGTTATGCTTAATAATGCATTTAATAGACTTTGGCTATGACTGACATTGATGATGTTCTCATTTTATTTATATTGAAGTCAATTGTACAAAATTTTTAATTTCACCACTTGTTAATTAAATAGTAATTATAAAGTATTTAATTAAAATGCCATACATCCTCTACAGTAATCATAAATTTTAATTAGGATAGCAAGAAAATAAAAAGTAGATTATTACAATTTTGGCCTTTAGTATTTTTGGTTTATCAAGTAAATAGAAAAATGTAAATATAAAACTACTAGTTTATAAAACATCTGTCCAGAGAAAACAACCAAATGGATTGAAAACATGAGGTTAGTAACAATAATAAAAAACAGTTTTAGGAGTCATCCTGATTGGCAACGATAGCACAAGCAAATGATGCGATTTCTTTGCACGACGAGGTTAACACACACATTTCTTCAGAGTATCCTAAACAAAGCTTGCAAGTCATCGCGCGAGCAAAGGAAATCTTTAATAAAGATCGTACGATGGGTTTGATTGTATGACTGTGAAATCAAAGCTACATCTCTTTTGAGTGTCCCGATTGGCCACGCGTGATCGCGCGATTGCAACAACGATAGGGGCGAGGGGTGGTACCGGTGAGTCGAGTTAGAGACGAGTAGAGAACTAAGAGATTAAAAACTGTGCATCTCAGTAAACAGATATTCTAAATTTATATATGTGGTAGAGCCATGCTGCAGTTATATTAGTAGTATAGTTGTAGCACGAATGGGTCGGCTCGACCAGGGAAGGACCACGCTCTCACAGAATACCAGCGGAAATAGTAGCTTAATGCTGCATATTTCGTATGGTGAGTGTAGAGAACCGAGACCATTTTTACTGGAAAAGCATTCCATCTAGTCCTCACGGGTGACAACCTCTGCATTTTTTGTAGGAAGATAGAGTAGATGTCTATGGGCCGCAGCACCCTACCATCAGGTGGACTCTACCATTCTATAAAAAAGGGTAGAGCCAGCTGAGTTATATTAGTAGTATATTGAGCACGAATGGGTCGGCTCAAGCAGGGAAGGACCATGCTCTCACAGAATACCAGCATGAAATAGTAGCTTAATGCTGCTGTATTTCGTATGGTTAGTGTAGAGAACTGGAGACCCTTTTTACATGAAACAAAGTATTCCATCTTAGTCCTCACGGGTGACAATCCATCTGCATTTTGTTTTGTAATGCGAGGATACATGTAGATGTCTATGGGCTACAGCAACCGCTTACCATCAGGTGGCCTGTGTGCTTGTTTGTCACCCTAATCCTATAAAAAAAAGTTCTAGAAATGGCTCATTGCGGTGATGGCGCGGCGGCATCACGTCATCGCTAGATGGGCATAGTGCAAGCTATTAGGACACTTGTAGAACCATCGCACAATCTTTTTCATCGTACAATGAAATCGTATCATTTACTAGTATAAACAATAGCCAATTAGGACAAGACGAAGACTAAGACTTACCTATTAATAACAACAAGGTTATTGCTAGCTATGGCAACAAGAGCTTGGTCACTTGGCTTTTCTTTTAACACATTATGGTATATATTTGCTGCTTCCTTTTCTCGACCCATCTGTTGGAGACAGTATGCATGTTGAACTCTGCAATAAGTTATATTTCAGAATAAAAAAATATAGAGGCACTCTCAAAGTCTGATGGGACAACAATGTGATATGAGCAGAGAGATCAGGCACAAAGTCAATAGTTTTACATGCTGTTCAATGTACTGAAGTAAAATACCAACAACTTTTTGACTCAGTGACTCAACAGATTGAATTTCTTGACACAAAATTCCAATAACTGATTTTCAGCCTGACAAGGATTTACAACCATTTGAAAAGCAATCATGCTTTGAACCACTAGACTAAATAAAATGATATAGTTCGTGCCAAATCGATTGAGAAAAACGGACATTGACTTTTCGGTTGTTTAACCAGGGGCTACAAGCCTTCAATATACAGGCACTTTTTACATGTAGTACTTTCTTTATTTATAATGATTTTTTGTTATTTTTTTATAATGATTGATATTATATTTATGAACTATTATTAGAAAGTTATGTAAAAGATTGCTGTAGAAGAAAAATCATCTCTTGTTATAAAGTACTTTATTCATTTAACAACAAAAAGCATTAATTTATAACACATATAAAGATTCGAGTGATAACGACACCGAATAAGTAGGTACTTATTCAAAAGATAAAACTTTATTTTCAATATTATATAAAAACTTTATTTTTATTCGGTGCATGCAAGCGGCCCAAAAAAGTGACGCATCTCTGGCTGCTATTGTCACGTTTCTTTTAGAACGAACTAACGTAACGCGCGTTTTGTTTATTTTAAAGGGATGAATTTGCAAAAGCTCAATATGGTGATTATATTTCTTCAAATATTTTTTTTAAATATGAAATTGTTATTAAATGAATTGCTGCATTACTTACCATAAATTGAAATATAAAATATAACACATTTTTCGCGATGTACCGTAAGATTTTAAGATGTTTATAGGAACCACAGACAATATTATTTAAGAAACAAAAAAACCAAACATATGTGCTGACCTAGAAGTGTGAATAATATCAATATTCAAATATTGTTATCACATCTAAATTGAGATTTTGTAAGTTACGCTTTTTACACTCTGCTCATATCTGAGATCATCGTCTGTTTTTCTCAATAGATTTGGTATGAACTATAGTAATAATGTAAAACAACATTTTTACGACTCCATAAGTCTTTCTCTTAATTACCTTATAATGGCAGCCTCCTCTTTAGCTTCTTCTTCAGTACCTCCGTCTTCGATAACACTCTCAGAACATGCTTGTTCTGCTCGCTTCAACACTGGAAGTGCTTCATTATACTTTCCACGCATAGCTAATGTACTGCCCGCATTATATGATAGTTCATATGTAGTCTCTTCAAATTGAGGAAGATCTGAGGACTGAAAGATAAGAAATTTGTTTTAGGTTTTTAATGTGCAATATTTATTGCTCTATCAGGTTTGTTTTGACTGCCTCGTTGGTCTAGTGGTTGTTGTAGTGCGACTGCTCGTCATGAGGTCCTGGGTTCGAATTAAGGGTCAGGCCAAAAAATCAATTATCTAGTTTTTCCGTCAAGAAATTATCAATAGCTGCCCGGAGTCAGGAAGTTGGCGGTGTCTCACCCCCGTGCCTCGGAAAGCACGTAAAGCCGTTGGTCCTGCGCCTGATCTCTCTGGTCGTGTTGGTTTACGGTCCCATCGGATTATGAGAGTGAGGGACTAGGGAGTGCATCTGTGCTTGCGCATACACTTAGGCACTATAATCCTGTCCTGCACCGATGGCTAGTTTCCGTTGAGGCTGGCCGCCGTGACCGAAATTCAGTATGGAGGACATTATTATTATCAGGTTTTTTTATATCCCTAAAGTGACATACAAACTTAGAGTTCATCTGATGGTAAGCGGCTACTGTGATCCTTGGACCATCATAACCAACTTCAAGCAAAAAAGGCTACAGATGACTTTTTTTTATAGGATAAGGGTGACAAATGAGCACACAGTCCTCCTGATGGTAAGTGGATGCTGTGGCCCATAGACATCTATATTTAACCTCGCTTAAGAATCAAAAAGCAGATGCTTTGTCACCCTTGAGGACTAAGATTTAATGCCTCGGTTCCAGTAAAACAGGTCTCCGGTTCTCTACACTACCATACAAAACACAGCAACAGTAAACTGCTATATTACGCTGGTATTCTGTGAGAGTGTGGTCCTTCCCCAGTCTAGCCGACCAATTCATGCTACAACTATAATACCTGCATTGTGGCTCTACCACGTATAAGTAATAGTAGTAATGTACTGTCACTCCGAGGATTAAGATGGAATGCCTCACTACTTGTAATTATACTGTCTTTATACATTCAGACTGTAATACAGCAGAAAAAACAGGCGAAAGGGTAGAACCTACCCAGATGGTCTTCTAGGCATAAAAAGAGTCTTATCACCTAATGAGTATTTTGTGTAAAGATTTTTTTATAGGAGAGGGGGGCAAACCAGCATACAGTTCACCTGATGTTAAGTGATTACAGCCGTCCATGAACAACTGCAATACCAGGGGAACTGCAGCTGTGTTGCCAGCCTTTTAGAAAGGATTAAGCTCTTTTCTTGAAGGTCCCTAGGTCATATCGGTCCGGTCTGGTAGACTTTAAAAGAAAATTATGGTAAAGTTCATGTAGAAAGAATGAAAGAGGAAAGAGTGACAAAGCAAATTTGTGTTGTAGAAGTGAATGGAAGAATCGGAAAGGGACGTCCTAGGCTAGAAGTTTATCGACCACATTGACGATATATTGAAAATGGGCCAAATTAGGCATACACTTAATCGACGAGAATGTATGCGTAGGTATATGAATGTGAGGAGGCTAGAGAGGTGTGTTAGGATCGTGCTAAATGGAAGTATGTAGTCTCTGCTTACCCAGGTGACAGACGTGAGTGTTTATGTATGTATGTTATGTATTTTAAAAGAGCATTTCTAGTATGTGTTAATAATATGTAAACATCAACACATTCTCTCACACAAAACTAGGAACTAACACTTACAGGATTCAAGGCTGCTAGGTTGGCCACAACAGCAGACATATTAGCTTTCCTCTCGTCTTCATACTCATCGGTAGTATTCTTGACAATGTCACGGTACAAATTGTAACAATCTTGGTATTGCTCTAGACGGTATAATATTTGAGCCCTTGAAAATAAAGAAAATATTACACGTCTTTGTTTTTAAATAATGTTAGATAAAATAAATAGTAAATTTATATAGAAATAGTAATAATAATAAGGAATAGGTATATAAAACAATAGACACTTATAGTACTACTTATAACGATTATTGCAGCTTTAATGTACAAGATTTTTTGAGATAATTAGATTTGTGGTAAAATTCACCAGTAATGATTTCTTATATATACGCAAACACAACACATTTAAATAATACTGGTTTTGTTTAAATGAACAGTTTTTAGCATCAATCAAGTGTAATGTCCCTCTGCAAGATGCAGGAGTGTACAAGCTAGATTGTGTCTCTCCTTCATTAGACAAACTAAAAGATCTAGTAGAACCCGCATTAAAGAACATATGTCGCCGATGTGAAGAATCGACACTCCGGGAAGTCTGCAGTCTATGAACACGTACAGGATCACCCCCATCCCCCATCCTCACTAAAAAACACCGATTCCTTCCAAGGATGATTTGTGAGGCTATTGAAATCAAAAAACATCCTAATTTCAATAGAGAAGATGGCTGGGTGCTACCATCTGCTTGGGATTATACAATAAATAAAATTAAATCCCAACCCAAACATACAACTGCAAGACTTCAAGATACCATAAGTTTATACTGTGTAGATCGGAACAAAAGTTAAATTTTAATCTATGGTAATCGCGGTTAACTATGACATCTGGATGTTGAACATCTCAGTACCCCCTGTGACCATGGGTGCTGTAAAGTGCTCGAAATTTCTGGTATTTAAAAGTTAAATATACGCGATAAAATCCATAAAAACTAGTGTTATTTAAATATTCACCAGCACTTATAGTTAGTCTGTGATATACTGAATTACTTTATAAGACAATCACATCAATCTCCAAACCTTTCAGTCAATAAGGTTTTTTTTAACCAAAACAGCCGAAAAATAAATAAAATTATTGATCACCTTAGTTCCTTTAAAGCCAGTGTCATCTCAGGAGCATTGTCCACCGTTTGTAATGCATCTTTAGGGCAGTTAAGGCGATATTGGACATATGCCTTTTCAAAGTGCAAATCTCCAGCAAGAGCAGCATTTTTGGGGTTGCTTAGCACTGCCAACGCCTCCTTGAAGTTGTGGAGCTGAATGAAGCAAATAATCTTGCAATGGAAGGCTTTTTGTTCTGTTGGGGCAATCTGTAAGACTAAAGAAATAATATTTAGTTAAAAGCAGCAAAAATATAATATGTAACATTTTAGATCGAGTATTTTAGAAGAATTTTCAAAATTACTTAAATCAGAAGGTTTTTAAATTATTCTAATTCAATAATTCAGACGGAGGAATGGGAAAAATGGCACTAAAACAGCACTAGTCCCATTATAACTGCTTGAAAAGATACATTGTTTATGTGAAGAAAATAAATTATATTTTTTTATATTATTACAGAAAAATATTTTACTTACTTTTACCTGCTGCTTTTAATGCTCTATCATAGTCACCACTTTGGCAAAATTTATTTAATTCAATATATCCCTGAACAAGGTTACTTTCCTTGTTGGCCGACATTTTTTGACAACTTGGCACTAAACGTCACTGGTGATCTGCAATTTTGACGCAAGGCGTTTAGAAACAAACCGTTACCATTTCATTTCGTAACTTTACCATACATATTTTTTAAAGATTTAGATAATTTAGATAATTTTATAAATTCTACATACATTTTTGGCTAAGGAAAAAGGAGACAAACATAATATTCATGGACTGTAGAGATAGGGAGAACCATCCCAAATAGAAGAATAATTGAAAAATAATCTATCTGTAAGCAGTAAATAACAGTGATAAATGTGACAAATAAACTTAACAGTTGTTGGCGGAGTGAAGTGTATTGAGTTGAGGAATTTAATATTTGTGGTGACTAGAGTAGTTGGTGAAAATGCAGTATTTAAAACCTCAACTACTCAAATTGTAATTTAGTAAATATAACCTAGAAAAAGTCGCCGTGAAACACGTTGAGAGTAATAAATAATTTATTACTTTGCAACCTTCCGCTAACCAATTACAATGATGTGTCTTACCTGGATTGAAGAACACCTCCCGCCCTCCCTCAATTGCATGCACTAACTCCGTCACCACTACTTCCAACACCACTATTCCAGGCAAGACACACCATCGACGACAATACGACACGTGTTTCGCCTCTACACGAGGCATCTTCAGGTAATGTAGACTCTACGGTAGAGATGAAGCGTATATACTAGAACAGATCCAGGGACTAAGTATTTAACGAGACTAGGTTGCACCTATTCCAACTTTTAAAATACTTGATCCATCTAGTCTCACTGTGCCTACGCGTCGTACTCGTATTTTGTTGCCGTAGACTGTAGTTACTAGGCGCTCAACTCGGGTAGTCTTTGCCCATTGACTTATATATTACTAGCGTAAGGATAGGCCCATATAAATAATTTACTCATAACATTTTCATACAAGAAAAAGGAGCGCATCTGTCATAATTCAAACGTCATAACACGACGTAACCAGGGTCGGATTTCGTAATATAATTATACAATTTTTCCATTTCATAGTGTGTAGTATCTTAATAAAATTAGGCGAAAATACCGTAATTTTATTTTAAGGTCAACAGACTTGTATTATTATTGGGTCCTTTTACTATTTAATATTAACCCTACAATATCGAGAATTTCTGTATTGTGCGTGAATACTGCCTTGCATAGGTCGACGACATAACTTTGTATATACATACATGATTTTTTATGACATTTTACCGTAGTTGGTTAGTATAAGTCAGTTGCAAGTCGAGAGAATTAACACTATTTGCTATAAGTTCAATAGTAAAACCATCCACTAAAAAATTACCGACTGGTATTTTCCAATTTTCAGAAAGACTTCAGTCATCTCAGTCCCCCGTGACCATGGGTGCTGGAAAGCGCCCGAAACGTCGGGAATTAAAAAATAAAAGTAAAAAATAAACGCGATAAAATCCGTAAAAGTAGTTTTAATCATTTTCAGTTTCAATTAAGTAGTTATTGTTTCTTTTGTACTTCTTATAATATAATCTGAAATCTTATAATATGAATATAGAAAAAATTAGGTACCAATGTTCAAAATTTAACTTACTCTAACTTCATACAAAATAAAACAGAAATAAAAATAAAACCGTCAAATAACGAAACGTATAGATTATTCGCGTGATGCCAATATATCGGCGCATGGGAAAAAGAAACATGAAATGTCAAACGTGGTATAATTTTGGACAATAATATTTTGAAATAATATAATTTTATTTTCCATGTACAATATTTTTGAGGGTCTGAATCTAACCCTGGCGTAATCATGGTAACGTAACTAAGCTGACTAACTGTAAAACTGTGTGTTTAAAATTTAATTATAATAAAATTAATGTAAGGTTTACTTACCTATGCTAAGATATCCCATGTTCCTTTTTTTCCTTGTATCGTAATTTTTGCATCCATTTACAACGCAACTAGGCATACTTACGACAAGATGCCAGTCAAATATGTCCTGCGCGCGCACCACTGACGAACGATTCGCATTGGCCCTAATTTAGGGCCAACGCACTGGACCGTTTTAGTTGTTCGGTCGGCCCGGTCCTTACGCTAGTAATATGTAAGTCAATATCTTTGCCTAAATCATTAGTTTGTCAGTCATTTGAATTTGAACCAAATTTTAATGAACATAAAGGTAACGTGACGCGCACTCGTGTTTGTTGTGTAATAATATATTCTGTCCTTTTTTAACTAGACTATTCCGTAGTCTTTCTATCTTTGTCTGTCAATACTCGAGACTCGGAGACTAGTCGGGACTCGGACTAGTTCAACCAAATACTAGTACGAGACTAGTCGGGACTCTGACTAGTTCAACCAAATACTTATACAAGAGTACAAGGCAGGCGAGTGTCTATTGTCAAATATGGTACGGACTCATGCGAATGTGATCTCGGTGGACGCTGTTTTCATGTTTCCATGACTACATAACATAGTATTGGATGCGTAAACAATTTACGTTTCGATGATTATGTAATATATTTTGATGAATATACATTAAATAATTAATATAAGTAAATGTGTCATGCATGCTTTTAGTAGTATAAAAA
This sequence comes from Parnassius apollo, assembly GCA_907164705.1. Taxonomy (NCBI): domain Eukaryota; kingdom Metazoa; phylum Arthropoda; class Insecta; order Lepidoptera; family Papilionidae; genus Parnassius; species Parnassius apollo. Next base: position 2,120,037 of record CAJQZP010000824.1, read on the forward strand.
TGCGTTCATTTACCCACATTTACTAATCTATATATTTTATAATCGTTCGTAAGGAGTGAACTTCAGTCGTGCGCCGGAACTGACAAACTCACTTTTTATTTTTCAGAACAATTCTTTTTTTAATGTTATTTATAAGAATTATGCAAACAACAAATACAATATTCCCAAAAATATTATAATTAGGCTCGTTACTATTAAGATTATATGAGAGATAAATGAAAATAATCCACTTTAAATTCTCCCTTCCGTCATTAGTATGAGCTGCATCAACCAATTATAGAATTATAGCAATAGTAAAAAAACATAGCAGCTGTTATCGTCTTCCGGTCCTGGGTTCACGAGCTCGTCGCATAATTAAGTTTATTTTAATTTCCCAGAGAATTACAAAACCTTTATTAGATTAATAACCTATTTTTTATAATACTTAATAAATTAATGATGATTAAATAATAACTGCCGCCTTCCGCTTGTCAGCTTCCGGCGAACCTAAGATTAATGTTATTAAATGTGTATAAACAATTTTTATTATTGTTTAGTCGTTGCTATATTGATTGACAGTTATTTTATAATTTATGATGCAATATTTATAGTAATAAGAATATCAATGTTCATTATTAGGATATTATTAAAATTGTATAAAAGGCCGCTGTGACGATAGATTAGTCAGTTGTTTTGTAACCGCCAGTAAGTAAAGGTGTTAAGGGTAACTGTCAGTTTTGTGAAAGTGATTACAAAGTATATAGATACCAAGTAAAAATATCGTTTATCTGCGGTTAGTCGTACCTAGTCTATCCGTCATCCACATTTCAGAAGTGGGATCATGTCAGGCCCATATATTCAAGGTATTGGCGCAAAGAAACGAAGGTATAGAAAAAAAATTGTCTTCCGAATACAACGAAAACCAAGATTTTTTTTCTTCTTCAACTAGTGATGAGGATTCCGGTCGCGAATACCGCCGACAGAAAAGGAGACATGTAACTCAAACCGATGCTGAAGTTATTCCAACGTTTCAGCCAGATGAAAAAACAAGCAACGTCAAGGGTTGGTTGCATAAAATCGACCAGTTGGGTGATGTGTACAATTGGAATAATAAGGATCGCCAGTTCATCATGCAACTTCGCCTTCGGGGTTCTGCCAGAGACTGGTATGACGATTTAGAAGATTATAATCTTACATGGAGTGAGTGGAAAAATGCACTAGAGACCGCCTTTCCACGGTCTACAGACTATGTTGATCTTTTAGAAGCCATGCTTGCAAGGAAGAAATCTAATAGTGAAACTATGACAAAATACTATCACGATAAAATATCTTTGCTCAAAAAATGCAATATTGGGGGCGAGGAAGCGATATCATGTGTGATCAGAGGTTTACCGGTCGAAATAAGAGCTAATGCAAAAGCTTTTCAGTGCGACTCACCGCAGCAGCTCTATTATGGATACTTATCATCCCTTGAAAATTATAAGCAATTAGAAGCTGCCGACAGTCTCCAACGACCCAGTACGACGTGGAAGAGAGGTGGCAATATTACATCGGCTACGCCAGAAAACTATGTACTGCCTAAGAAATGTTACGCGTGCAGAAGACAAGGGCATGAAGTAAAGGACTGCAAAGTTCCACGGTGCGAGGTGTGTCACCGGCCTGGCCACACCATCGCCAACTGTTGGTATGCCACCAGTAATCCTCGACAACAGCCACATAAGGTCAGTAATATTTTGTTCACAACATATAATATTTATCTGGATCTGTATAAAAAAGTGGTAAGGGTTAATGGGTAAAAACTTATTGCATACATAGACACAGGAAGTAAATTGAATATTCTTACTGCGACACAAGCTAGTAGTTTGATGTTAGAAGTCGTGCCCTCTTCTATAAAGATGAAAGGATTTGGAGGTGCATATTCGAAATCATTGGGGACCTCGCGGATCGATGTGAAGATAGATGATATTATTATAAGTGGTTCTGTTGAGTTAACGAATAATGATTTAGCTGATATAGACTTAATTATCGGTCAAACAATGATAAATCAGAGAAATTTGTGCTTAGTTATTACTGAAAACTCTGTCAGTTTTGTAAAAAACCTTGAACATGAAAGTGAATTATGTGATATGCAGTTAAGTGAAATAGATTTCGTTACAAAATTCCCAATATACTTAAAGGACTGTACTGTAATACCGCAACGATGTGTGGCATATGTAAACGTTTTCATTGATATGAATAATAGTGACTGTACTTTACTAACTAAACCTGTATATTATGAGTTAGGGAGTATGTCTTATATTATTGTAGGCGGTCTTATAAGGTCGAGGAATTGCCATTTAAAAGTAATAAACATAGGAGACGATGTTATTGAGTGGAAGTCGAATAGACTCATAGCGCGTGCTGAACTTGTTAGTGACTTAGAGCATAATGAGCAGAGGGAAGTAATGACGATTGACCATCCTTCCCACAATGAGTTATTATTATCGGACTTAGATGTAGGTGATTTGGACACAGAAGAATCCAATAAATTACTAGAATTATTAAATAAATTTGGATACTTGTTCGCCAAAAATACAAGAGATTTAGGTTGTACCGACGTGTTAGAAATGCGTATTCATACTACAACCGAGCAACCCGTTTTCTGCAAGCCCTATCGACTTTCTCACAAGGAGAATGAAATAGTTAATGAAAAGGTTCAAGACCTGATTGCTGCAGGCATTGTAAGGGAGTCCATGTCTGAATACGCAAGCCCAGTGGTCCTTGTTAAAAAAAAGGGGGGTGACTATAGACTATGCATAGATTATAGAGCACTGAACTCGCGTACTGTTAAGGATCGTTACCCACTACCCCATATAGAAGAGCAAGTTACTCGCTTATCTGGAAAATCATTATTTACCACACTAGATCTTGCACAGGGCTATTATCAAGTCAGAATCTCTGATGATTCTATTCACAAAACCGCATTTGTTACACCTACTGGTTAGTATGAATTCCTGAAAATGCCTTTTGGCCTGGCTAATGCTCCAGCAGTTTTTTCACGTCTAATAAAAATTGTTTTAGGGAGGTTAGGTAATGACGTAGCAACATATCTTGATGACGTCATGCTGCCAACGGTATCGGTTGATGATGGGTTGAAGTTGCTAGAAAGTGTCTTACAACTATTGTCGGAAGCTAATTTAAAACTGAATTTAAGTAAATGTTCATTTTTAAAGAAAAGCGCTAACTATTTAGGGCATGAGATTACTGCGGGCACAATACGACCGGGACAGGATAAGATTCGTTGTGTAGCTGAATATAAGAAACCACGAAATGTACACGAGATCCGACAATTTATCGGTTTGACTTCATACTTTAGGAAATTCATTCGTGGGTTTGCAGAAATAGCTAGACCCCTCACACAACTTACTAAAAAGAACATAGAATGGAATTGGGGCCCGGACCAAGAAAGTGCTTTTCAAACTCTTAAAGAACGTCTTGTGGAAAGACCGGTTTTAGGGATATATGACAGACATGCACGTACCGAGCTCCATACAGATGCGAGTAAGCTAGGGTTAGGTGGTATCCTTTTGCAATATCAAACCGATACTAGCCTGAAACCAATTGCCTATTTTAGTAGGGTCACGTCTAAGGAAGAACAATTTTATCATAGCTATGAGCTAGAGACATTAGCCGTTGTAGAATCCTTAAAAAGATTTCGAATCTACCTCGTAGGAATTCCCGTAACTATAGTGACAGACTGTGCGGCATTACGAACCACTTTAGTTAAAAAAGACCTTATTCCCAGCATAGCCCGCTGGTGGCTTTCCATCCAAGATTATGACTTGCAGATTGAGTACCGTTCTGGTGGCCGAATGAGGCACGTAGATGCTTTGAGTAGAAATCCGCCATCGAGTACAATTTTACTGATAGAAGACTCTGATTGGCTAGTGACATTACAGTTACAGGACGAAAATATTCAGATGATTTTGACTCAATTACGAAATGGTACAGACAATAGAGATATTACTAGTAATTATAAATTAAAGGATGATCTTCTTTATAGGAAAACTCTAAATGGGGAACGTTTCGTTATACCCAAATTAGCTAAATGGGGCCTAATGCAGAAGTTTCATGATCAAATAGGACATCCAGGCTTTGATAAAACAGAAAAGATTATAAAAGCACAGTTTTGGTTTACAGGCATGACAAGGTTTATTCGAAAATATATCAAATCATGTCTTCGCTGTGCCTATGGAAAGGGAGAATACGGTAAATTGCAGGGAGAACTGCACCCGATCGAAAAGGCAGCAGTCCCCATGCATACATTACATGTCGACCATTTGGGGCCATTTGTTAAGACTCGGAAGGGAAACTGTTATATACTTATTATTATTGACTCATTTACAAAATTTGTATTTGCAAAAGCTGTTAAAAACTGCGGTTCAATAGAAACTATAAAACATTTAAAAGATATAATAAATCAATTCGGCAATCCTAATAGAATAATTACAGATAGAGGTAAAGCGTTTACTAGCAGATATTTCAAGGAGTTTGCTAAAGAAATGCAGTTTAGACATGTTCTAAACGCCATTGCTAGCCCTAGATCAAATGGCCAAGTTGAGCGTGTCAATAGAACGTTGATTAACGGCTTAAATACTATGACCAATAGTGAATGCACTTGGGACGATCATGTCTCCGATATAATTTGGGGCATTAATAACACACCTCATGCCACAACTGGTTTCCCACCTTTCAAATTATTATTTGGTCATTCTAATTCGCGTTTACCAGCCTACCCCTGTGGGGAACCTGCAGACTTTGAAAGTCAAGCTCGAGCTTTAGAAGAGAGACGCGACAAGGCTAAATTGCGCATTGATAAAAATATGACTCTTATGAAAGACCGATTCGACCGAACTCATAAGAAATGCGTTAAATATTCTGTAGGACAATTGGTACTATGGAAAGGAGGGATAACTAGGAAGAATGCTAATATTACTAGGAAGCTTAACGGTTTGTATACTGGACCGTATAAAGTATGCAAAGCTGACCACTCATTAGACCGATACACGATAAGCAGCATCAAGGGTATGAAGGGATACAGAAACTTTTCGGCAGTTGTACGCGGCGAAGTCCTCCGGCCTTATTATTCGTCTATCTCCGATGACAGTAGCGGTAGTGATCATGAAGTAGACAGGGATGATCTTATAGATCTTTTAGAAAGCTAATTGAATCTCGGGCTATATTAATATCAATATTATATAGAATAATAGTATGTAAGTGGATGTACAATAAAAGTATGCAATTAAATTATTAATATCCTGTGATAAATCATATTATAATGAGTTAATAAATGTTCCCTAATAAATATAGGAAGAAAAATGTCTGTTGCCTTAGGTGTTTCGCTACAACTATTTTGACTGTTATAAATTACTTTTACGATTGATAAAATATGTTTGGTGGTAATATATAAAGAAAAACAGATTTTCGATAATTGCTACCTGATCCTATCTAATTATAACTACTCTGATTTGCTACATTGTAGAATGTAACTCTATCTAGATGAGAGCTGTATGACTCTATACTCGTATACATAAAATAAAAGCTGTGTGACCCCCATAATAAAAGCTGTGTGACCCCCATAATAAAAGCTGTGTGAACTTATAACAAAAACTGTGTGTGACCCTATAGTAAATAAAAGCTGTGTGATCCTATATAAACAAAAGCTGTGTGATCTTGTACAAATAAAAGCTGTGTGACCCCATAATAAAAGCTGTGTGAACTTTTAACAAAAGCTGTGTGACCCTATAGTAAATAAAAGCTGTGTGACCCCATAATAAAAGCTGAGTGATCCTAATCAAGGCTGTGTGATCCTAATCAAGGCTGTGTGATACTATAATAAAAGCTGTGTGATCCCATAATAAATGCTGTGTGACAACATATTAAAAACTGTGTGATCCTATACATTAACAAAGGCTGTGTGTACAAGTAAAAGTACAAGCAAAATGAAATATGACAGATAAACAGAATTATTAATGTATAAAGACATACAAATAAATTTTTGCATGAACTCGCAACGACAAGCATACTGTTGGTACTATTCAAATTTCAGATGCCGTACTCCAACGAGAAACCAGGACCTAGTGGCGTGGCTGATCGCCGTGGGACACGGCAAACGCAGGATGGCCGAGTGTTATCGTCTTCCGGTCCTGGGTTCACGAGCTCGTCGCATAATTAAGTTTATTTTAATTTCCCAGAGAATTACAAAACCTTTATTAGATTAATAACCTATTTTTTATAATACTTAATAAATTAATGATGATTAAATAATAACTGCCGCCTTCCGCTTGTCAGCTTCCGGCGAACCTAAGATTAATGTTATTAAATGTGTATAAACAATTTTTATTATTGTTTAGTCGTTGCTATATTGATTGACAGTTATTTTATAATTTATGATGCAATATTTATAGTAATAAGAATATCAATGTTCATTATTAGGATATTATTAAAATTGTATAAAAGGCCGCTGTGACGATAGATTAGTCAGTTGTTTTGTAACCGCCAGTAAGTAAAGGTGTTAAGGGTAACTGTCAGTTTTGTGAAAGTGATTACAAAGTATATAGATACCAAGTAAAAATATCGTTTATCTGCGGTTAGTCGTACCTAGTCTATCCGTCATCCACACGGCTTAAAATCAAGACATACAAAATCAATAGGTGAGTACTCCCATTTTAGAGTTTTTCAAATAAATCAAAGATAAACATCTTTTAAAAACAAATTTTACAAAATATGAGGTACTACTAAGTAGCATTTGAAGTAATTGGAAGTAAATGATCTTAATTTATTTCTCATATAACCTTAATTCTCGTAATTTAGTTACGAGAATAATTATAATAATTTTGTAAAGTATGAAGGGAAGATGTATGAATTCATTATTGCACACGTTTCAGCAGTACGCACGTAAAACATGATACTTGAAACTATAGCGTATCTTATTCCTATTCCAACAATACTAAACTTTATGTGTACTTGATACTTTATGGACTAGGTGGAGCAGGTATTTGGATCGAGTATTTATACGGAATTGGACTAGGTGCACCTAGTACGAAATTTACCTAGTACGACTCATCTCTACTCTACGGCGACTGACCGCTAAGTGAGCGGCGAGTTTTTTTTTTTTTTTTTTTTTGCGCCCGAAGCAAATATGGGCAACCCTCCGGAAAGGGGGGGGAGGGAGGTTGAGAATGCTCATAGCATACCACGCAGCCGGCTGCGTGGTTATGTGGAGACTTTTACCCACTAAACTCAACCTTTTGGTAATTGGCTTAACGATCTGACTAGAGATCTCTAAGCCGTATACGAACGCGACCCTCCTTGGCAGAAAGGAGGGCGCAGGGCAGAAAGGAGGGCGCAACTGAGCGGCGAGCCGAAACAGCTGCTATTTATACACGCCGACACAACCACACCCCACCAAAGTAGCGAGTGACCGCGCCGCGCTATAACAAACCTGCGACTAATTGTATGACTAATATTTTTTAAATATTATTATTATTATTGTTTTTTATATTGATATTGTTATAGTTATTTATTATTATTAATTTTCAATTATTATTAAAGATTAGACTTAAAGATGTTTAACAAAGGTGAATTAGAAACATTTGTTTGTTCATTCAGCAGTACATTGTTACCATTATTATTTTTTAAAATCTCCAACTGTTCCAGCACACACAGCCGCAGCCCCTTACTACAAGTATATAAGACTTCAAAGGAATGGTCGCTGGCTAGGTTGTGTCCAGTGTCCAACAGATGTTTAGCAAACTGGGATTTATCAGGATTGCAATTTCTGTACGCGGCCAAATGCTCTTTATAACACGTCCCGAAATTGCGACCAGTCTGACCCACGTAAACGGCGTGGCATTCGTCACAAACAAGTTTATAAACATAATATATAAATAATATTTAACTTATCTTTATTATTACAAATATTCCTAAGCGAATTGTTTGTTTTAATGCCACGTTGATGCTGTTTTTTCTAAGAGTATTAGCTATTTTTTCCGATATGGAGCCTAAGTAGGTCAAACTACCCACATATCGCCGGACACTTTGAGATCGAACCGCGTACAAACATTGATTTGCGAACAACATGCTTTTGTTTCTTTTTAATAAGATTTTTTGAAAAACCGTTAGAGACTGCAATTTGATAAATTATATTAAGTTCTTTTAAATAATTTTCTTTACTTAATGGGACAGTGAACAGACGGTTGATGTAACAATAAAAAGCGGCTAATTTATGTTGCCATGGATGACACGATGACGCGGGGATGACCGTGTCGGTATGAGTTGGCTTTCGATAAATTTGAAAAACATGCATTGACTCTTTTCTTGTTATTGTTAAGTCAAGGAAATTAACGTTGAGAGTGATTTTGAAAATAAAAATTTTGAAAACATTAAAAATAATTTTATTATAAAAAATAATTATGGTGAAAGTCAGTGCAATAGAAAGTTATAAAAAGTTCTTTAAAATTTACCTTCTAGCTACAGTGGCGCCACCCTTATTTAGCGCTTTCCTACGGACACTAAGGCTTGCCACATACATACGGAATTCCGTTTCGAGATTCCGTTTCGGAATTACGATTCAGATCGCAGCAAGTCCATATAAAATCAATGACACGCCACACACGTACGGTATTTTTCCTTACGGAATTTTGCGGTCAAAACGGGATTGGGCATGTGTGTGGCCGGCTCGTTCATTCGTTTCGAGATTCTCGAAACGAAATTCCGTATGTATGTGGCAGGCCTAATACAGAGACTATTATTACTATTAATGACGTTTGTACAGGTACAAATGTGTACGTGAAACGTGAACGGAGTAGAAGCCTATGGAACTGATATTATACAAAAAATAAAAACAAAAATTTTGATTAAAAATAAATTAATTAAAATCTATCGAAATTTAGATCATATCTACCCTTGTCTGTGACCATAGAATACTATAATACACAATACGAGTACGAGGATTGGCGTCGCTGGGAGCACACATACAGGCAATTACGTCGTAGTATCAGTTATCACTACTACAAACACATTTTAGACTTTTGATTAATGTTTTTGACACATCAATATTTCTTTATTTTTGTTTCTAATACGTACAAAATATAAATAGTTTAGACTTACTGGTTGTAGGATATGTCTCCTTTTTTTAATTCCGTTTCCCGCTGTTCTTTCGACACGTAATTATTGCACAATTTTCCATTTTGGAAGAATCCAGCTACGCTTGACACAAACATTGGAAACGATTGATTGTGTTGACATTAATAGGTGTGAATTGACATGTTAGTGGCTACACGGGCTCCACCCACTCCCCCGTTCTATTATGTATGTTTTATAGTATTTTATGTCTGTGACCCTGCGAAGTGACAAGGTCAAAGACGCCTACTAAATTTATTGTTTTATCGCCGTTCGTAAAGTAGTGTGGATATTAAATAATTTGAATTTCGATAGATTTAAGTTTATTTATTTAATTCAAAATGTTTGTTTTTATTTTTTTGTAAAATATCAATGCCATTGGCTTCTACTCCTGACATGTTACACCCTATTTTTTTCCAGACGGTAAAAAGGTCATCCAGTATATAATAGGAACCGAAAGAAACTCCAGTCTTAATCATTCCTTGAAGTAGAAAAGCATCCGAATACAGCACAATATACAACCATCGTTATGAAAACACAATTACAGGTTACATCTTTTAAATTGTAAAATCGTGTGTTCGCTTCATATTCGTCTGATCGTGTGTGCCCTCGTTTAAGTGTCAGTGTTGTCTACAACGAAATGCGGGGTGGGGTGCAGTATTTGAAATAAGTGTGGGGAGGTGAGTGACCGTTCTGTACTTAGTTACTGAGTACAGAACGGAAGTCATATCCTGTGCACAGAATACATAATAGTACCAAGTCTTAGTACTATTATGTATTCTGTGCACAGGTTATGCCTGTACCTACGCTAGCACCATTCGGGAAGGTTTTTGAACTGTTACTTACAGCTTACAGGTGGATAGTTCATCTTGTTTCCCATATGAGATAGTCCTCCTTACCAATAACCTTCATAGTTTCGTAAGTGTGAAGATATTTCATAAGACATGACACATCTTTAATTTATAGTAATTTCGTTCTCAATATTAACAACCATCGACAGTTGTTTTATATTACTTTAGTATGTGTCTAAAAATAAAATAAAGTAAGTTGTTTTCGAAGTCAAGTGTCAATCATTCAATCATTATAATATGTCAATCATTATACTATACAGATTCATAATTACTAGACAAAAATACGTATGAAGTGGTAGACTCCATAGTAAATATCCGCAGTGAGAAACTAATAGTTAGTGAATAATACAACACAATGAATAAAAAGACAAAGAAGAGCAAGTTTTTACAGTGGTTGTACTCCCTCTCCAACAAACAACAAACAATGTACAAATTTTTTGTGCAACTCATAAATATCCGAGGTCACTTTTCTTGATGCAGTTAAGATATACTCTGGATGCGGCGTACTTTGGCTACCCTGGGTATAAATTGGAGCATAATTTTCACCAACGCGGTGGAGTCTGTGTGTATGTCCGCAATGACATCTGCTGTAAGCGTTTCCGACACCTCGAAGGCCTCACTTTCTCCACGATCTGGGTATTGATAGAGACAGGAATGAATAAAATAACCGATCCGATCGAAGTAATCCGATCGCACAGCAATCACTACCAGACTACAAGTCACAAGAAAAATGTAAAATTTTGTGATTATTTTTTGCAAATATATGATTATTACACACATAACGTTTGTTTAAATTTATGACATTTACCAAATCATTGTATTTTGGACATTTGTATTCTTTAATATTAAAAATTCTATCATTCGTCGTCAACATTTTTAAAAATTGTTTTTCTGTTGAACCACCTTTGTATGCGATCACTTCGTCTTTGCACAAATTTCTAATATACCAATTTAATATGGGGATGATGTTCTCTTGTTTGTAGGCACATTTTAATTCTTCGGTCACATCAAAATATGGAATGCCGTGCACGTGTGTTGCACAATAACGAACAGTTTTTTGTCTTTTGGTGACAAATAATTGAAATTGGATAACTTGGCCGAAACAAATAATGATCGATAAACGCATCATTTTTATTAGATAGTTTTACGTCTAGAATAGCCATTTCTCAAAAAATGTTTATGAGGAGATGTAATGTAAAATCCGTCCATGTCGATGATGTATCTAATATTTTTTAGATTTTGTGTCATTTTGAACCAAAATGTTAAAAGTATTTACACGTGACTAAAAATATGTTTGTTCCAACAAACTTCACATAACAATGCTTCATAACTTCCCATCATCCCATTTCTTCTTTCTGCTCTTGTCTTCCTGTAATTTAAGTAAACAGAATCACATTCACTAATGATCAACTAATGACTGTCATTGTTAAAAAAGTATTTTTTAACTACTCTAGTATTCGTAGATGCGGTACACAAACAATAGCACCACTATGAGGAAGAATAGATAGTGACGGTATTCAATGAACAATAGATAAATAGATAAGAACAATGGAGCGCTAATGACGGTGGAGGCCTTCACCGGATATCAATTAGATAAGAGTTAATTGATCTGCACATCTCCGGAACCGTGCATCCTACGCAAAAATGGATTGGATGGATTTTTTTAGGATCGTGAGTCGACGAACGTCGTACTTGTACCACTTCGGACTCAGTGAGCCAGAACTGGTACAACGTAACTACTGCTACGATGTAGGCTATAAGAAGAGAGCCTCTAACCAAGCCGCCAAGTCCTGCAGTTATATACATTACAGCATACAAGGCATTGTGGCAGGCCGGTTTCGACCGCATTTAACGCATCGGTGCAAAGCTCTCTGTCAAACCATCTGGCAGTAGAGCTATTCGGTCTTTCTCCAAAGTGGTCGTGACAAGCTTCTGCCAGTCTACACTGCCTCCGTTGGTAAAACCAGATGGCTCACTGACGCAAGCGGCTAAGGAAAAAGCGGACTCATTTCACGAATTGCAAGCAACAAGAGAATTTTGCTTGCAATCCGCATTTGGACAATAGGAACATCATATTATAAGTTAGAAGTCCGTATCACCAACAAGGAGGTTCTTAAAACCTAGCGAAGTCTATACGTGAACAAATCTATTGGACCTGATAGTATACTAGCTATAGTTCTAAAGGTCTGTGTGCCTAAAGTGTTTCCTGTGTTGACGCATTTGTTCCTACTCTCATTGAGGATTGGAATAGTTCCCAAATCTTGGAAACTAGCCAATGTGCAGCCTGTGTCTAAAATGGCCAAGCCGACCTTGCCAATTATCGTCCAATTTCAATTACCTCCATACTTTATAGATTATGGAGGGTATATTGAACGCCCACCTTATGGCATACTTAGAGCAGAACGATCTCCTCAGTGATCGCTAGTACGCTTTCGGTTTCGCCAAAATCGATCAACTGACATATGGGATGAAACTCTCAAGAACAGGGGGGAAGCACTTGCTTTGTCCAAGTTACAGATTTCATTATGCAGAGAAATTTCGAGCAAAACCGTTTCCATAGTTAACAGAGTGGCTTTGAGTTTTCCCGTACAGCCAGCAGTCATCACTAGCAACATGCTATGTCACCTTTAATTCTATAGCAAATATATACTATATATCTACGATTTCAATCAGATTATATGTTCCCAATGGGGTGAAGCTCCCAAGCGCCTGGTTGTCGAACTTTTACGACTCTATGATACAGGAATACATATGAGGAATCCCACAATGGTGAGGTAAGGTTTTTAAAAGAAACTCACTTTATAAAAATAATAATAATTCTTTATTGACATTCATAGTTCACAATTTGAAATGGGTAGAAACCTGAGTCTCCTAGCTAGGTTACTGAGTAACCTGTATTTAGGAGATACAGTCCCATCCCCCCTGTTGATTAGGAATACATAGTTGTATTGTTTAAAATTATTATAATTTTTTAAATAGAAATAATATTTATACAATTTTAGAGACAGAAAAAATAATATCTCTCTCTCTCTGTGTGTGTGTGTGTGTGTGTGTGTGTGTGTGTGTGTGTGTGTGCGTGCGTGTGTGTGCGTGCGTGTGTGTGTGTGTGTGTGTGTGTGTGTGTGCGTGTGTGCGTGCGCGCGCGCGCGCTGTGTGTGTGTGTGTGTGTGTGTGTGGGTGTGGGTGTGTGCCAGTGAATGTATATGTAATACTTAAAAAAAAATGAAATAAATATATAACAATGCGACGTAATTTTATAACAATGTTAACAAGTATTGCTCTGTATCATCGTATGACTTATTTAGCAGGAAAGAGCGGACAGAAGTTTTACAATTAAATGTTGACATTTCGTAAATCTCTACTTCCGCATTTATTTTGTTGTAAAGTAGAGGACCTAGATAATAAAAAAAATCTTTTTACAAATGAAAATTTGGCTAGCGGAAGTGTGCATACTTTGTCTTTACGCCGTTTAGAAATTACAATGAAAGGAGTCTCATTACGCTGAAGTAATACTGTGTGCAGTATAAAGAGCTGCCTCACACTAAGAACAGCGCAGTTTTGATATAGATGAGTAGTTGGAAATAGCATTGATTTGAAAGTAGCAACCTTTAAGATAGCTCTTTGCGCAACTATAAATTCTATAGTCGAAAATAACTATAAATTATATATATATATATATATATATATATATATATATATATATATATAAATATACAATAAATCTACATTTTCATTTACAAAATAGTACAAGCGCTCGCGAAATCTCAAGTTGGATTGGTAATTACAAAAGTTGTAATGTAAATTAAATTGTAATGTAAATTTGTGAAGTTAACGAAATAATTCAACGCGCTGTAGAGATCGGGTTTAAACAATTTGTATGCTAATTCAAGCATTAAGTCTGGATCTTGAGTATAATAAAGGAAATATTTCTAAGGGGTGTCCGCAGAGAAATAAGTTTAAATTTGACACTGACACTGTTTCCGTTTTTGTTAAGATCTCGATATTATTCTATGAGGAAACCATCTATTCTAATCGAGACAGATAAATATATACTAACTTCTTGGCGTCGTTTGTATCCGTCATTATTTCGTCCCATAAGTGTTAATGAGGCGACTATAGAATTTATAGCTGCGGTTTTTCACCATAAGAAAGTGTAGACAAACTGAGAACCTTTTCACTGTAAAGGAGGCATTCGATCTTAGTCTACAGGAGTGACAACGCATCTGCATTTTGATTCGTAATTGAGAATAAATATAGATTAATAATTATATATTATAATATAGTATAATTTTTCATCCCTATTCTATATATGACCGGCATAGGACCTATAATATATGACGGTATGACCACATTGATCATGCATTAAAGCAAATTATCCATAAGTTATAATTGTACATGCTAATGTCGATGAGTAGACTATTTTACTGTGTAAGAAGGAGTCATATATTTTGCGAGATCTGTTTAAATTTTTATATGAACGAAACGATTGAATAATTGAAAACTATTAAACTACTAACTTGAGTTTGTTATAAGTCGATAAAAAAGCTATATTTTTTATAGAATAAGGGTGACAAGCAAGCACACGGTCCACCTATCCATCTACCTCTCCTCAGTTTAGAATCAAAATGTAGATGCGATGCATTTTGTAGTATAGTATACTGGCATTTTGTACAGCGTGATCCTTCCCCGGTCGAGCCGACCTATTCGTACTACTACAACCATATTATGGCTGCTGCGTGGCGTACCTATATATATCACGTATTAAAATAATAAAAAAGATTTCAATTTTTCCTGATGCCCACTTGTTGCATGCATCAATTAATTTACGATGATTCAAAATAAACCTAATTTAAAGCAAAGTTTATAGGGTACGGATCATTCAACGCTATCAAAAATCTCTAACTAGAATTTGCAACTGCTTTGCGATTGAGAGCTCGAGCCAAAATCGATTATCGAGAAAATACGACCTTAACTCCAATAAGCGTTGAGTAGCTGAGAACTAGCGGATTCATAAACTTTGAGAGAGTTAAATGGTGTTCAGATAGCACTCCGAATGGCTTACTCTCTAAATGTTAATTTGTTGTACGTCTGTTACTTACGGGTCAATAAACGAAAACGTTATAGTGACGTATTTATGTTGTTTCATTTATTAGGTCCTAATAATAATCGAACCTATTCACGTAAGTTTGATCTAATTTCCGTCACGGCGGCAAGTCTCCACAGAGACTGGCCATCAACGCAGGACAGGATTATAATGCACGAGTATGCGCACAAACAAAGGTGCACTCTCTGTTCTCTCTTTCTCATGAATTCATGGTTCGCTGGGGCGGCAATCCGAGATGACCGCAGCGACATCAGGCGCAGGATCAACGGTTTCAAGTGTATTCCGATGATTCCGATGGAACAACACCGCCAACTTTTTTGACACAAAAAACTCAATTACTTATTCTTTTGGCGCGGCCCGAGATTGGAACCCGGGACCTCTTGATTAGGAGATATGCGCATACCCTCATGAACTATAATCCTGTCCTGCGCAGATGGCTTTCATCTGTGAGACTGGTCGCCATGACAGAAATTCGGTCTGGAGGACATGATTATTATTACATTATACTAAACAGTGTATATCATCTTTATCGTTCTGCTAGGGGCGACAAGGAATCATTCTATTCGTTTATAGTATGAGAGCTAGCCGTGTCGTGAAAACGAGAAATTTAGGTAGGCTAGGTTTTAGAAACGCCTTCTCTCTCACTCTAAAAATACCATCCACTGCCTGCCAGTTAGCGCGTATGCTGGCCGGGAGACTGAGAGAAAGGGCAATATCTAAAAACTAGCCTACCTGAAATGTTTCTCGAAAACATATATTTATACGATTGTAAACAAATACGAAAAGTGCATTGGTTTGCAACATAGATTCCATTTTGTTTGATTAAGGGCTACTAAAAGTCTGTCTGTAAAAGTTCTTGTCTCTACAAGTTGTTTTCAGTTATATACACGTATATAACCTATTACTAATACAACCTCTATGACATATTTTATAAAATTGCAAAGTTTGTTGAAGACAAAACAAATTCCTTTTCTTTGGAACCAAATTCTAACATTGATGATATCTTTAAAGCATGTTTAACTTAAACGCCATTAAAATATTGATGTTTTATTCGATGATTTTGATTGAAGTTGGGTTGTGAGTAAGAATTTTAAATTTTATGCGACTTTTTGTCACCCAGTTGCTATCAAAATTAACATATAAATTGTTTAGAATTTGCCCGCCGTTGCATATTAAAATGTTTTGCTAACTTCATGAATTTGTATGTTAATTCTTGAGAGTTAGATAAGTTTTGTTTTAGTTGGTTAGACGGCTGAGTAAGTTTCTTTAACTGTATCATCTAATGCCACAGTCGAGATTTATGTATATATCTTTTACGTGATTTGAAACCTCGCCCGTCATAAATTTTGTGGTGATATGATTTCGAAAGTATTATTCTATTTGGTATGGTAAATGCAATATAGTAAATGTATTATTTGAAAATGAAAAACTTCGTGTCAAAGTGTTTTTTTTATCTAATCGACTAATTGATAAATCAATTGAAAGTGTAAAACAGAAATGCAAAGTGCAAGATTCCAGTAGTAATTTAGATTAAATAGACCGATTTTGATAGATCGATTCAAGACAAGATGCAATCTTAATCGAGTTACAGCAAAGTGTGTCTGAGATTGGGATTTACTAACTCTCAAACTTATGATGACAGTTATATATTCTCTCATGTGACCGCTGGACTTATAAATGATTGCAATATCTGAATACGATCCTTTATTCAAACAGGCGATATATTGATTTCTTATGTTTACGATAACACTACATATTTAAATGTTTACGGATTTTATCGCGTACATTAACTTATTTGAAATTTTCGACGTTTCGAGTACCTACTTTTTTTTAAATTCCAGCTTGGAATGTTGTAAATATATCTATCGCCCTTAAATAAAACGAAGTTTTACGGATTTTAAGCGCAATGAAATCTGTAAAAAATAGTTTCATTTAAAAGCGATATATTTACAACTTTCCGAGCTAGAATCTAAAAAGCTATAAATATACTTGAAGCATAAACAAACATATTATACAAAATTCGAGAAAATATACAAGTCTTTTATATAGAGGATAAGGGTAATAAATGAGCAGTTTAGATGGCCAGGCACACGTACACAGACGGGTCCTTTTCCTTTTTCAACTTTCTCTGCTCCTGAAATGCTGTACATGGATTTTATTGTACCAAATTCCACCTTTTCTTCCTTTAATCTGTTATTTTTCTCGGATTTTGTTGTGTAACATAAAGTATATACATACAGACATGAACTTCTACAATTGTAAATGAGATTAGTACTGTGAGACTGATCCTGTAAAATCTTTGACGTCAACAGGTTTCACAGGCTTATCAACTATAGTTGAGACAAAATAAATTCTAAATGTATTAGCAAACTTTTTTTGAGGCATTGAAGTAAAAAGTTAAAAGATTATAATTTTAATTACTTTTTATTATAATAGTCCAAATAAAACCATAGCTCAAATCAAAGCGAGGAAGTTCTTCCAATCCTACAATCGGAAATAAGAAACAGTATTTCCAAATTGAAGATGAACCAAAGGCCCGATGAGTACGGCATAACATGTGACGTAATTAAAGCATTTGATGATTCGATTACTCCATTATTAACGGCCCTATTTAACCAAGTATTGCTTCAAAGAAAAGTCCCCGATAAATGATGCTAATAAGATGCTGTCACACTCGGTAGTCAGCTTCGACAGTTGGCTTTTTCTGGCAGACAGATTTTTGGCATAGACTTTGGAGCTCTAGTTCCGCTCATTCACTTTTTCAATACAAGCTGTATTGAAGTTGCGTAAGTCCAGTCGCAAGTATTTGGAGATCTGTCTGCTCAGTTGCTTGTATGCCGTCAAATCTGGTGAAGACTGCAACTTCATATCCCGTTCAACCGCAATGAGATAAAGAGTGTGACTGGAGAGATTTTGTGTTTTTGTTGAACCGTCTGGGCTTGACCAGATCCACTTTCTGAGGAGCCGCTCCTGGAAGAAAGAGTTCATCTTAAATAGTCCTTTATCCATGAAGTCGGCCAGCTGCTGGCCCCTTGGGTTCCGTTGCCTCTTCTTCCAGCTCCAGGATCTTCTCGTTAGTCCTCAGGGTGCGTGAGTTATATGTTGCCAGGTTGAGTCGTCGTAGGTGGCAACACCGAATCTCCCCTGCAGTTTCTTAGCACTCCCTGCCCCGCCGTTACCATGATCGCCACTGTAGCCAGGAATAGCGTGGCCGCTGGGAACTGTGGGCCATTATTTGTGTCGTTGCTCATGGAGGGATGTATGCTATAGTTAACACGCTTGGCGAGCGGGTTGGCAACCGCAGTTTTTTATTGTATAATTGTTGTCATCAGGAAGATGCTGCTACCCATCTCTTGCCGTCCTGCTTGTCTCCCCCTATCGCCTCTTACGACACCCATAAGAGGAAATGGGGCAGTGGATATTCTCAACCACCACTACATGGCTATCTATCTAACTATCGATCACATAATTACAATAACACAGATAATACGGGTTTCGCCAAAATCAGTCAGCTGGGGACCTTCTAGCGTATTCCACACACAACAGTGGGGAAGCACTTGTTATTTCCCTTGATGTCACGAAGGTCTTTAACAGAGTTTAGCACGCTAACCTTTTAGGTATCCCCTGGTCTGTTGAATGGGTAAAGGACTTTCTGAGTGAACGGTCTCTCCGGGTCGTCGTCGATGGCTGCTCATCCGATCCTATGGCGACTGACGCCGGTGTTCCTCAAGGGTTCGTTCTCTCCGCAACTCTCTTTCTACTCCATATAAATGATCTGCTTATGCCCGGTATCTATGGATGTGCAATCGATAGCACAGTTGTGGAGAGATACAAGTGCTCGGGCCAGTTGGGATCAAATCCAGTTCGAAAGAGAGGCTCTGGTTGAGCGTGTGAATCTCACATTACAGGCAGTGTCCGAATGGAGCGATGCCAATCTCGTGAGATTCAACGCCTCCAAACCACAAGCGTGTCTTTTCACCGATAAAAGTGACCATGTTTTGGTCGAAACCAACCTTGTCGCCCTCGAGCACATGCGCAGAGTAGACAGCCTCTCGGTATTCTATAAGATGCATTTCGGAGAGTGTGCGCAGGAATTGCACGCTTTTAATTCCTCTCTCTCTCCATTCCACCATCGGACGACCAGGCGGTCGGCGGGTCTTCATCCCTTTGTTGTCGATATTTCACGCATTAGAACCAAACGGTTTGCTTCGACTTTTTTAATTCGTACAGCAAAGGAGTGGTGCCGGCGTCTATCTTTCCGGCCGAGTACAACCTGGGCGTCTTCAAGGCAAGAGTGAATAGGCTTTTGTTACTTTAAGACAGTGCGATTTACCATCTAAAGCTGTATAATCACCTAACACCAGCTGGGATTGTGGTCAAGCAAGCAAAAACTAATATAAATACTATTTATAGATTATAGGAAGGCATTTGATTCCATGAAACGTGGTAAACTGTGGGAAGCCTTGATCGAGAAAGGAATTCAATCACCATTCGTAGAATTCTTAAAACATATATATTCTTACTGCAAGGTGAAAGTGAAATTAGAAAAGCCAGGAAAAGAATTTTTCATACAGAAAGGTGTCCGCCAGGGAGACACAATCTCACAAAAACTGTTTATAGCTGTACTTGAACACATTTTCAGAAAACTGAAGTGGAGCAAAAAAGGCATGAATATTAATGGATAGTATCTGTCAAACCTGCGTTTTGCAGACGATATTGTAATTATCTCTGAGAGTCAAGAACAGTTACAAAAATGATTTATGATCTAAATGATGAAAGCTCAAAATGTGGTATAATAATTAATCTAGATAAAACAAAAATCATAACTAATGATTTACATAATCGTTTCTTATATTTACGCGAACACTACACATTTAAATTAAACTGGTTTTTACGGATTTTATCGCATATATTAACTTATTTTATATTTCAGACGTTTCGAGCACTTTATAGCAGCCCATGGTCACGGGGAGGACTGAGGTGTTCGACGCCGCAATATCATAGTTAACCATGTCTGCCTCCAGACTAAAAATTTTAATTTTTGTTCAGATCTACGCAGTAAGAAGTTATAGTATCTTGTAGTTTTATGGTTGAGTTATTATTTAATTTTGTTAATTAAAGGATCCGAAGCAGATGTTGGCACCCAGCCATCTTCTTTATTAAAATTAGCATGTTTTTTGATTTAACAATAGCCTCGCGCATCCTTGGAAGGAATCGGTGTTCTTTAGCGAGGATTCGTGTTCTATCGAATCTGATGTATTGACGGGGGTGATCCTGTACGTGTTCACAGACTGCTCACTTCCCGGAATGTCGATTCTTCACATCAGCTGTTATGTGTTCTTTAATGTGGGTTTTTATTGAAGTTTTGTTTGTTCTATATAAGAGAGACCACATTCACAATCAAGATTATACACGCCTGCATCTTGCAGAGGAACATTACACTTGACTGATAATGGTAAAAACGGATCAATCTTCTTCAGCGGCTTGAAGTATGTTTTAATAAAAGCACTCTTCAAGATGTAGCCAATCTTGTTAGTGTCACCTCTGACATATAGCGGTACAGCAAGCACACTCTCGATTGTGACCGGCTTTACTCTTTCAGTTTGACGTAGGCGCGGGACCCGAAGTTTGTTGTCATGCAAAACTGTGTTAACTGTCACAGATCCCTCGTGCTGTCTGAAACAAAGATTTACCCACGGTAGTTAACTGTGAAGGATTATGGTGAGAATCCCCGTTTAAATATTTATCTGTAATGGTCTTTTTTCTATACAAAGTGTGGCTCAAGGTGTTATCAGGATTCCGAGTTACTAACACATCTAGAAAGGCTAAAGAATTAAAGATATTAATAGTTACTTTGGAACCATCCGCTCAATTAACTAAAATGATGTGTCTTCCCTAGTTTGAAGAGCACCTCCCGCCCTCCCTCAATTGCGTGCACTAATCCCGTCACCACTAATCCCAGCTCCACTACTTCCAACACCACTACTCCCAATACCACTATTCTAGGAAAGGCACACCCTCGACGATAATACGACACGTGTCACACTCTACACGAAGCATCTTCAGGCGATGTAGACTCTACGGCGGATGACCGCTAAGTAGCTTAGTCGCTTAGTTATATTATGACTAATGGGACAAAAATACAAGTGCTTTTAAAAATAAAACCATCGAATAAGTGGATGAATACGTATACTTAGGTAAAAATATCAGTTTTGTAAATAGAACAACAAAAGAAGTAGAAAGATGCATAGCAAGATTAGCATGGATAAACTACTAGTCGTGATAGAAATATTCAAAGGTACGTACTGCCAATTCTTACTTACGGATGTCAAATTTGGGCCTGCATTGCAAGAAATAAAAGAAACATGAGATCATTTCAAAGAGCTACAGAAAGAAGTATGTTAAAAATAAAACAACAAAATCGAATCAACAGCAGCAAAATTAGGAGAAAAACAAAAATTACAGACGAAATTACGATGATAGAGAGGCTTAAATGGAAATGGGTGGGACATCTAATAAGATATAGAGATGGTAGGTGGAGCGAGCGGGTCTTACATTAATTCCCTCGTCATGGCAAGAGATACCGTGTTCGACCTCTTAGAAAATGGAAGGATGATACAGAGGCAGTGGTGGGAAACCTGTGGACACGTACTATAAAAGATAGAGACAAATGGCACGAGATGGAGGAGGCCTGCATCCAACAATGGATGATTCCTGAACAGGGCACATGTATGTGACACACACATACACACACAGACACGCACACATACACACAGTTAAAGTTGTTAAAGTAGTTGTTTTTTATGTATTTGGTTATATATATAATCACCATTGAAGGCGTAAAAATATTGTTATTTTAACAAAATTCAATAAAAAAAATGCATATGAATTTAGCAAAGATTAGTAATAAGGTTTTAATATAATCCAAATAATTTTACTTTATAGTGGGATCAGTTTCCATCTGACCCCATAGCGCTAACATCGTTTGCAAGTAACAAGTATAATTTCCTTTAATTTCCGCTGTCAATATCCTCTGTAGAAAGCGTAAGCTCTAGAGCGGGCAACAACTTTTTACTGGCCGTAGAGATCTTAATAGAGTGAATGTTAGTTGAATTCAAATAATTGACTTGCAAGAAAATGTCTACGTCACCAACTCAAGCCGCATAGAGGTCGTGAAAGGCTCGTCTCGTTTTGTAAATATTGTTAGAGGCAATTTTATCAGTAGCGTATACTGCGTGTCATACATTGTTGCCGCTCGTAGCTGCTACGTAGGTCACTTAATAAGTTTTGAGATGTTCGAAATTTAAAAATGTAACGCACTCCTGTTATATGTTTCTAAAAAGCAAATTTATTTCAAAATAGAACTCCACAAGCCAATTGCTCAATATTAAAAAAAAAAGTTCTATTAATTTTCCTGCAACGCTTCCCGTGTTTTTCCTTTAAAACTTACGATGGATTTTAACCGTGGACATTTGCGCGCTATGATCTATTATGATTTTAAATTTGGTTTAACCGAACAATTAAGTTTACAACGGTTACAATAAGCGTTAGAGGACTCAACAACATTTTTTATGTGGTTTTCTGAATACAAAAGGACGACTGAAATCTTGGTGGACCCACGAATCACATATACGCACATCGAAAAGATTTTAGGGAAGTTCGGGGAGCATTCGTACTATCCTACATCTACATCTTGGAGCGAGGAAGCTTTGTTGTCGATGGATTCCTCGTTTACTCTCCAAAGCGAAAAACAGACTCGTGTGGATTGGTGCCATGATTGCGACTACGTTTTGAAAACGGGGCATCCAGGCGTGTTTCAGAAATCGTTACTGGTGACGTGACAAGGATCTATTAATATGATCCGGAAAATAAAAGGCAATCATCGGTATGGGTCTACTCAGTAGGACAGTTACCGACAAAACTGCAAAGACCTCGCAACGTCGGTAAAAAAATGGTGGCTAGATTTTTTTTGCGGGGCGTCATTTGTCGACGTGTAAGAGGAAGCCTGAAAGTAGCGCCAGTGGTAGAAAAGGTGAGAGGAAGCAGATTGGCATGGTTTGGGCATGTGATGCGGAGGGATGAAAGTCATGTCACAAAACGAGTGTTGAATATGAATGTGGAGGGACACACGGGCAGAGGAAGGCCGAATAAAAGATGGATCGATTGTGTGAAGAGTGATATGAGAATGAAAGGAGTAAGTATGGAAATGACGGCTGATAGAGAGGAATGGAACAAGAAGATTTACTGCGCCGACCCCAGATAATGGGAAATGGTTTAGAGAATGATGATGGGTCATTTGTCGACGTCAATGCTGGAAAATTGTAGGTCAGGCAACTCTGAATGGTATACTTCAGTTGCATTACCCAAAGCTTTTCAAGCGAGAGAGAAGACCAAAGACCAGGCTTCGGGGAATCATGCTGCATTACGATAACGCCTCTTTACATACCTCCTTAAGAACAAAGGCATTTATTGGTAAATCTGGTGTTGAAACTCTAAGTCACGCACCCTACGGCCCTGACTTAGCTCCTTGTGATTTCTTTTCGTTCACAAGAGTCAAAGCATAAATAAAAGACAGGTTTTTTTTCAAGCCGTGGCTGCCTACGAAGAAGCGATTTCCGACCTGTAAGATCAAGAGTGGCATGAGTGTGCGTTGCCGTTATGTTAATTTTAGCTCTGTGTATTTTTGTAATTTAAAAATATTAATACAAAAAAATATGAAATGAATTTTCCAAAAAACTGTAGATACCTAATAACGTGTACTTTAAAAAAATTTCGCATAATTTAAAAACAAAACTCAAAAAAAGTGGTAACTAGTGCATATACATAGGGGATATAAGTGTAAAAACCGTGAAAAAATATAATATAAATTATTAACAATCCTAGAAAAATTCTCAGGGACCCTTATGATTAAGAAAAAGTGATAAAATTAATAGTAAAGTGGTGATAGTGACAAGAAATTCCATTAAGATGATTCATAATTCCCGCCAATGACCCGTTAAAACATGTGACAAGAAACATACTCGTATGTAACTAAATTTTAATATTATTAAAATATCGTAGCCTTGCGGAATCAGCGTTATAGTCAGCATACATACCAGAGAACTCGTGGTTCAAATTTCCTTGCCGTCTTCCATACTTTGTTGTTTTTGTGGATTGATAATTGCTTTTTTGTTTAAAAATCGCGATAAGTGTTTGACGGAGCGACAGGATGGCAGTAAAATGTATAAAATGCAATAAAAGAATGTTGAAACGCGACTATTATTTATGCTGTTTCTTTTGTACACAAAATTACCATATTGATTGCGCATATGTTTCTGTTAAGAGCTTAAGAGGTTTTTATTGATGACCGAGGATAATAAAGCAAAATGGAAAAGTGACCAATGCTTCTCGAATGCGCTAAACAATTTGACAGTAAATGTTCCTATAAATAAATCGTTCGAGATCCATAATTTACAACAAATCAGTAGCACGCCATCTAGGACTAAAGCAAAAAGTCATCGAGCAAGCGCCGGCGATCTAATCACTCCAAGCCATCAAATCCATAATAGTTCACCAGCCTCGTCGCTAGATGGCTCTGCTAATTAAAAAGATGAGGAAGCCTATTATTAGGGCTGCCATCCGTCCGGGTTTCCCCGGATTTGTCCTAGTTTGGAAGACGTCCGGGGAGTGTCCGGGCGGCGTTTAAATTGTAGTCCGGGTTCAACCCGGACTACAATAAAAGTCCGGGTTTTCGATCAGATCCCGTTCCCATAATTTGATGATGCCTGGGACTTCGTTCCCGTGGGAATTTTTTAAAAACCTTTCTTATGCCCTGCTGCCATGCTTACGTTATAGAAAGAACCTCTGCGCCGAACTTTCTAAAGTCAAAGTCAAAATTATTCATTTATAAATTTATATTTCATTAAACAGTAAGTGTTACTAAAATAAGTCATTAACATTTTGTTTTGTAACACTATGTCGGTTCACAAAGGTGCAGTGAAGAACGGACAAGAAACTCGATCTTTGCTCTTTTACAAGTAAAAACTGATTGTGCAATTTTTCTTATTTACTTTCAATTGGTCTTTATATTTCCATGTGGTTTTGTCACATAATGGAAACCAATCTACATTTATGTAGTGATAGTTTGTTATTATTTCTAGTATTAAATTCATGCAGGTTACTGTTTGTCAAATTGTGCCTGCATTGCAAGAAATAAAAGAAACATAAGATCATTTCAAAGAGCTACAGAAAGAAGTATGTTAAAAATAAAACAACAAAATCGAATCAACAGCAGCAAAATTAGGAGAAAAACAAAAATTACAGACGAAATTACGACGATAGAGAGGCTTAAATGGAAATGGGTGGGACATCTAATAAGATATAGAGACGGTAGGTGGAGCGAGCGGGTTTAATTTATTAATTCATTATTATATGCGGCATTAATTCCCTCGTCATGGCAAGAGACACCGTGTTCGACCTCTTAGAAAATGGAAGGATGATATAGAGGCAGTGGTGGGAGCCAATCTACATTTATGTAGTGCTAGTTTGTTATTATTTCTAGTATTAAATTCATGCAGGTTACTGTTTGTGATAAATTGATGTAGATTCTGACGAACGTAACATTATGTTAGTAAAATGTATTGATGGTAGATACTATCATAATGTTTCTGCTTAAACAATTCGTTAAGAGTTTGGGTTGGGGTTTGATGAATTAGTGAGTGAGTCCTGAAATTTAATATATGAAGAATTTAATTAAAATTCAAAGAAATATTCATTATTTATTTAAATGAAAATTGACCGTAAATTGTCTGAAAAGACTAACTGATACTAGTTTTTGTAAGAGAACTACCGTATTTGTTTAAGTGTTACCAACAAGTTGAAATTCATAACATAAGCTATTTTAGTTTTGATTCTGTCTAGTCTATTTCAAATTTGGAGGCATTTTAATCTTATTGCTTTAAGAGTTGCCAAATAATTAACAACTATAATAATAATAATAATAAGCGCCTTGCCAAGAGGTGTGAGCGCCGTGCCTCGGCAGTACTCAGGGTGCAAAGGCCCGTTTGTGCTTACGGCCGTACAATGATACAATAAAACGGTGCCGGGCCTGGGCGTCTCCCGCTAATTGGCGCCCAAAATAAATGGATGATGGATAAGATTGGAAAACGTATAGGGCCGCTGCCTGGGGGTCGCCGGGGCGCGTCTGGAGCTGGCGCTGGACGCGGCAGCATGCGGGCCGCCAGCCGAGCGCGAGGAGCTGCAAGATCACCTAACAGCCCCCCGCATCCATCATCCCCACCAGACGGCTTGATGTCGGCAGGGTCCTCTCGGACTCGGCAAGCGGCATCCGCCGCTGGTGGAGTGCGCCGCATGCGTTGGACAAGGGATATGAACGCAAACGCAATGCGGGCGTACTATAGGGCGAAAGGGGAAGAAACTGCGGGGATAGCGTATCGGGCTCGGATGCATTGCTTTTTTGCTGAGCTGGAGCCGTCTATTCCCGTCACGGAACAAAACCTGGCAGACCGAGTTCGGTACATCATGCGCTCGAAAATATTCGATGATGCCGAGCTCGAACGACTACGACGTGAGGCCATTCCCTCATCGAATGAATTGGCTACGGCTGGGGATGAGGCTCCTCAGGCGACAGACCAGCTGCCACGCGTAGAAGCCGCCATGGATCTTCCAGTTGTGGGTGATTCAGACGATGATGAAATGGTCTCCCACGAACTAGAGCAAATGAGGAGTATATTGGAAGAGGCGATTTTAGAAACGCGCAGCATGCCTCTCGAAAATCGACCGCGACTTCCCCGCATATCCCCTAAGCAAGCGAAATCGGGCTGTCGTGAGGGCTCTTAACCCAATGCTGGTAACCTATTTGGAAGCCAGCCGGGACCTTTGCGAGACGGACTCAGTTCTTTTTGGCGCCGCAGTGGCAGCTTGCCGTATTATTGGCGCCAAACTTCCCATGGCTGGACGCGCTACTAAACAAAGTAGCGCCATCCCAGCCTGGAGAAAAAGAATTGTGGACCGTGTCGCAAAGGCAAGGGCCCTTATCGGCAGACTGATAAGCTTCAGGTCGGGTAATAATAGACCGAGGGTTGTGCGCACCGTTAGAATGGCGTTTGCTGGGACAAATATCAGTTTGTCCCAGCCGGATATCACGCAGAAACTAACGGAGCGCATAGACGACCTGAAGCAAAAAGATTGCCGCTTGGGGGAAGCGGATTCGCCGATTTACCGAGAGGTCAAGGCGGTTCAACCAGAATCGTCTCTTCCAGAGTGATCAGAAGAGGCTCTACAAATCATTGGAGCGACCAGAGGTATGTGGAGCGGGCCCAGGACCGGATCAGGCTAACACTGTCGCATTTTGGCGTGGCCTGTGGTCA